>JAHWFO010011683.1:2613034-2749707 GCA_023313115.1 Rhysida immarginata | reverse complement strand
ATCTGCTTCGGTTCAAAAAATAAAAGGGGGGGGGGGGGACAGACTTTGGACCATCCTGTATATGGTAAGTGCTTATCGATTGTAGATGTCTGCTTCATTCAGGGTTTCTGAAACATGCCTGTAAGACTTTTGCTCAAGAACAATTATAAAACGTTAAATTAGAAGCTGAATTTATAATACTTTTAACTACTTAAAAAAACATAACAAAAGAGAACAGCAACGCAATTGGAGTATCATATTCAACCTATCAATTAATCAAGTGCCAAATATGTTTCTGTTTCGTTTTCAAGCTGCAATTTCACCAAGGGCTCCATTTCCTGTCTGTTCCCGATTGGTCAAATGAGTTTTTTTACATTTACACATGCACTGGTTTCCTTTTTCTTTCGTGTTGGGCACTATAGATAACTTGAGGAAATGGATCTATTTGCAAACTGCAATCACGTGATTCTTCATGATGTGTATAACCAGTTTCCAAAACAAAAATGAAAACTAGATCAGTTTCCACACGATTTAGTCACGTAAAACAAAATCACCTTTTGTTTATTAACTGTAAAACCAGCTCGACCAATCATAGCCACTCTACCTGGGAATTATTAACTGTACATGTGCAGAGTGTGTTGTTACATCCAGGAACTGAGTAATTGGGCTCTAAATTCCTGAAGTGAGTTGGCATCGACTATACTTCCTGTGCTGCTAAGTAAGCTCAGTCAGGCTGTTCTCTTGTTTAGTTGGCGAACTATTTAAAAGCTTGGGTCTTTTTTTTGAATACACCTAATATTACTATCAAGGTACTGAAATTGTGATTAGAAACCGTTATCTCAGGGTAGCATTGTTATGATAACATTTCACATGTGACTCCCCAAAGAGTTGAAGTTTTGAAGATCTATCTCGCCCACTTTACCCTTTTAATACTTGTGTATCAAACATTATTCAAATGTTTGATCACTTGACTCAAAAGAAATTTTCTCTCCGTCTGGAATGCTAACAACCTTTAAGAAATTTGCAGACTGGCTTAATCGACGAGTGAAGTATAGTGCTGCAAAATGTGAATAGTATGAAGTTGATAATAAATTAATGTTTAAAAAAATATATTACCTTCCAGGTGGTGTTTAAAGAATTAATGTAATGGATCATGTCATCTGACAGTGGATCAAATACAGGAATACTGGCTGCAGATGCAAACCCTAGGAACAAAACCGCCGCCCAAAGCATTTTTATCTGTAAAAGAGAAAAGAAAAGGAAAAGTTGAAAATCAATGACAAGTTATGCTTTCCTTAACTATGACACAAATGCTGCAAAGTAGACGAATGTGATCGATCTTTATAACGCTACAAGTACTAACAACAAAAATAAAATAAAGTGTTATTCACGAAATAAAAATAATTCGCAGCATACTGAAGTGAAATGAGTGTAATCAAATTAACGATCGTCATTTTAAAATAAGCAAAGAAAATTACAAAATTAGCGCAGAGTTATTGATTGCTAAATCACTTTCGGTTTTTGCAAACAAAGTCTGTGGTGAGCACAAACAAAGCTATTCTATTGCTGCAACTGAACTAGGTTTGCTCGATAAAATCATATTACCTTTGTGTGATACTAAAATGAAAGTAAAACCGCAGGTTAACACAGGAATTGAACTAATTAAATAATGATGTGCGAATGTATTTTGATCGGTAAATCACATGAGACAGTATCAACTCCAGATTATTCACGCGATCATGTGATTCTGACGACACTTGCTGCGAAATAGATACGACTCTCACCTTAGTAACAGGTGTGACAATTAATTAGCAATTTTGCTTTTAAGTTATTTTTTTAGGTTATTTAAAATATTTTAAAGAGATAGTAACTAATTCGCGATCAATAGATAATATTAATAATAAAAATGTTTTAATACTTTAAAAATATATAAAGCTCTATGCTTAGAGCGTTTTAACTTTTTTCTTTTGTAGAAGCGCTTTTAACAATAAATTTGTTTTATTAATAAATTTATTATTATTTTGAGATTATATATAAATATAAACTGTCTATATAATGACTTCTAAACTGATCAATATTTAACTTTAAGGAGAACGTAAATGAAGGTTTCGGTCCAAGAGTGTATTAGGCCAAGGCGATAGATAACAAGGAGTATGGCTATCGGCTACCGATAACAACTCGACATCAGTTGTTGTCAAAATAATAAGAAGTAAAATTTCAAGATACTTTTGAAGAAGACATACGTGGCAAAGTTCATTGTCATTGTTTTATTTAGATAATAACTGATTTTAACTAGTTCTTTTAACCCCTCCTTGCTTATTGATTGCTTGTACTTGAACCTCGGGGAATGGTTTTAGAGATTAGTAATTAAACTCGATTACATTGTAATTAAATAACCCAATTATAGAAGTTATTTTATTTTTTTTATTCACTTATTATACTACTAATTTTAATGCCAAGAACAGCGGATGCCGGGGGGGGGGTAATGTATTTAGAAGTCTAACTTCCTAAACCAATCAGAATAGAAGAGAAAAAAGAACGGGATTCCCTCTTTTGATGTTTAAAAAGACATTGAGTAGATGGCGTACTTTTAGTTTCGCTTCCTGCAAAACTGAAAGCCGCATCTTGCCTAGAATCGGTCATTTCTTGAGAGATATTCTTAAACCTAATTGGAAGCTTACAACAGAAAAGAACATGGACTCAGATAACGCGAAACCGCCAAACATTTTACTCTACTGTGATGCCGGCGAGTTCGATCAACTGAAGAAGAAAGTAGCTTCAGTTCTGAACAACAGCAAATACACCGTGTACCGCTTAACTGACAGTATGGTGGGCTCAACACCTTGGAAAGAGAATACGAAGCTTTTGGTTGTTTCTGGGACGAATTATTCTGAAAAGACGGCAGAAGAATTTGGGGACTTCTTTCGGCGCGGCGGGAATATCTTCGCCGTGTGTTCTGATCTTTTCCACCGGTGGGCAGGCGGAAAGCGAGCTATTAGCGCGCCGAAGACGACCCTCGTCCACGAAATGTCCTACAAGGGGAAAGATGCGTTCTCTCGGCTGCTATGCGATTCATGCGATTCTGAATGGAAAGGGATCGAGGGCAGTGTAATTCTCGCCACCGTCGGAGGAGATAAACCTGTCGTCATTTCGCTCTTATCAGACGGCAGCAAGGCCAAAAGCATTCATTCTTTGGTAAGTTTAATTATTTTTAAAATCAATAATAGGTTATTATCACAGAGATATCAATTTCAAGTTGTTTAGACAATAATAACAAATAAAAGTGATAATCGACCAATCACGGGGGTTCACTCCCTTATTGTATACAATTGAAAGAATAAAAATTGGTTTTTTACATTCTTAAAGAGTTATCAGATATTATCAGGACATAGGAATTATAATTCACCTTGCTCCATTTCCACAATATATCAGCTTATTACTTGAAAGATAAATTGAATAAATTGTATTATCTATAATAACATTTACTTATTTATGAATAATTGGAAAAAAGTGCAACATTTAAACATCCTTACCTTTAAGCAAATCTTGTTTTACTTAGTCGAATGAGTTTGGAGTTTTCTCTTATTTTTATATAATTTTTTTTTTTTTAATTTCACTTATAGACGACAATTTTGCGTATATGACGAACAACGTTTATTTTTTCTAAAATAAAAAATTCAAAGAAAATCATGAAATCTAGCTATCTTTCTGATTTCATCAACGTTTAGAATTACAAACTATTGCGAAAAAAGTTTAATCTTTCTATGCCCTTCAAGAAAGCCCTTGAACTTCAATTTACATTCTGCTCACCGAATATATTTCATCGAAGAACTTAATCGAAGTTCTTTCCTCGAACGGGACACGACCCGCTGACGCATGTTGAGCGACCTGTTTACTCAATAGGTCCTCCGTCGGACCAGTGTCACCTGCCAAAACACGCTATGGTGCCCTCTCACTCACTCAACTCAGCTCGTCGTTTTGTTTCCTCCCACTCGAAACCACCTGCGACTCGTGCTACCCTGGCCTGTTTGCTTAAGCTTCAAGAGGACGAGCCATCTCCTCATCTGATACGAAAATAGCGGTTGATGATGATGACTGGCGGCGATGCTTTTTTTGTTTCCTCGTTTCAGGCTCTTTTGTTTTTTTTTATACACTTAGTGGCCATTTAATCTGAAAACATAGGCAGACCGACTAATACGGAATTTAAAAAAAAAAATTAAGATTTTTTTCAAAATTTTTATGAAGTATTTAAAAATCAAAATTTTAAATTTATTTTTAAAGAAAATATTCAACAAACGAAATTTTAATTAAACAAAATCTTGATTGCAGCCATGTGTGAAGATGCTAACATTTATAATTTCAGTTCGTCATAATCATCTCGTTTTGTTTAATTACTCGACACCTTAATTTCTTCACTCAGACTAACACATTCATCCCATCATGAAAAAACAAGATTGAAAAAACCCCATTATGCCTAATTCTTCTGAAATACTATATAATAATTTGAAAATATTTTTTGGCTACTAAGCTTCACAAGTGTTTAAGTTTCCGTTGATATTGGTGTGTTCACTAAATTTGCTACAAGTTCAAAATCCCGCTGTTTGTTTTTCACGAGCTCTTATTTTAATAAAAAATGAAGCCCCTCCGCGAACATTCTTCCTAAACAATAGAACGCTCTCTACTATACTTTAGAACAGGGTTCGGCAAACTACGGCACAAGCTAAGAATAATTTGTGAAAACTTATTTTTTCTTGTAATTTAAGTATCTCGGGACTGCATTCACGAGTGATTATCGGCAGGACAGAGAAATGGATGCACGGATCGGTGCAGCAAAGTGTGTCAGACCTGAACTGTGACGATCCGTGGTAACGAAACGTGAGCTAGGAAACAAAGCCAAGCTCTGTTTTCAAATCTGTCTTGGTCCCCATTCTCACCTATAGTCATGAGTCTTGGGTAAAAACCGAAAGAGTGCGATCGCGGGTACAAGCGGCTGAAATGAGATACTGAGAGGTGTGGCTGGTATTACTAGATAGAGTGCACAGCAGCACAGTAAGGTAGTCTTTAGGTGTTGAGCCGCTACTTCTCCACGTTGAGAGGTCTCAGTTGCTTTGGTATGGCCACGTGATACGGATGCTGCAAATTGGTCTTCCAAGGCAGTTGCTATTTTCCAAGCCGGTAGATAAGAGACTTAGGGGCCCGTCTAGAACTGCCGGCCAGGTGGCCGAGAGTGCTAGGGCGTAGGCTTTCTAGTTCTCGAGTCCACCTAGTCGTGGGTTCGAATCCCACCGTGGGCATGGATGTTTGTGCTTGTCCCGGGCTGCGTACAGATATACTTGTGTAAAAGGCGCAAAATGACCTTAGTAGTCGACGCCAAAAATTCTAATAAACCAACCAACCAACCGGCCTAGAACCAGATAGCCAGACTATATGGAGAATCTGGGTTCGAGTCGCTTGGGTATTACCATTGAGGACGTGTGTCTGATGGCGGAAGATCGCGAGCGGTGGAGATCCTCCATAGGGCTGCTGCCCCCGCGACCCTAACGGATAAGCGATGTTGAAAAGCAAGTAAGTAAGCAAATTAAGTAGCCTATCTACAAAAGTATCATTGAGCATCAAAAGTAGGCCCACAAAAATTAAAATATTTACTTTCTGGCCCTGCACAGAAAAAGTTTGCTGGTTCATGCTTTAGAAAATTGAGACCTTAGAGAAGAGCGATAGAAGAAACATTATTGGCGGATTTTACGCAGAGAACAAGGAGCAGGACAAATGGGAATTTGCTAGAAAGGAAACAAGCGTTTTGGTTGCAAAGCCCAAAATAATGACGGATGAAAGCAATGGTATTATTTGAAAAAAAACTCAAATAATTTCATTAACTGAGTTTGGAGAATAAGTTCCAGTTCTTACTTATTATTTCGGATGAAAGGAAGGAAAAATCGTTGACTGAAGCCATTGGGGTCTTGAGTGTAGAAAATATAGATAACCCATTGTATGTGAACAAGATATTGATGTATGGATAGCCATATTGAAGAAAATGTTCCAGACTGTCTGCAAAACCTGTCAATGCGGACTTTTACTCCGAATAATGCATACTGACACTCTAGTTCCCTTCATCAAAAAGCACCACTCGTATGGTAACTACATCTTCTAGTCCGATATGACCACATCACATTATACCGGACCAACCAAACATGTTTATGACAAGAATCGGATCAAAATATGATATTTTTTCAAAAATAATAATGTCCCCAACATAGACCTGTTGAACGCTACAGGAATTAATTTGAAGCTAAAAGTGTATGAGGGAGGATGGGAGACCAACAACTTTGAAGACTTAGAGGTTAGAAGCGCAGAAAAGATCCATCAAACTCCACTATTCGCCATTATGATGGTTCACGTCAAGACAAAAGTACGCAAAGCGGTGGAACGAGGGAGGGATTAGGATATCTCGTTAGAGACATTAAGGGGGGATGGGGGGGGATTTACCAAACTAATCTTACTCAAAAAATTTTTAAACTCTTCACTACTATATTTAAAAACTACATGAAGGTGAATAAACATGATTGACTAAAGAAAAATACGTTATTTAAAATAGACCTATAAATTTTCATACAAAATCAAAATTTTATTATTTCATTCTTTGTTTTTAAAGATCATTTAGCCTCTATAAAAAATGTGGCTCTGTTGCATTAATATGGTTTGGTGTTTTACGGTAATACATGTATGAGAGTGTAGTATGAGTAACTTAATGCAGTATGTGTTGTCCACACAATTAATAATTCATAATGAAAATAAGGAAAATGACACTATTCGAGATTGGGGGGGGGGGGGGAACCGTGTTTGGGTCCCAAAAAATAAATAAAAAAATAAACCCATTTAATAGTTCTTGATTGCGTCTAGTCACGAAGTGAATGTGACATATTGAATGTGTCGGGTTGAGTGAGTGACAAAACGATTCTGGGACGAAATGAATGTGTGACTGAAAGTGATGACGAATAAATGAAATATGACGAAGTGATCTACCCGTGAGCATGAGGTAGATGCTTAAAATTTTTTCTCTATGCTTCGTCAATGGACGAAGAAGATTGATGAATTCGTCAATGGACTCCTTCTGTGGCTGAAGAAGATTGATGTATTATTCATTAGCAAATTCCAAGAAAAAATGTATTTTTCAATTATTTATTATTAGCAAAACAATAAAAAAATAAAAAAACCTTTACCCATTTTAATTTTAAAAAAAATGAATTGTTTTATCATCGAGGACTGAATGTTAACGAAGAGCTCAAAATTAGATTGCAGCTAATCAAGGATGAATGAAAGTAATCGAACCAAATCGTTTTTTCAAACTATATTTTGCCTTTATTATATAAATTATTGACTTTTAAAATATTATTTAAAAAGCATTTTCTTCTAAAAAAAATCTTTAAATATATAAAATTCTGTCGGTAGATGGCGACATTCCGTCTTTTTAAACGGAAATAGTTTTAGCGGCTCTTTGATGAAAAAGAAAGTTCATTAAAGTGGAATTTAAACGTTTTTTAATCATATCGAATTACCTAAATGGTTATTTATTTTTAATTTATGTTTTATTAAAAATTTATTGATGAAAGAATAAGTCTCCAGAGTAACATTTAAAAAAATGAAATTTTTATCAAGATAAAAATAATATATTAAATATCTAGTTTTACACCCGTTAAAGTTGTCTTCAAAGTCTAAATAAATTTGTTTAAATTATTTAAGGACAATATAATATTTAAAAATTCTTTTAATCCGCTCATAAAATCATAATCAGTAGCTTAAAGGTTCATACAAATTTTAACTTACTACGATTATAATAAAGATTACAGAAACGAAAAAATGTCACTAAAATGTAAATAATATATAAAGTCAAATAATAATTAATTTATAAATAATTATTAAACATTTTTATCTTTCTATAGACTCTCCTACAAAATTCCAAATTCAAAAACTTTATGGTAGGTTTTGGAGATTTCCGGATCCCAATGATATCATGTATCTTAAGTTTCTTCTTTCAAATCATATTTATGTTGCTGAATTGCCTTCCAGTTTTGTAACTTTGTTTTGTAACAATACCCGAAAGGTTTTCTAATCAAGCCATTTCGCTTCACGCAGTTGATGATTTTAGAGTTATCATTATCCTGTTAGAAAGTCCATTGATCACTACAAAAGTTTTTGTCCAAACAGTATCTGATGCTCTTGGAATGCCTCTTGATATTTTATCATGTTCTAAATATCATAAAGAAGATCCAAGAGTTGTGCCACTAATTAAAACCATTAGCAAAGAATTGGGGCCATGCAGATTCTACTTCTTTTCATCTAAAAACAACTCGTTTGTCTTCAGAATGTCTTTTGCGTATTGTCTTCTTTAGTATCATGTCCAGGTAGTGGAAAAGGAAATTGCTACTTGACAACTATTCATCGGTATACAGTTTCCTTTAAATCCACATTTTGATCTAATTTCTCTCGTAGACAGTTTAGCGACTATAGTCACGGGCTCCTAGAAATTACCAGGCCTGAACATGACGTCAATAATGTATTGTTGAAGCACTAAGATTGTGGCATTGAACTTACTTTTCCACCACCCGAAGCTAAAGCCGTACCCAGAATTTCTATTCTTCTAACGGGGAGGGGGGGGGGGTTAAGTTGACAGAATGGAAAATTTCGGACCAATACCGCCTAGAGAGAAAGCCTGCGCACGGAAAAATCATACATTGTTACAAAACCTACGATTGGGACAATTTCGGGCTTATTATTGGTAGAATACGATTAACTATACCCTACCCGTAGCCAACGAAAAAGACAGGCCCCGGCACTGAAAAGTCACCTAACCATAGTAGTCCGAATAACAATCCAACCTTCATTGTTTCTAACAAACGAAAAAACACTGGTTGTTAAAATCCAAGATGGAGACAATGAAAGTTGGATTGTTGCTCAGACACTATGGTCAGGTGACTTTTCAGTGCCGCGGCCTGTCTTTCTCGTCGGCTGCGTACCCTACCAATACCTCCTAAAGAGAAAGCCTACGGACAAATTTAGGGCTTACTATTGGTAGAAATACGATAACAATAGCCGCTTGATGATGATGTAACAATGTATATACCTTTTGTCCGCAGGCCTTCTCTCTAGGAGGTGTTGACCCTATCCGAGGCCAACGAGAGACAGGCCAGGACACTCAAAAGTCACCTGACCATCTGGGTCCGAACAACAATCCAACCTTCATTGTTTCCAACAAACGGACAAAAGGTATATACATGCAAGATGGAGACAATGAAGGTTGGATTGTTGTTCGGACCCAGATGGTCAGGTGACTTTTCCGCTTTGAGGCTTGTCTTTCTCGTTGGCGTCGTGCACCACCTGAGCGACGTAACAATGTTATATCTTTTCCATGTCCAGGCCTGGTTATTTCTAGAAGGCCTTGACTATAGTCTATATCCAACGAAAGAAAAACTGGAAATGCCCAATTAGTCTTCCAGTTTCAATTGTTGTCATTATTGCAATAAAATTAAACAATGTTCAACAATTGAAATTGGACATTTAGGAAAAAGACGCACGGTTTTTAACCGTCAAAAAAAGGAGGACATCAATTCGACTCGTATGTATGTAATATTGTTGGAATTGCACAATATTCGTATATATTATTTATGCGGGCTTCTAAACAGGTGTGCCAAATTTCATAAATGAGTGTATGTAAGTATGTTTGTCCACGTATTTCTCAGAAACTAGAAATCGAATTGCAGTAATTCTTTTTTTATTGGATTAACTATCTTTTAACTTAGAGAACAGTCCAAGTTTTATCAAAATCGGTTAAGTAGCTTTCAGGATATAGACTGTTAAGTGTATACCAATTACTGGGAAAATACGTCGTCGGTTTTATTTATTCTTTAAATGTATTCTGCCTGTTCTTTCGTTGGGCTTCTGGACAACGAGAACGTTGTAGTTGTTTTCGATTAAAATTCTTCTTTTTACTAACAAGGGAATCCCTCGAGCATGTATGTCACAGATTTCCACCAAATTGAAATATGTTACTTATCTGAAGCTACTATAGATGCTTGCAAAATAAGAGAGTGCGAAATTGTGTTTCTTTCTAAATAACCGCGAAAACGAAACTTTTTTAGTATACATAGCCATACAAGGACTCCATTGTTAAAGCGGTTAGGCTATGTGGGGTTCCCTTGTAAGTATAGCATAAATTGAGGCACTGAAGTATTCTTCTACGATTTAATATTCTTGCATTCTTCTTCACAAATTCTTCCTCAGAGCTTAATTCCCAAATTTTAATGGTTTCTTTTCCTCCAGTCATTTCTTTTCGTTTATGTGTGGTCAGTTTATATTGTGAATTAAATAATTTTTCTTAAAAAAATAATTATAAACTATATTCTTAGATAAGAGGACAGAAATAATTTTTATTCGTTTGAGATAGGTCTTTTCCTCATTTTTATTAAATACTTATAAATGTTTGAATTTTATCATTACTTTGGATTCTTTAACTACTGATATTAACTCTCGTACATTAAAAGAAGGCTGTAAATATTTAGTTATTATTTTAGGTGTACATGTTTATTTTTTACGACAAAATCATGCAAAATTTTTTGAGGATTAAATAATTATAAATGGAAATTTTAATATATATCTTTTCCTGATATATTGATGATAATTGGAGCTTTAAAGATAGGGTAATGTAGGCATCTTCCTTGGCCGTGTCATCGACCAAAAATTTGACGACATCATTTCAGAAGCAAAGGATTGTAATTAATTTAGCCTCAGAGTTTAATTACGAAACAAGATTTATATATGTGCAGTGATGAAGTGGTTGATTTGATGGAGTTTCAAGGGAATTGCGACCTCGTTAAAAAAAGAAAAAAAAAATCTCCCCTCCCCCCCCTCCTCGTTCGACTTTATTTATTTGCGGCGCTCTCTATTTTGCCAGATCATAATCGTTGTCATCATCTGTACCCCGCAAAATAGGGAAAAAAAATAATAATACAAAAGACAGGGGGGGGGGGTAAAGAAAGGGGGCAAAAAAGCAGTTTGTGTTAGGGTATTCTTTTTTCTGTGGGTTCCCCTTTCCCGTAAGATGGTGGCTGGCGGTGGACTGGATGGCCGCGATAAGAAGCGACAGGGAATTTGTTCATCTCTCTCTGGAAAACAAACAACATTTTCGGTTTTGGAGGATGATACCCCCACCTCAAACCCTCCTCCCTTTAGATCGATCTCATCCTCCTTGTAAAAGAGAGTGAAAAGGGAGAGAGAAAGACTATTTTTCCACGACCTCCTCTTCTTTGAATTATGACGTCGACCGAGTAAGAATGGACGCATTAGATTGGCTGACAGATTGCCGTTCACTAATACCTCCCCCCACTTCTCTTTCGAACTCCTTTTTATGTTTTATCATTTTTTATTTTAAATAGAATTGTGGGAAGATTAAGCTATTAAATTAGAAAGACTTCTCTTCCCTTTATGTTTGCTCTTTTCCATCCCCTCTCATTTTAGTGTTTAAATTCTATTTTCAAAGAGAGGGTTCCCCATATACATATATATGTTTTTCACGGGGAGGAGGATGTTATTAAATGAAAACAAATTTGATTTTGACGGAAGAAAAGGTTTTGCAAAAAAAAAAATTTTTTTCTTGACGCGCACGTCAGAATTTGCATTTTTCTCGGAGAGCCTTTTGTTTACCGGATTAAGTTGTTGTTTGAGTTAACGAAGAAAATATTTAGGAAATAAAGTTAAGATGAGATTGTTGTTGTCATCTCGGAGTAGTTTTTCTTAAAGATGTCTTTCAGATAGACCAGAAAGTTTATCCAAAAAATAAAATTAGGTATAAATAAAACGAATGTGAGAGGAAAATATTGAAACAAAAATTTTAAATTTAATTCTAAAATTAATTTCAGGAAATTTCCAAAGAACAATTAATTTCTTGATTTCAGTTCTGTTCAATATCTTAAAAATGATATATCATTCCATTGCATACTGAGATGTTATCGAAGTTATCCAGTAATTAAAATTAATACAGACCAATTTAAATGTATTTATTTATTTTTTATGTATATATTTGTAAAACAAAAAATGGCCATTATCCATGAAGGAGGAAAAAAATCTAGACCCGTCTGGTGTCTCCAATGCGCCTTACAAAACCTAAACGAAAGAAAAAACAAATAACAAACCAAGGTAGAAAACGAAGACATAATACTGTAGAAGAGTAGTATAAATTCAGGGATCAGCTACAGTTTAACAGGATACGAGACATTCTATATGTTGTATCCATACTGGTATAATTGGGGAATTCAATGAAATTTCATCATTCAGAGATTTCCTAACACAAAAACAAAGTTGATAGAAGCAGCACGCATTATTCGGTAGAATATAAAGTACGGAGACTGATAAGATCCGCATGTTACCCTGAGCAATTGCAAAACGATTCTAATTACTTCTGAATCTTTTATAATTTACCAAGCTCGAAGTTATTAATAGCACCCCGCAAAACAGTACAATAATGTAATGGTTTTAATCAAATGTAGATTTTATCAGCAACTAATAACATAATTTTGGATTTCTAGAAGTTTTTTATTTCCCAAACGCTTGTTTTTCTAGGAGACTATAAGGTTTTGCTTAACTTCTGTTTTGAGATATTTCTCTCCAATTAAAATTTATTTAGCTTCGATAAAGGATAATCTCTATCCGAAACGGTCAGTTTTTTCAGGATTTTACCAGTCTAAAAGAAATAAGCAAAATATTTTAATTACCCAGATTTCTTCTTTAATCCATCGTTAAATATGTAATAGTTTAAATCTGTGTAAGCTGTTTTAGTTTGGTTTTGGATGTTGTATTAGTTTTGGCTCACTTTGAGTAATTTCAGTGAATGCATGAAAGAGCGTTGTTTTCAATGTTAATGGTAGATGGTTTCATGTTTCGAACGGTAATATAAAAGACATCCATGCAATGACTGAAATATAGTGGATATAGTCTTGTTAAATCTGCTTTGGTCATGTGGGTCCTTGACTGCCCATGTGGATGAAAAATGTGTGAGGGAAGGCAGGATCAAGTAGAGATTGTATGAATTTGAAAGTTTGAATGAGAGACCATCCTAAAAGACGAAAAGGATGAGAGGAATGAAGTGAAGATCACGTGTAGAGAAAAGGGTGTTTGACGTCGATTGATTTAGGCTGAGCAATTTAACTTCTAAGTAGTCCTTACTCTCTCAAGAGTTTTATAACTTCTTTATGTTGTTGTTCTTTGAGTGATATAAATGATATAAAAATATTGTGTTTGTGTGTCAGGAAGATGGCACTTTATTAAATATTACATTAATTTTATATTTCTGTTTCATTTCACCAGATTCATTTGCTCCGTGACCCTGACGAAAGTGCCGTGAAGACTGAATGGAAGCCTCTTGTCCAAGACTCGGAGCAAAAGCGTCTGTACGTGTTGCGCGATCTTCTGTCAGCCGACTTCTGTCTCGACTGCTCCGCCCCGCCCGTCCCCGATCTCACGCCTGCCTACCTGATCGGCAACACACAGGTGAGAAGTTTAGACAGGTAAGGTTCTGTGAATAGCAGGGCTTGGATCTACCTTTCTTCTTCCTTTTAGATTTATCGAGTTTGTTCATCTCTCTGATTAAATGGTGTCATCTAATTAAAAGTAAGGGAAATTGGGGGAGTGAAAGTCAATAGTATAATAGAAGGAACAGGGAGTATTTTCAATTTGATTTGCAGAAGGAGAAGGTGAAGAGTCGCTGGGAGGAGGAGGTAGAATGACATCCGACCGACTGACCGAAGCCGAGCTCGGTGTGTTTGCAGTAGGAAGTGACGAATGAGCGATTTCCCCCCGCTCGGAGCCACGAATCGTCAAGCAAACAGTGAGTTAGTGGAGGGGATACCCTCCTCCCATTATAACCATCGAACCGAAACAGAGCAAACAAGTTGTTACATTTAGCCAATTCGGTCCGAGACTATTTGGACGGGCCACAAATTTTGGGAGACGACAACGGCGAAGGGAAAGTGTTTGGTCTTCAATCCCCTCCCCCATTAACGTTAATGGAATTTGAGCGATTTGGGGGAGCCCCTCTTGTCGGGTTTTGGTGGAAGGAGAAATTATTTTATTTTCTGCTCTTTTTTTGTATCTTTTCAAAACGGATGATAATCGGTTCTCATTTCTTAAACCTACACGTAAAATGTTCAGTAAATTCAAATATAAACCCACACAATTCTCGGAGGTTTTTGTTTTCTTACCTAAAAATTGTAAAATATTGGGATCATTACAAATATTTTCTGCGACCTTAATTTCATTTACTATTAATTACGGCATTACGGCATAAGTTATTTTGTGGTTTCATTTTATTAATTTTTATAAATTTAATAGTTGCCATCAAAATTTAATATATGATATAAGTAAAAAAAGTATGTCACTGGATTAACAGATATAGGAATACAAACCAGTGAGAATGCTTGGTACTGCATTACCATAACGATATTAAAACAAAAATAAGGGTTTTTCCTTTTCACTTTTGACTTTCTGGTGAAGATGAGTAACTGTACCCGAAATACGTATCTGGTATTTCAATTTTATTCCTTGTGGATTTGAGGTTTTCCCTTTTTGGTTGATAACGATGTTAATTAAAACCATCCTTATTGTCTTCACGAAGTCGGTCGTTCTGTCGATTTTGACTTCAGATTCGGATAGACCATCAAAAAGTAAGTAAATTTTACAATAGGCATACATGTTGTATCTATTCGGAAATATGGCAAAAAGGATGGTTAAAGTAAACAGTTTGGTGCCCTGACCCGGATAGAAGGACCAAAATGTTAACGTTAACCGCCACATTGGACATGCTCCCATATACATAGACATGTGTGCCCATTATAACTTACACTTACTTTTTGATGCTCTATCCCAATCTGAAGTCAAAATCAAAAAATTCGAAAAACATTGGCAGCAGAACGACCGATTTCACAAATCTAGTAATGAGATTTTAATATCGTTGAATATCGGAAATTTTGGCTTGATGAAGATTTTATGCGTCATTTTCAAACCAGATTTATGTTAGTTTCAAAGAAAGTTTATATTTAGATAATGTACATTTTTTCAAAACTGTGTCTTTCTGAGGAAAGTCTTCTAGCATTTGAAAAAGTGGAATCAGTGAGGACAAGTTTGGTGAGAAAGATGGGTGAGATAGAACTTCAGAGTTCGACTCTTTGTTTTTTTAAATGGTTGATCATGGTGAAAGAATAACACCTCCGAGGTCATTATCGAGTTGTTGACAGTAATATTCTGCATTAATATATTCACCTATTTCTTTGAAGCTGTAATGGACATAAGAAATAAAATAACCAATAAAACCGTGGATATTCACTAACCAGAAGGGAAGGAGATGACACACCATTTGTCCGCAAGAGTATTTTATTTTTCCATGAAAGAATAAAAACACTTGTGGACCGGTGGTGTGTCATCTTTTTCCCTTCTGGTTTGTAATGGATATCTTCTTTTTATTCATTTATATTGTTGCCATTGTCTTCTTTGAGCTTGGTGTGTGCTGTGGTTTGTTGCATTGAAAGAACGTTTGCAATTATCATAGAGATCCATTTCTCATCACATCAACCAGAAATGGACAATGTTTCTATCGAATACTCGGTGATGCGCAAATTTCCAATCGTTACAGTTTGTATATTGTGAATACAATGCTCTTTTCGGTTGAATAATTCAGAAATTAGGAACATATGTAATTCCTAAATTATTTTCTAAAAGATAAAAGAAGGTGGAAACAGTACTTCGAGAATTGTATTATGTATGCAATTTGTCCGTTTATTTACTTAATCACATATCTTCATAATAATTCTCGCAATAAAGATATGTTTTGACTTAATCATGTTTAATTGTTCATTATTCTTTTAGGCCAAGGAGCAAGTGCTCAGCCAACTGGTGAAACTGAGCGACGGCAGACAAGAGGTTCGCGTCCCGGGCCTGACGTTGGCCCTGGTCGGCGACGAACCGGACGCCTCTCCCTCTGCAACGGCCGACTATCTTCCACTGAGGACCTCCGCTGAATCGGCGCCAGACTTCGATTCCCACCGCTACTTGACCGAGCTGCGAACCCGTCACCTGGGCCAAGTGGTCATCTACACCCCCGTCACGACGACCACCATGAATGTCATCAAGGGGTGAGTGAGATTATTAAAGGGGAAAGAATGAACACAAAGGTAAACAGTAGCGATAACTGTCGTATTCGTTACGTGTTTGCTTTTAGTTTTTTTTTATTGTGTTATTAGAGAGGGAGTGCTGAAGAATATGTATTGTGCGCCCATTTTCGTTAGTTCAATCGCCTTTGTTTAGACTACAATTCATAGTTTGAAATTATAAATTTATAAAAAAAAATAATTAAAATTTTGAAGTATTCGTTAAAGAAGAAAAATTATTTCAAAGCAACTCCCTCAGAGCTGTTAAGTATCTGGTTCAAATTTTATTATGTGTTTGATTAAAATTTATTATTATTTATTTATGAAAGTAATACGTTGTAAGTTATTATAATTTATTGAAATTGGAATGGTAAATATTTTGTTTGAATGGAAGATTTAACGAAACAAAAATTTCAAAATCCATGAATTGTTCATATGAGCCATTTGCTTTTAGAGTTGATCAATTTTTCGTGAGTGACATTGAACCAATAAAAGATAAAAAATCGTTTCTAGTTTACTTCTTTTGAATCATGTATTTATACATTTGAACAAATAAAAAATTACTAAGGTCCGTGATAGAGACAAGAAGTCAAGTCTCCAACAAGATATGAAATAAGCAAAACAACGATAAAATTATATAAATCTAATTGACAAACTACAAAGTGAAAAAAAAATTAAGTGAAAATATGTGGCTGAAATGAAAAGAAAACATTTCTGGGTCTTCAGGAGCCTATTTTGATTGTAATTAAAATACTTTCAGTCAAATAAATACCAGGAATTTTTTAATAAATCCCAAAATTTTGTTTTAATTATCCATATTTATTTTGTCTTCTTCAAAATAGGCCATTTTGATGCGATACACTGATACCAACGAATAAACTAATAGTCGAAACATTTCTTAAAGATACTTTCTGGTATGGCCTTCAGTACTTTCTGGAAATTTAGCTTTATGGTTTCAAGGGACTCAAAACGTTTTCCATGAAGTGGTAATTTGAGTTTGGGGAACAGGAAAAAGTGACACAGGGCTATATTTGGCGAATACGGTCCATAGTCGATGAAGGATCGATATGTGAAACGGCACAAAATCCAAGAATTTTTCTTCCACAAATCTGGTCTTTTCCAAGGCTTCAGTACAAGAAATTTCATTGGCAACACAAATTTGGGGCAAACTCTTCGTTCTTGATTTTTGAGAGTGACTAACAAAACTACAGTTGTAAGCACATGATGCCAAACTCTACAACTAGGTCCCATCTTACAGCAAGAAAATTTTAAATGAAAAATTTTCGATATATATTTGATTGACGTACTACAGAATAACATAGCTTGGTGTGAACTAGATAAAAGGTCTACCAAGCAAGATTTGCCGAGGAAGAATTGAGATTACATTGAGATGGAAAGCCAATTAACGTTTCAGTACATTTAAGATCATGTGTTACCAAAGATAGCTACCAATGAAAGAGGGATATAGTTCAATAAAATTTGAAAGTAAACTAGAAAACAGGCTTATTGCGTCGAAAATAACATTTAAGAACATTTACTCTAATCCGGTGTAAAGAAATTAGTTTCAGTTTGGTGACTTTTACTAGGAAGGGTACTTTGATTAAAGAACATAAGGGTCTTTATAATAACGTCATATATAAAGAACCAATTTTGAAATGGGGAAGAAGAAAAAAGGGAAAGCACGCATCCTTGAAAACACTTTGGTTTCTTATTAAAGATTTTGAAGGAGACCAGTAAGAAGGGCTGAGCCACGATAAAGGGACATCATGGATTACACATGAAATTACACATGTTTAAGATGAGTGAAATTGTTTTATACATTTAAACATTGGTTTAATATTATTATTGTTATTATTGTTATTATTGTTATAAACTACTACAGCTTTAGAAAGGTCCAGCTTTAAAAAAAAAACTGCACAGTCAACTCCTAGGGAGTCCTCACTGTCGGACGCCCGGTCAACGAGTGTAAAAATAGCCGAGAGCGCTTGGAAAAGGCTGCGGGAGGAAGAGGTACGGGAGGGGAAAGAAAAGTGGGGGAGGTCATTAAGTTTGAACAAACCAAAAAGTGATCCATCTAAAACCAACTTAGCACTCGTTAATAAACTTAATTCGATCGTAAATCGAGCCGTTGTCAGTTCGGTGAAGGAGGGGAAAATAGGTTCCTTCGACCTCAGCACACACGACGCATACCAATGAAGTTCCCTTTGGAGATTTTTTTTTATTCGGGAACACTGTAGCGGATGGGAGGTTACAATGTATTCGTTCTTGGAGAATTTGAAACTTTAATGTGAACTCTGCTTTATGTAATAAATTTTTCAATCCGTTTTGCTTTCAGGTTTCCTAAAATGCCTGACGTTGTGGCCATCGCCAGGATTCAGACTCAAGGAAAAGGTATCACTTGAAATAAATAATCTTGACTGTTAATATCATTAGTAAGCAGTTAAGGCTGAAATCGTATTTTAAACAATTTTTATTTATAGGCAGAGGTGATAACGTATGGCTGAGCCCCGAAGGTTGTGCTATGTTCACCTTCCCTCTCATCTTTCCTCTCTCCTCTGAGTTGGGAAGAAGACCGTCCGTGGTTCAGCACCTGATCGGCCTATCCGTCGTCGAAGGGATTCTCTCCATTCCGGGATGCGAAGTTAGTTTTAAGATTTTAACAAATATTAATATAATTTGGCTTGAAACTTAAATTTTTAAAGTGTTGTTAGAAAGAGGAAGATTCTTGTAAATAGCTTAGCTTTTTCTTTTTCTTTTCCCTCCTCTTCTGAACCCTCTCAGTCAACGAAGAGCTCAGATTACAACGCAAAGCCTTGCAACAACGCCTTGTGCATGCTTTTCTCGTCTTTTTTCGATATTTTTTTGGTTAAACGCGATCCTCTCCACCTGAACGTGATCTCGAAACGTCAACCCCTTTCTCCACCTAATCCATCTGTCATTCTTGTATCCGATTGTAAAGTGTATGCATTTGTTGATTTTAATGCTCAATTTTTTTTACTGACTCTCTGTAGACGTTGGACGTGCGTATCAAGTGGCCCAACGACATATACGTGGAAAGTGTGCGAACCAAGATTGGAGGTCTCATTGTGACGTCTACCACCTACAACGGCCAGATCGAATGTATCGCTGGTGAGTATACGGAAAGGAGAACATAGGAAGTGTTCAGATATTTTAAGGATGAATTATTCCTTAAAGTGAACTGAAGTCAAAGTAGGATTTGAACCCGTGATTCTTAGTAATGGGGGCTATGAAATATATTAACTTTGTAATCTGAAAGTATGTTCTTTTAATTTTAAGCTTTACTGAAATAATTTTTTTAATTTTTAAACAGTTTTCTACTACTTTTTCTTGGTCTATCTTTCTGCCAGTTGAAATAAACAATCAATAATGGTCTTTTAAAATTTTTGTTGCGGGATATTTGTCAGGGAAGGAAAATATTTTCAACTCGAAATCCAGCGGTTGATTATTTTCGCTATCGACCGTTTAATCAGAATCCTGAATGAGAGTAGTTTGATTGAAGATTGATGATAAATTTGTTTTTTTTTTAAATGAGTTTGTGCGTGAAGCGTTTCTTGGAGTTCATCGCGCATCTTTTTATTAAAATATTTTGATAAATATATTTGTCAAATATATTTCCACCATTTCGCCCACGCTGTCAACATTTACTGATTAAAAGTATTATGAAAATTGCATTAAAATGTATATTTCTCCGTTATAAGCATAACTCCGCGAAAAGATTTCCCATAATTATTGGGTTGATACACAGAGAGACGATAGTCGAAGTAGCATCCATAAACTCTGCCGTCACTAAATCCAAAGTATTCGCAATGCGATTTCTGAGCTCATCTATAAAGTATGGGCAAAGGTGGCGTTTACAGAGTTACCTAACATTTAATAAATAAATATACCATAAAGAAACCGACCAACTTCATTTGGACCATGGATCGATTTATCTTTCTTTCCGCGATATGTACGCTTTGTTGTATTAAGCTCATATTCAAACTATCTAATTGTCACGTAATAGTCCCCTTGATTTATTAAACTTGAAATCACGTGAAAATTGAAATTGTCATGATATTGCGCGAAATGTTACACATGCTATGACTTTTTCCTCTTTTAGTGATCTCGTCCAGTAAACATCAGCAATTCTTATATCCTTATTGCTTGCAGTAGCAGTTTATCGGGTTTCTGTCTCTCTTGCAAGTACTTTCTGGATTTCACATACCTTCATGGGTCAAAATTTAAGTTCAGCTAACTGAGGATCCAACGTACGTCTTCGTATCCATCGATTGGGAAACTCTTAAACTTATTAGGCAATGATGCAGCTACAAGCCTCGTTATGCTGCATAGTCTCATCTTTGTCAGTAAATAACAGAAACAAAATAAGGACGAATCAAACTGGGTATTGAACTTGTTCAATTATGTCAGTGCCATATCTCGACGAGAACGGAGCCAAGTCGACCTATATGAAGATTCTGTCTAAAATAATTAAAATTACAGAACATCAAGTTTCTTTCAAGAATGTTCAATAAGGTTAGGTTATATATAAATTTGTAAGGAATGTCATTCTAGTTAACATAGCCGGTCTATGCCAACGCAAACAATGATCCTTTAACATAGCTTGTCAAAAGGGTTGATCCAAACAGAATAGAATGAAGCAGAGCAGAAGTGGTTGATATCTGGCATCGTATAAAAATTGAGGTGTGGTGTGAGAGGTAAAGCACCAAGTTATCAGAGCTATTAATGTATGGTCACACTTTGTATCGCGTAAGATCTCGCGGTGACCGTATGATTTCCAGTTCCTTGGCTATATGCCTAGTTATGGTAACAAGGTTGTTATACTTTGGCGACCTCATTTGAAATTGAATGAGCGACTTTTAATATTTCTTTATTAAGTTGTAGGATTATTATCGTTATTATGAGTTTTTGGAATGTTTGTTTTACGTGCTACATCCTTTTTTTGAAGTTGCGTATGGTAAAAGTAACTGAGATAAGAGGATTGATAAATTACAAGAACTTTGTATACAATTTCTAAACAAATTGGGGGCTGTAGTTAAATTTCGTTACAGGTGAAGAGCTTGGAATGCGGTTGCGTGGTTTTGGAAATGTACCAAGCAAACTAGACGAAAACACGAGTGGGGGGGGGGGGCCAAGAGTTGGCTGACCGCTATCGATGATGAATTTATGGCTAAGCAAGCTCTTTCATAAGAGACTTCCTTTTGTTTTCTCCGATCGCATTCCAGACTGCATTTTCGAGTTTTTAGAGAAAATCTCGCCCACCAAGGTTTGGAGCACGGCCGATTTCTCCCTCGATGTCATCCTCGGCGCGCGGCTACGACCACGTTTGCCTCCCGATTGCTCTTTTTAAAAGAAAAATTCTCTTAAAAGAAGATTTTTCAATCTCCCACCTCTACCACCACCTTCCTACGGCTCCGTGCTTCCACGTGGCGCTCGGGATTAGACGGGGTCTTCCACCTATTCACCACTAGTTATGTTTCCTTGTACGGTAATTGATGAGCCATCGGCTTTTACCTTCCCCTGGATGGATGGATGGATTCTGACGTATCGTTGTCGCTGCTCTGCTCTTGCTCGCTCTAAGCGCCTTAAACAGCAAACAGCCCACCACCACCCGGTGGCATTGTATGCTCGTAAAGGCGATAAAGCATCAATGCGCATGTCCCGCCGACTTCGCTCGTGTCTGGCCACCGATTCCCCATCTTGTCACCTCCGTCTCTTTCTTTTTATTTTTTTTCTCTTTCTTTTATGCAACGGCCATTGGATCCTCCTCCCGTTCTCCACAGGTAGCCAGCCCTCAAGCGGATCATTGTTTACATCACCTGGCGCTGAAGAAACGAATTCGGACTTAGTGCTATGAGATATCTTAACTCATTGCTATTTTATTAGCTCATTAGTATGCAAAAATTCATATTTCGTTTTCGCGAAGAATATAAGGCCAACATCAGATGCATAGTGTTATATTTTATTTAAGTAATGCCTGTCAGATCATAGCTCCTTTATTAACAACATTGAAAGATGCAAGTACAAACTTATATAGAACAATTCTGTCCATGACATAGAATTATCTTCCACCAATAACGGTTCATTTGCTCTCCCTTTGAACCCCATGTCAAATCCACTTTGTAACAATTCTTTCGACTATTTGATGGCCTTTCTTCAACTTAATCACCCATCTTCGTACATTAATCTTATCAGTTGCAGTCGGTGTTAGTACATCGTTTTGTGGTTAAGAACACTGAACCAACATAGAAAAATAGAAATTCTGTACGGTGCAATAAAAATTGCTCTATTTGGCGGTGTAAAAAGCATTATTTTCAGATCCACCCTCATGAAGGACCCTTAGAATAAGTTTGAGAACCTTCATTTGAGAATTACAAGATGACTGGACGCTAACATTGTTATTCCAACTTGACATCTTTGTATGCAGCTTTGTCATCTTTGTTAGCTTAACCTAACTAGTCATTTATTTTATTACAGGATTTCAACTGGTGCTCAAGTTAGGTAAATTGTCTTTTGAAGAACAAATTGTGGTTTTTATGGAAAGATCGGGAGAATTTTTATAGTCGCAGAAAGTTCTCTTCGTTTATGTAGAAGCTTGCTGAGATTGTGGTGGGGGACTTGACTTTTGTGGAGGAAAAACTTAAGAAAAGCAAAGAGAGACGAAACGTGAGATAGAGGCGTTTGCCGTTCTTAAAAACATATTCGCCGTTTCCAGTAGCGGGATTTTTCAGGGAAAACGGTCCGTATTTTTAAGGGGAGGGACGGAATTGGATAAGAGAAAAGTGTCGTTTCACTTGTGTATAGTGAGATGGAGGGGAGGTTAGGGAAATGCCTTTTTGAAAAACGTAAAATCGAAACTGATCTCTTTGGGGGCGGCTCTTCTCACGTCTGCCGCGCTCCCTTCTCATTCCCTTCTCATTGTGGGTTGCTGGAGGCGCCTTTTACGATATTGACCCAATAATATGCAAGAAAAACAAATATTATCGGCGTTAAACATAAGAGCAAAACAGCCCGAAGAAGGGAACAGAAATTTGTTTGTTTTTATTTCACTTGAAATTGGCATGCAGTCTAGGGGCAATGGATCGAACTGATAAGCTGCCACTTTTTGGTACTTAGCGATCACCTCTAAGTGGCATTTAGAAAACGACGTCAAATATTGTACACGATTTTTTTTACATTTTTAAAGTAATAGAGATGATGTTCTTTTGACATGCTTAGACAGGTTGAGTAGGTTAATCCATAATCCGAAATGCTTGGGACCAAGAATATTTCGTATTTTGAATTTTTTTTTTTTGATTTTGACGATGGAATTTGGAAAAGTGAAAGACTATTTACTTTTGCTAGAAAAATTCTGTTTTGTTTGGCCCAAAAACATGAATACAAGTGAAAGAAACAAATTTATTTATATATCATCTTTGGATGAAACTATGAAGCTATCTCTTTGCATATAAAAGAAGATCGCACCCCATGTTATTCTCAAAATCGTCATTTATTTTTCAAAATTATTTTCAACAACACCATCATTGGTAATCGCAGGCCGAAAATTATATTCTGTCTGCACAATTTTGTCTTATAAAGTTTAAATAACAACAAGAAGACAACCGATTGAGAGTTGCAAGGCTGCAAGTTACGAATTTTGGACAATTTTGGATTAGGATCTGAAATACTTCTTGGAAGCAGATATATGTTATGTTGTTGTTGCTAAGTAAGTCTGGTGTCGTCTTAGCAAAATCTGTTTAATTTTCAACATATTCGCGTAAGTTAATGGATTTCTTTTACAAACAGTTCCTCATCTCTGGTTTTTCTTTATAGCTAGTAATTGCCGCTTTTTGACCAAAAGATATTTTATAAAAATCTGATTTACATTAAGCAATTTGATTAATATACTTTTCCTTGCAATACTTAATTATATCTTTTGGACATAAATCGAGAAACCCGTCTCTGAGAAAATAGTGAAACTATCACTGTTTCAATAAAAGCGCCAATATTGAAGCCGGATGCTGTGGTATAATTATTTCCTAATTGCTAATTGTCCAAGATATCTTTCTTCAACGACAACACATGTCGGGTGAAAGGCGGGTTCTTATATTTAAGCTAACTTCTACGTGATTGGTACATAGTAAAATTCGCACTCCATTAGTACTCGATTACGTAATTCTAGACTTCGCAATGCGATATGCTCAGTTATTTCCTTCAAAGTTATTTGGACTTATGGTGTAGTCCAAATAGTTTAACAAAAAAGGGGGCATTCCAGCTGAAAACACTTTTTCAGAAACTATTTTGCCAACTGGCCATTTACTATATTAATGCATGACGAAGTCAATCTTACCGAAATGTGTTGAAAAGGGAAATTTTGTTTTTGGCCTATTCAGCTCATTTGCAGACAATTACAGTGAGCATAGTCGTTTCGTTTGTCTAACACAGACGACACAATTGGGTTGTTTTTCATGGTCCATTAACGAAGACTAAAAAAAAATTCTTCCTACCTCCTTCCTTCACCTTCCTTCCTTCGGATTGATGGATAACGTGCGAGCTGTTGACAAAGAAGTTGTCCAATCGGGTGCGCAGGTTGTGGACTCTCTCCTTTTTGGAGCGAACCGTTTTCACCTTATTCAAAGGTTGTGGAGGGCCACGGGGGTCTCGGCTTCGGTCCGCTGGGTGGTCGTTGGCTCAACCCCTGACTCCTCCTCAAGGCAAACCCCCCTCATTAATGAGAACACAGTCCGCTCCGACAAGGTAGACAGCGGACACAGGTGCGATAGCCATAAACACCATCATTGCACAATGACCCGGGGGTCTCGAGTCTGAAGAGGGGGCTGACTGACCTCCGTCAACTGGCCAAACGGAATCCCCCCTTTTTAAGTGAGGGGGGTATTTCGCTTAACCCCCCCCCCCCAATCCAAGTATGTGGCGTATTTGTCACCTCCCTCTTTCATTTTATCTCCTTCGCTCTTTCGATCCCTTTCAAGGTGATTGCTCAATTTATTACAGGCAAGTCGGGACAATAGAAGTAGGAAAGGGGGAACAATATATAATTGGATTAATTTTTTTTAAATTTATAAGATAAACAATATTGTATAGCCCCAGATGTTGGTTGATTTGGGTTAAGTTAAATTAGATAAACTATGTAGGAGGTTTTATATTTAAGCTATTTTTGAGACGACAATTGTTATTGGTTATGAATAATTTTGAAAATGACTTAATTACCTGAATATAATATGATTCTTTTATATATTTAGGGGTCGTCTTAAAATCACGTAATCCAAAATTTGCTAATTTTAAAACCCGTTTAATCCCAGTGTTCCCATTTTTAATGCCATGATTGCTTTTAGTGATTAACAAATATAGAAAACAAAGTAACAGCCACGTTTTCAAGATTTGTCATCGACAAGATTTTCCAAATACATCAAATAACTGAAAGCACCAGTGTTATAAATTGGATATAGTGATCCTTTCTTTAATAAAATTAAAACTCTTGTCAATAATCTTATTTCATGTCTTTCTTATAAGTCTGTTAAACAGGCTAGTGGTATGGGCGTCTTATTTTACATTGTTCGATGTTTTTCTTGCCTTTAAACTTCCCAATAAGGAATTATGTGGATAATAAGTTTTAACTCCAAGTTAAAGACTTACAGCCACTAATGTTAGTCTGCACGCATCTTATTCTTTCTTGCTTCTTCTACAATTCTTTCTCTAAGATTCCGGAGATGACCTGTTGGCGTTTTTTTTTCCCTGTGAAAATGAGGTACATTTAGATTTTTCTTTCCATTTCCTATACAGGGTGACCAAACTTATCCAGCATAATTGTTTAGGAACATTTTATGGTTCAAATGGAACAAAAAATGTCCTATAAAAATTCCATCTAGTTTCGATCGTGTGTGAGATAGAGACGTTTGTCTATTTTCTTGTAGAGTTGTTAAAGCAAATAAATAAAACACTTGAGAACACAGATCACTTTTATTCTGCATACTGACAGAACATCACATTGAACTACAAAACAAAACTAAAATGAATGTTCGCATATTCTTCATTTGTGAAAACAAACGACATAATGAACTTCGACGTTGTGTTGCACAATACGAGCAACTGCTAAAATCAACCGCCAAGTCAATAAAATACCTTTCACACATGCTACAAATACGACGATTCCTCTTCTTGTTTGGCATATGCAAAACAGGAAGAGTACATTTAAGAATAAATAGGTAAACCTACGTTTTTTCTAGGAAAACACTCTAAATAAAAGAAAATAGACAAACGTCGATATCTCGCACACGATCGAACCTAGATGTAATGTTTATAGGGCATTATTTTGTTCCACTTGAACCATACAATGTTCCTAAACAATTATGCTGGATAAGTTTGGGTCACCCTGTATATTTAGGTTTGGAACTATGTCAGAATTGCTTTATAAGGGGATAGGAGTCTGCACACACACATCACTTGCGGAAATAGAAAATATATTTAACTATTTAAATTAAAATACACGAAAAAAAATTTCCATATCCTTAAAATTAACCATCAAAGGATTAAGCCATAAACTTCTAACCTTTCCGAACTACAACTTGACTTTCCGAACCCAGATATCGCACTTACCAGACAACTCAGAAAATCTTTCTTGTGAAACGGCCTTGTAAAAATCTCGCTAAAAGTGAAATGAGAATACTTATTTGTAATAAAAATCATAGGTTAGTTAAATTTTGCATCAGCAATTTTTATGTTAAAGGATGAAAACTCCCTTATGCCCCTATAACAATATTATCAGGTTCGGTTATTAAATAAATTTCAATCTATGTCGAATTTTTTGTAACAACCTGAGCATTCCTTTTTTTGCCATCATTCCACCAACTAAGGAAAGTTTGATGCAATTATCTCGAGCCATTTTAAATTTCACGTGATGGCTCCCTAATGATTCTAACGTTAGGTAATCTCTTCTGTTACCAATGTTAAAGTTTCTGGTTGCCTTTTCATTGCTACTACTGTATGGAATAGCATTCCTTATTATATCTTAGATTTTCTGTGGTTAACTACCTGTAATTGTGTTTCGTTTGCAGGCTTTTGTTTTTCCAGATTCATGTTTCTGTCTCATACAGGTTTTATCCCTAAGGGGTCCATTATTATAAATAAAAGATGTTATACCGTAATCATAAAGGGAAGCTGACTAGTGGAAGTACAATTTTAAAACAACCTCATCATCGGATAGCTTTCATTCGTTAGTGGTTTATGGTCAGAAAGGAAGTTCGTCTATATCAGTTCAAAATTAAAATAAACTTACCGCATTTACTTGAAATGGCTTTCCTGTTAAAAGATTCTCACAACGGAACTCTTTCTCTACTGCTTCGTGCCCTAATCATAGTATGAATCACTTAAGAGAAAAAAATTTGATGATCGTTTTTATACAAGCTGAGTTATAAAACTTGTTTTAACTTTCTCTTTTGTTCATCGACGACTCTTTTTGACGAGTCATTTCATCCTTTTTGTTTATCTCACTTGACCGTTGTTTGTATTAGGAATGTTATAAATTTGTATATTTTAGCCTTTATTATCCCAGATTATTATAAAAATTGTTTGAGTTGTCTTACGTTCAGGTATTTATTTTATTAAATTCTGTGAGCCTGGCTTTCCCATATACTCGCAGCAGCCAAGGATGAGATGGATTGGAACTCGAGGAATTTCGGAGAGAGAGCGCGAGAGAGAAAAGGATTACACGCGCTCGTCCATACTTGGACGTGAGGAGCCAGGAGGGGAACCTCTGACTTCTTCTCCATTGTCATCGCATAAATCCGACGCATTGTTTGTGCGGGTAACTGATGCGCACCCCCAACGGCGGCGACTCTGCAGGTGCGCACCCCCATCCTCCCTCTTCTTTCTACCTCTTTCGACACCCGAAACGATGCTCGTTGCCCCCATCAGCTGACTTTAGAAAGCAGGGGGGGAGGTTTACATTTTATAGCCGCAAACCCAGACGACAGTTTTGACCCTTTTTGCTTGTCTTGTTTTTGTGTGCGGTCAGGAATGGGGAGGAAGGACGGAGTTTTTAGAAGGAGGCCCTGTTGTGGGGACTTTTTTTTGTTGTTGACCAATTTTTCATGACTCGTTTCATTGAAATCTACGTCTTTAATTGAGTGTGTACCTAGCAGAGAAAATTTCATTTGGTTTTTATGTATGAAAAAACTCAGAGAGCTAATGCATGGGCGTACATCGACGAGGTACATACGAGTCAGAAGGGAGGGCGTATAGTGTGAACAAATATCCCATGTGGCACTGTCAATCGGAAGCACGGTAAGTGACACGATCCCTTCATCTTCCCCCTATTACCCCTCGCTCGCTTCCCCCTTCGTTTCTTCCACTCAGCCTTGTCCAAGTGAAATGGAAACATTAATCTTTCGACGTGACAAGATTAGATGAGAGGAACGTTTACTTATTTGTGTCGATTGTTTTTTTATTATTTTTATTATTAAAATATAGAGAGAGGAGGATGGGTTCAGGAATCATAATACTCTCTTTCTACGAGTGGGGAAGATTTTAGGAAAAGAAAGGACGCGAAATGAAGAGTATTTTTGGTAAATTAAGTCCTCTCCACATGGTTTGGAATTGTGGATTTTTCCATGGTGTTTTGACAAATGGCTTTCGCAAGGTTTTTATTTTCTTGAACAAGAGAGAGCGAGAGTAAATTCTGTCACTCAATGGAGTGTGTTGATTGTATTGAGTTTCGTCGGGGTTGGCAACTTGACCGGAAATCAATTCTCTTTGCTTGGAGTGAGAAAATTTAAAATTTTTAAACAACTCTCTCCTGGATCTTAAAATATGTTTTAAGATTTTTATAAATCTGAATTTTCTGTATTGAGTTATTCTAAGGAAATTTCATGAAGAATGGGCGTGAAAAGGGCTTATTATTTTTTAAAAAAAATATTAAGTCAGAATTCTTCTAGGTTTCTTTGTCATTTGTTACAGTCACTTATCTTTCCCCGTTGAATATAATGGATGGGGCAAGTATCTGTTTTCGGGGCTTCGTCCGACTTTTCTTCTACACATCCGGTGACTTTTGTGGCGGGTGTGTGAGCGGCCATAACTTTGGAGGCTTTTCCAATCCTTTTGTCATTGGTTTCGTATCTTTTTTTAGCTTTCCTACCCCCGACACACACATTTACATCATCTCTCACCTGTTCCGCTCTACGTCATTGACGAACAGTCCACACAGCCTCCCTCTCATCTGTTGTGTTGCTCTATTTATACGTTGTGTCCCACCCTACTCTCTCCCAATTTCCCTTCGTAGTACGTAGTCTCTTTCCTTTTTGCCAAAACGATTAGGGTCAGTTGGTGATCCGTAGATCAGAGCCCGGACGGTTAATCCTGCTGCCTTGTAACCAATCTAAATAGAGGCCGTGATTTGTGAGTCCAAGTGGGCTCTATTTGCGCCGCCCGACATCGCACACTTCGTTTACTTTCTCTCGCTTTCGGTCATTAATAATTTGCCACGTAACCCCTCTTGGCCAACATCCCTCCCCCGCAACATGTACAGTCGGTTGTTGGGTAAATAAGGGCGAGTAAAAAAGTAAACTAAAATTAAGCGAATGTTTTTTTTTTTCTTTTTTTTTTGGTGGAACATTTTCTGCTTATTATTGCTCATCATTTCCAACATTTCAGTTTATTGTACTGAAAATGTGTCTTTATTTTAACAAATTTCTTTAATAAAATCGTGAATAATTTTACAAGAACTATAAATGACCTATGCATTTTACGATATTAAATCTGACGCTATATTCTGTCGTGGAAAAATTATCAGTAAAACAAAAATTGGTTTTCCTAACTAACCCCTACTCACCGTTTAAATTATTTTATTCTGTACTAAGAGTTGATAAATACAGAAGATTTTCAACTCGCCCTTTGTCTGAATAGAATAAATCAGTCCGATTTCTCTCTACCTGTTACTTAAGCAAAGCGGCATTCAAATGAGCTGTCAGTGTGAAATATTTCATGTTTCAGACAAACTGGCCAAAACAATGTAGATTTCTGAAAGGTTATGTAAAACGGTCTTTCCGATGCAGGATTTAGTCTTTGTCACGCTAGCGCTGTAAAAATGAAGTAACCGTTTTATCTGAAGTGTAATAAACAACATAAATGCTCATTTAAGGAAAAGTGGTGTTTTTGTTAAGTTCACCGAGAAAAAAAAATGCCTTCAAAAAGCCTTACAGTGATATTCCAAGAGATACATCAAAGGTTATCCAAGAAAATCCCTGGCTAAAGGATATGATACAAAAGGAGAGATATCGAATCATTCATCTTGATAAAATTCCAGAAAGTTACATAAATCCAGTCTTCATGGCATATCACTGAAAAGAAATCCAAAACCGTAAGTATGAAAAATATCTTTTGACGGCAGATCTGTGGTAAGATTGGTGCCATTGATTACTGCTCTGCCGATGCAAAGAGCCAAGAAGACTGGTTCCTAATTTGCCATGAAAGTTCCCCAAAGGCATCTTTACTATCAGGAGTTCATAGTATTACTGAATAGGACGCCTGATATTTTGTCTAATAGCCGTAAATGCTAAGATCACTATCAGGAGTTTTTTTTTTTTGTATCGTGAAAAGCATGGATAAGAACTCTCTATGGAATGTTTTAGCAAGAACATATTCATTCATCAAGATAAGCATCGATTGTAATTTTATTTATGAAGAAGACTTTTGAATACAAATCCCATGGACATATCGTTATTTATTCTGTCTTAAAATTTGATGTTGAACTCTTTAAACTGTATTTCTGGTCTCGGCTACATAAGAGTATTAGATGCGCTTCATTTTTTATCAAATTCAGGATGATTATTCAGATTGATGATAATGTTTATTTGTTTTACTGAAAACGATCATTTCGAAAAACCTTACTTCACTTAGTAGCCATTAAGAACATTAAGCGAATCTCTGCTTTAAAGAGAAAACCCAAAATTGCACAAGGAAGTTAACGGGGGAAACTCCCCGAAATCCACGCAAATCTCTCGGCCTCACTTTCAGCTGTTTTGCGGCGTTTCAGTTGTTGTTGGTCTCTCGCTGTCTTATTTTTTTCTCTCCCGTCTTTGTCTCTTTCTTAATTCCCCTTCACTCCCTTTGACGTGTTCATTTGTGGTTTTCTGTCAGTTCTCCCTTATTGCAGAGAAGCTTAGCCACCCCGAAATCTCTCTTCACTCAAAGCAGATTATCCGCCCCCTCAAAGACGGATCCTCCCCTTTACTTTTGATGAGCTGGTTCGAATCCTGATTTTGGGAGAGTTTTGATATTAGATGTCTTATTTTGTTATTTTTATTCAACAGGAGTCGGCGTGAATGTGAACAACATGTATCCAACACTGTGCCTTAACACTTTGCTCTCGGAGCGGAATCTTCCTCCCTTGAAGACGGAACAGGTGATTGCTGCCATCTTCAATCGACTGGAGGAGCTCGTGACGGAGTTTCAGAAGTCGGGAGCCCAGTCTTTTCTTCAGTGCTACCTATCTAGATGGATGCACAGGTAAAGGGGGAAGTTACTTAATGGACTGATTTTATATTTCTGGGTGATTATAAAGTTTCTGTACATCTATTACAAAAAAGACTTGCAGAATTTCAGCGTACCGCTTTGCGTATCTAAGCATAACCCACAGTACTCCTCAATGACCTGAAAAGCTACCTCCGACATACAGGGTGGCCCAAAATCTATGATGATCGCCAGCACGGAGGAAGGCCTTCTACATCGAGATGCCAAGAGAACAGCGGTTATTGTGTGTCTGTCTGGGCGAATTTTAACTCCAAACTTGGAATGCTTGTCTCACACATTCCAGACAATCGGCTGCCCAAATGTATTCTTCAATGATGAAAATCCGTTGCTCGGTGGTGTAGGCGACCATTTTCTCAGTCCAGCGAAATGATACAAAAACCACGTTAAACAGTGCCTTGATGCCCGAAGTCTTGGCGAGACACGACCAATCCATCTACCGGGAAAAGTCATTCAGTTATTCGCGAATAAAAATGTAAAAATGGGGTGGTGCCCTATCCTGTTGGAACACAACAATGTTCATAATTCTATTAGAAACCAACTGTGGCTACAAAAATTGTTCCAACATATTAGGTATGTGTTTCAGTAATTACCTGCGAACACGAATGGTTCTTAGACCCTTGTCTTTGTTATCTCTAACTGCGCAATAACCTTGTATTCTCAACACATCCTTTCCCATTATCTGCAAAGAAAATGTTTTTGTTACTATATTACAAGAATGCATAGGAACTTTGTAACCATCCAGTATTATTATTATTATTATTATTATTATTATTATTATTATTATTATTATTATTATTGCTTTGTTGTAACGTGTAATGAATCTATATTGTGTATGTGATTTCTGCAGTGATGCTGAAGTGACGTTACAGAGTGGGGAGAAGGCGCGCATCGTCGACCTCGACGAGTACGGCTTCCTCCGGGTGAAGCTGATGAAGGCCGGCGGTGGCGAAGGGCGGCTCATCTCCCTCCAACCGGACGGCAATTCCTTCGACCTCATGAGAAATCTCATCATATGTAAACACTCTGCTTGATTTAGACTCGAATTTATAAAAATTCATTTATTTCGTTTTTATAGTGCTTAAAACAATACATGAAGCTTTACATATGAGTAATTTAAGTTACACTATAGACTACGATATAGATTGCATTCATTTGCATGTCACTTACAGTTAGTATGAGTTTTCTGTTTTAAAATTTATTAAATTTATTTTCCTTAGGGAATGCAAAGGCAAAGGACTATAAATTTATTTGCATTTAATGGTTTATAATATATTTTTGTAATATGAAGCTTTTAATAATAGAATTTTTAAATAAAATATGTTTTGTTTTATATTACTAATCCTATAAATTTTATTCCTCATATTTATGATTTAATTCTATGGACTGCCGGGTTTCTGAATTTTTCAACATCGTTTTCAACATTTTTTACCTGTCAATAACTAACTTATCTTAAATGCTCTTTATATCAAACTAGCAGTTCTCATGTATCGTTGTGAAATATGCGACCCGGCAATGCTTGGTTATTGCTAAATTTGAGTATATAGGGTGAGTCAAAAGTCGTTGGACACCTTCCTATTTTGGATACCAATGTAGTTACACAAATTCCAATACAGGTAATGAATAGGAATTTGAGGGTGCTCTATCTAATGGAGCATCTTACATCATCTCAAATATGCAAATTAGGACACATCCAAATTCTATCTCGAAAACCGTAAGAGATACACAAAAAATTCCAATTGCACATTTGTTCAACAGCAAATTCCAAACAAAAGAAGAAAAAAAAGTTCACCAAAATCCGATGAGTGGATCACCCAAAATGCTCATTGCAAGCTTTGCAACAGTACAATTGGCTATTCTACTGTTTGTTACTTATAAACAGTCATGTGATACAAAGTAAGTCTTTTCATCAATCCAGATAGTGTTCACTTGCACCATAGCATAATTCCGCACGACATTTCAACGATGCCTGGTTGTTGCATGATAATTTTGCCTCGCCTCACCAAAGCAGAGGACCATGTTGATCAATTCCTGGTTAGTGTACTGTGCCATCATGCTTTGGTCTGATTCTTTCTCAGCTTCAACATGCCTTTTTATACTAATTGTACAGGAATCTAGTGACTTTATGGTATATTGTGGAATTTTCCAGAGTAGGATGAAGATGGTGCTTGAAATAATTTGCATGCTTGGCAAATTGTATTCAGAAGAAAAAAAACACTCAGTGGTTACTTTCGAGACTTGAACCCAGAATTCTTTGGACTCTGTTGCTCTTGTTTCCTCCTATGGCCACTCATCCCTTGCCTCAATCTTGACGGGAATCAAGGTTTTAATGTTGCAGAGCTTGCAATGAGGATTGTTGGTGTTCAGCTCATCGGATTTTGGTGAACTTTTTTTTGTTTTGTTTGGAATTTGCTGTTGAACAAATGTGCAATTGGAATTTTTTTGTGTATCTCTTACGGTTTTCGAGATAGAATTTGGATGTGTCCTAATTTTGTATATTTGAGGTGATGAAAGGTGCTCCATCAGATAGAGCACCGTCAAGTTCCTATTCATTCCCTGTATTGGAATTTGCGTAACGACATTGATATCCAAGATAGGAAAGTATCCAACGACTTTTGACTCATCCTGTATTTAAGAAATTAAAATTGTATGAAATTTTATTAAATTCACGTAATTTTATCATTATTCAACATCAAAATGCAATTTCAACAGCAGTCGAACTGTCAAAACACTAAAAACAACAGCACTACCTATCGGATTTAATCCAAACCACTTTCTAAACACTCCTGGCGAAAGAATAAACACTCCTACCTGTCTCTGATAAGAATAAACTGTGAAATTTTCAGCGAAATCGGTCGAGTAGTTTTTGAGTCTGTAGGGCACACACATAAGAACATTGCTTTTTATTTATATAGATATGAAAATTTTCAGCTTCTTGTACTGCTGAACATATTTATTTCGACATAACGCAACATCGGATTCAATATGTAAAATTCTTATAGAAATTAGATAAACGATTAATCGCATTATGAACACAGAAATTTAAGAAGTAGCCGTGACTTCGCAATCCGCCCTACGCGCGCGACTTTACTATTCTTTAACATGGGTAGACGACTCTAAAAGATTCTAGCAGATGTGTTTCGACTGATATCCGAAAATAAATGAAAAGAGTAGCATTTCCAACATTGTCACTTATGTATTGATTAAAATTCGAACTTTTTGAAGTGGTGTCTGAATATTTTTTTTGTAAAATTTAGCTTAGCGCAGCATTGTCGTCTACGGCGAACAGCTCGACACTATCATCGAAAGAAATTAATTTATTTCTCTTCAACGAAAATAAAGTGCCAAAATAAATAAGCAGTCACGCATTATAGACATTCTAAGAAAGATGTTCATTATTTTTTAATAAAAAAAAATATAATTTGACATGAGATACCAATGCGTTGAGACTAAAGCAATTGCTAAAACTGATATCGACAAAGAAAAACAATAGAATTTTCATGAAAAGTTAGTAACATTTATAAAATAATGATCCTTAAAATTTCATTTTATTGAAGAATATAAGTAAAGCATTCAAAATTATTAGTTTGTTGTTGATGGTTTGAATATAGTAAACATGAAAATTGTAATTAATGTCCAGATTATTCAAGGACTACCAAAATGCTCTCACGGACTATCCTCGATTTCAAAATATGATAGGTTTTCAATTTATTTTCAAGCATTGTTGCAAATGTGTTCAATATTAAAAATTCTCATGAGAAGGATGTGATTGGCTAATTTCTATTTTGTAAGCAAGTCTTTTTTGTATCTAAAAAATTGCAAGTTAATTTAAAATTGAATTATTTTAACAAAAACAGAACTTCATTGTTCATTTTAATTTACAAATAAACGTTTATAGGTTAAAATTAAATTAAATAAATTATTTCTTCCCTGTTTTCACTTTAAGCATGAGAAGAAATATTTTATAGCCACTCCAAACCCTCTCGTATTGGCTTGGCAATGCTCATCGACCTCTGCTTGCGAGAAAATTTAATGTGCCAATAAAAAAAAGCAGCGAAACCGCGCGATGAATTCAACCCTTTCGCCGTCGGAGTCAGAGGTCGAACGGTCGTTAGGCGAGGCCCCTGTCGCCATAATTTACGCCCACCCCTATTGAGTTACACTCGCAACTCGTGTTATGACTGTTGGCGTTTGGTTGACGACCGACCACAACCCACCGACCGACCACCTTTTGGCGTCGCCGTCCTCAACCCTTCTTTCTTCCCCTACTCGACTCCTCCGTAGGGAATGTTCTCCGAGGAATCGTCTCTTCGCCTATTTGGAATTTGTTGTCATTAGTGTAAATAGTGGAACATATCCTTTTGCTTATGATAATGAAGGGTTAAGCTTCGATTTGTTTGATTTTAGACTAATTAAAAATAAATTAATGTGTATAGGGGCTTTAGCAGAGGTAGGATGTTTTGTAGAAGTACAATTTTTAAACAAGCCAGACAATCGCAATTAAGAAAATCAATTAAATGTCTAAGTTTCATAATCTTTATGTCCGATACATTTTTATTATTTTTTTTGAATGAAATTGTCTTCAACTCACGTGAATCCCAGAATATTGGATCTGGCTATTTTCGAATTCGCCCAAGAGTTAATTTATGACACTGTTTCCCCTGCAACATCAAGACACCAACAATTCAGAAAACTTGTTTTCTTTTGAATTCTATGGTCGGTTAAAAGCTTTGATAACTGCAGTTTCATTTCCATTGCTGATGAAATCTGTAAGACCAGTTGAACCAACACCTCCTAGAAAGAAAGCTTACGCACTGAAATGGCATACATTATTACATGATTAAAAAGTCATAACTGAGGGCTTATTATTAGTAGAAATCACGTTTCAGTGCTCATGTTTTTCTTCTAGGAGGTGTTGGTTGAATTCGCAGCTGTTAATTCAACATATCTGGGTTGATGGTTATGGTATGAACGTTTCTTCATCCCTTTTTTTTAGTTAAAGTGCTTCCACCCCGAATTATCCTTTATCGATGCTTACATCTCGAAATTTTTCGAAGTCTTTTCATCAGATAATCAGTCTACTTAATTGGATTGTAAAATTCTCGATATGTACATGAAAGTTTGTAGTGGTATCAAAATTGACTCCCAGTATTTTGATAAAGGCCAATCAGATAATAGATATACTGTTTTGATTTAAAGTCATCCCTCTTACAGAATACCAATTATTTATAACACTATTTTCGTTTTCAGTTTCTTTTTGAGTGTGTTTATACAACATTTCCTAGAGAGAAGGCCTGAGCCGAAGCCAACGAGAATGACAGGCCTCGAAGCAGAAATGTTACCCGACCATCTGGGTCCGAGCAACAATCCAACCTTCATTATCCAACAAACGGAATAAAAACATTGATTGTTAATATCCAAGATGGAGACAATGAAGATTGGGTTGTTGTTCGGACTCAAATAGTCAAGTGACTTTTCTGCTTCGAGGCCGGTCTTTCTCGTTGGCCTCGGCTTGAGCATTAAAACGTCATAAATTGTTACTTCATCATAAAAAGTCATATTTAGACTTATTATTGGTAGAAATACGATTAAAAATTACTTTTTATGATGATGTAACAATGTATGCACGTTTCTGTGCGCAGGCCTTCTCTCTAGGAGGTGTTGATTTATCTCTCAATCTACTATACTCTGTCCAACGAAAGTTGGACTGGGCGTGTCCAGTTAAACTTCCTATTTCAACTGTCAACAATGTCTAACAATTGAAATAGAAAATTTAACTGGACACGCCCACTCCAACTTTCGTTGGACAGAGTATAAGAAGGTGGATTGAAAAATTTCCGATATTGCCGCTAGGTGTCTGCTCTTTTTCAAATATTATATTGTTATCATGGCATCACTTTCATACAAATCGACTGCAAATATCAAATCGATCCATCAATAATCAGGTGATATAACTTTGTGCGTTTTCAAGTATGGACAAAAAAAAATTCGAGCGGTCAACAAAATCTAGTCCAGGGTAGATGCTGTTCAAGGGGTTTCATTACCTTCATTTTCTATCATGAGTTTTTGGGTTTCAGAAGTGAAGCATGGACGGGCAAGAACGGCTCTCGCGTGAGGAATTATGGATAAAATCTATAAATGTTTTCGGCAGATCGCTGAATAAAAGTATGTGAAATCGAGTCAGTTCTTATGAAATGAGCTATTATAAGTGTGTAGTTAATATTTTACACAAAGATTTTGGTTTTACAAAAATGTACGCAAGATGGCTGCGCTTTTGCTCGAATCGAAGTGGTTTTGAAGTGTTTAAGAGGAATCCAACGAATTTAAAGAGACGATTCGTAATCATGAATGAGACTTGGGATCATTAATAATAATAAAAAAATGGTGAATCGGATCTGAAGAAGGCAAAGACTTTTCAATCAGACAGAAAGTGATGTATCAGTGTTTTGGGAGCCGAAGAAATTTTGCTACTTGATTATCTTGAAAAAGGAAAAAAAATGTCCTGGCCAAGACTACCATTTAATGATCTGTGCATTGTTATGGGTTCAAACCCCTTCCTTAGCATCAGCCTCTTCCATATGTAGCGATGTCTGAATCCTCTGAATCCCCATCAAAAAGTTATATCTACGTCCATGAATACTACACAGTACTTTTTGAAAGCGGCAATTCCAGGAAAACTCTCCGCGATGGTCAAGAAAAATTAATACACAGAAACGTTTTCCATTTTAACAGATTACTACAATTTTGCACAACAAAACTGGAAATTTGCACTTTTCTCTCCTTATTACTGTTGATAAGGAAAAACTGTGAGGCGTTTCTTTCTTAGCAATCTTCGTATCGCCATCAAGCATTGAAAATATTTTGGAAGGATTTCGAAGTTGTCACTTTTTCGTTGAAATTATTGAGGGTTGAAGAACACGGCTGTCACTTTTATTGATTTGCATATAAAAAAAATCTGTTTACTAACCATATGGAGTATTAAATCTGAAAAAAAACAAACTTTATTGCTAAAAAAAAATGATACTCATCATCTGAGCTTTCAGCAAGTCTTAATGTTGGAGGGCCTTGCCTGGTGGAGGGTCTTGCCCTTCGAAAGTCAATGAAATGAGATATGGTTGTAATAATAGCATGTCTGTTTAGTCATTATGGCAATTTTGAATCTTTTGAAAAGAGGTTAGTTAACGAATAGAACTTAATATTCTAAAAATCCGTTTTTGCGGATGTTGAATCGGTCCCACGAGGAATCCGCTCGACTGATTCTTCACCCCGACAAAGGCTGTTGGTGAGGTCTAAAGTTCTTTGGAAGTTAATGTTCCATTTCATCTCATGTTTTATCTCATTTTCTGTCTCCTCCTCCTCTGGAAGGGAAAGGGTTGAAGGATCGCGGCCCGACGAAACCTCACTCCTCCCGTGGGAGACATCGAGGTCGCTGTATTAGGTCGTCCACCCCCGCTTCGAAATTCATTCCTACTCCAACTGGAATGCACAGCTTTTTCAAGAGACATTTGTTTACTTAGAAACAAATGTTCGGGTGAATAGAATAGCGAAAAATATCATTTCTCTTGCAACTGAATCCACCGAAAGCTTCAATTTGCTGAATAGAGGTGACGAAGGAACTTCCTCGCAGACGTTGCGCTTCTTTCATTCCTTATTTTTTTTTTATTACACTATTCTCGTGGATGATATATCACCCTCGCACGATACTTTTGCTTCCATTCCTGCACGTGACAGCCTCCAAGAGGCCTAAATCTTGTAGGTGACAATGAGAAAGGCGTGCTCGCCCATCACCCTCCGGGATTTGCATGCAGTCGATCGTCATGGAAAGGAGGGGTAGGAATAGCGGGGATCTTTTCATTCCACCCCCACCCTCCGATTACGCTCTCTCTCTTTCCCGTGTTTGCTCTTGTCGGCCGCGGGTGGCGTTGTTTCTGGCCATATGGTGGTCTCGCTAGGAAGGCGGGGGTTTCACGGAACCCCTCGCTATCGTCTGGTCTGTTGGGAAACCACCCTTCGTATTTAATTCCCCATCCTTTCGACCCTTCACTGTGTACTTTAATGCCCTAAAACTCTTCGACGAATGAACTGATTGACTGGATTTCGTTCTAATAATATTTAGAATTACTTGTCATCGTTGTGAATGGTCGAGATTGGCGATTGTATGAGGCCAAAGTGTCGTTTGTTTTAGTAAAGCTGGCGAGTTCAAATATTTTTGTATGATTAATATTAACCAGAATAGAGTTTAAATTTGTTAGCATCATTAACACGTTGCAATTTTGCGCATTAAGCAAATATCTTAGATTGATCCAGCAGTTGCCAGTCCAAACATTTGTTTTAAATGTCCATTCTTCAGTAATTTAATTTAAAAAATTAGATTTGAAAGATTGAATGAATCGAATTGGCCATCGCCAAATAAGGACAAGACTGAGTTTCTCAATGTGGCTATATTTTAGATACTTAAGCGTGAAACCGGAATAGGTACCATAGCAAATTCCTATGATCGACTCTACATTATTGTTGAATAGATTTCTGTGTTTTCTCAAGATCTTGATTTGCAACATAGCCCTCTTAACAATGACCAATTCAATTTATTTTTAAGTCAGGAGCGATACAAGAAACTACATTAGGAAATTATATTGGTTGGTTCGTTGGTTAGTGTTTTCGGCGCTTCTTTATGCATTCCTGCGACAATTCAAGATATCCATTATCCTTATTTATTCCTGGGGCAAACACAAACATCCATGACCACACATGGATTGAGCCCACGATCCGGCAGATTGGAGAACTGGAAATCCTACTCCTAAGCGCTTTCAGGCCGCATTAGATTATTCAAGTGCATTGAAAAGCAATATAAAATATCGCTGAATGTCTTTAGAGAATTTCTAATATTTATTAAAATTACAACTGAAGTTAGATACATTTGAAATATTTACAAAATATCAAGTAAATAGTAAAGTTCCTCCATCCCCATCGTTAATAAATAAATATATACTCCCGATAGTCAACCCAGTTCAAAAATGCACGTCCTTCTTAACATATGATTCATTTTTGAACTTTCTTTTTTAATTTTTTTTTATTATACCTGCTATCTGAAACAAAAATAGCATAACCCACTAATGTAAACTTTAGTAATAATCTATTAATATGATTTTCTTAAAAGTTAATATAAAAATTTATTTTTTAATAATTCAATGCCATATTAAACTTTTTCCTGGGTTTTTTTTTTTGCCAATTTTTTTTGCCATCATTCGGCACGGATTCTCCGTTGCAGTTACCAACGTAATCCATTATGTTATCAACTTGTAATTTGAAGAAATCAAAAATGAAACACTGTGTATCCTACATTCATTAAGCTTTAAATTTCGTAAATTAATTGAATTCATTCTTTATTTGAGAAATGAATTGAACTCGCCCAGTTGTGAACAAATTGGTTGATTCCGCCTTACTACCTACCACCTAGTCGTATGCTTGGACTCGGTTCTTTTATGTTTTTTTTCGTAAAAAAAAAATGACTACGTATTTGAAAGGGGGAGAAACATGACCGATCTTAAGATACAGAATTGTAAATTAATAAGATTTCCGTTAGGAAATAATTGGCCTATATCGATATTAACATCGCAGCGATGGAAGGTAAGGTAAGAGTATTTGAATTTCTTTTTAGAGGGTCTCCCAAAGCTAACTACATATTTTTGCGAAATAAGTCACATTTCAAACAAGTGATATTTTAAGGCAGTAAAAATACAACTGTTCACGTGCAGAATGCAACATTATTTTTTAACAAAAACTAATTTAAAACAGCCCTCAAGTTTAGCTTTACAGCGAATTGGTGTGAATGACGGAGTATTCAGTGTTACAGCTTCAACCAGTCTAGCTATACTCCAAATTTTGATCAAGATAGGCCCTAACATTACGATGGTTAATGGGTAGTGCTCCATCTTTCTGAAACTAGTCTTCGCGTGGCATCACGAATTTTAAAGTATATATATCATTTTTTTGAAACATCCTCTATTGGAATTATGAACCAATTTGATCTAATTTTACTCAAATATATACAAAAGATTGCTCAGAAAGTAATGATCCACAATTTTTCATTCAGCCAATAATAAAGAATGGGAAATTAATGTTTTGCATGCTGCGAGGAAATCACAGCATTCTGAGAGATCTGTGAAAATGGGGCCTCTGAATAATCGCATTGCAAGCATAAGTCTGTTAAGATACTATCCTCCAACATCAGTTGCAACTCTGCTTGCAGGAAATGCAAATAATGTTGAATCAAGGGGTTTATAAACACGATAGGACCTATCGGTTTTCAAACGTTCAACACCAAATGTTTATCGAGAATGGGTTTGGAAATGTTTCTTTTCTTTGGATACATGTGGATTGTTGTATGCGGAATCGCTCTTCCCCTACATGTGAAGTTCTTGAATTTGTGATACGATGCCTGTTGAAAATTGCTATATCGGTGAACAAAATCTTTAAGCACAATTCACGGCCTTGAAGGAGTTATTTGCAGAGCTATTCGGTAACGTATAAACTGTTAAGATTTGGATCAATGAGGTAAATAACGCTGGAAATCATAAATTCACAAGTAAAAGATGTGCCTTTTAGAGGCAATGTATATTAGGTCTATTAAATATTTTGTGTGGATTTGTGGTTTCCAGCTTTATCTCTTTACTCCAGTTTCCACAGTGTTTGACTTAATGCAGTCGAACCTCGCTATCTCGAATTTTTTTTTATTTCCCTGCATTTTCACTATTAATTCAATGTAATTATCTCAAAACATTTTCTCGGAAAACCTCGATATGTCGAATTTTGACTTCGTGTGCCAGCAAAATGCAAAGCATTTATTAAATACATTAGGAGTTAAGATTTTTTTTTCATTATGAGATATTCTCGTATGAAAACAAAGAAATTTGACGTTACTTTGTTAAAGTTAGACGATTCACGAAAAAATGTTCTATCTCCTTGCAAATCTTATACGTGGCGTAACTCTATTCATGTACCATTTTATCTCACACTATTCTCTGTATTATCACAGAACCTTTGTTAATGTAAAAATCTTGATTTAAAAGAAACCCTCCATATCTCAAAACCTTTTTATCTCGAATTTTTTTCTGTTTCCGTGAAATTCGAGATATCGAAGTTCAACGGTATATTCTTGATTTGGATTATTTTGCTATGAGACATTCCTGTGTGGTTGTTAATTTTCATATAGATCATCACAGAATTAACATCGAGTGGAAATGACAAATAAAAGCTCCACATGAATAGTTTCGAGGGTAAAAGTGTGAGGAATGACTTTATGAGCAGCCCTGCAACTTCTAGATCCAAAATGTTGAAAATATGAATTCGAAAACTTTAATATATTGACTTTGTTTATTTTGATGAAGAAATCACATTTTATTTAAATAAAAGAAAATAAAAATAAATAAAAAGAAACGCTAAAAGTATATATAATCGGTGACATCCATTTTTTGAGAGGGAGATAGTTTGTCTCTAAAAATGAAAGAAGGAAAGGAAATCCTTCGTAGGGCTTTGTACAGGTGCACTGTCCCAAAGAATGTCAACAACAAAAAATGAAAATAACAACAACATGAACAACAACTCGCCGTTACTCTTATTGGGTTATAAGACAGTTGGGGGGTCGGGAGTAGGGAATTGTAATTGCCGTCGCCCCCTTTCACTCAGTGGAATAATCATTATTGCTCTTTTGGGCAACAACCTTCTAAGGGTTCGTCGCTAGTGTTGAGAATGTTTTCTATAGAAGGGTTAGTTGTTCAGTGGACGAAGCCGTTGGTCACTTGGTACTGCTGGGCGTCGACGATGACGCTCGTGTAGCCAGCCGCTTGCTGGATGATAGGAAATGTCCGTGACTGGATGTCCCCACCGACGGAAGGGAATTCGAGTCCAGCGGAGGCGCAGTTGTTGTAGTTGTAGAGCGATTTCAAACACGTGGTGTAGTTGTCGGCGGAAGAGGCGGATGAAGTTGAGTCCAGCTTCTTTAAGGTATCGTCGGAGTAGGTTTGGTCAGGGACAACGTAGCCGTTGGCTATGTGGGGCGAATTGTCTCTCGTCTCGCCCATGACGAGACTAGCGCTCTCGAAAGCGTGATCGAGCGATCCCTGACCGTGCATGATCACCGACTTTTGATGGCCACCACCGAAGTGGTTTCGAGCTGCTGCGCCGCCGTCCTGATCGGACATGAGCGACGAGCACAACTTGGACGTCACCACCGAGCTCACTTCTGGCGATTCATGTTGCAGATGCGACAAGCTATCCGAATCAGTTTCTGACGATACAGTCGAATCGGATTGATTGCTAAAAGGTCCGTGGTGGAGGCTGCTCGGATGAGATTGGTTCGAACCGGGGTCACCGTAAGAGTCTTGGACGCTGGCGCATCTCGGGGTCGAGTACGTGCACGAAGCTTGCGTCACTGCGCAGGCGTCGGTCGACAACACCAAGTCATCGACGTCAGCTGCCAGACATGATGGACTGTAGTTGGAGAAGAGCTCTCCCCGAGACAAGTACCTTTCCTGGTCCGAGTCGAAGCCGGATTTGTCGGCCTCCACGGTCCTCGGCTGGGAATAGTAGACGCAGCCAGTGGCGTCTTGGAAGAGGTCGTCGGCGCCTCCTCCACCACTGCTACCGTAAGGACTCGGACACAGCGACGAAGCACAACGCTCTTCGGTGGCGGCGAAAGTGACGTTGGAATAGGACTGGAGAGTCGGTGTCCCGACAGCTCCCACGTCGTATCCGACGTAATCCAGCGGCGAAGAGTCAGGAAAATCGGCGGCCGTGGGTGTCGGGTTCGAAGGGGGCGTCGGATAAGGAGATCGCCGGAAGCGTGAGCGCTGCGGCCGCATTTTGGACAGTCGGGGTTTGTCGAGAAAGTCTTCGAAGGACTCGTCCCCTTTCTCTTGCATCTGGTCCACATACAACTGCAAATCCCTCGCTTCCAAATCACTGAAACGATAAAAAAAAGAAATCGACGTGATTTTAAAACCATGATCTTATATCCCAATAAATATAGATAAATGAGAGCTTTAGAAAAATCCATTTAAACACGATAGGATGGAATGGTCTTCGAGGGAAGATCACGGCTCCTTCTCCACCTCCTTCTCCTTTTCAACCCAGAAAGACAGACAAAAGGTGGGGAAAGAAACCTCATCAATCATCCTTTCTCCCTCGACGACAACCCTTTAGTCACAGAGGAAATCTTTTTATTCTCAGAGGACCCGAGAAGTCCTTCTATGCGGGGAAGGTGAGTGAAAAGAGTGGTGGAATCTGATCCGCTCGAACGAGATTAATGAAGAGAAAAGAAAAGTCGACAAAAATAATATGAATCGTTTTCTCAAAGGGTGGAATTAATGAAGAGTCTTTTCACAACTGACAGGATGTTTATTTGCTTTCCTTGAATAGATGGGAGTTGTTAATGGAACAAGCCAGGTGGGGACGGCGATTAACTACGTACATGGGCATTTGACTAACAAAATAATTTCTTGGCTTTTATGTATGAATCGATTTGGAAAAGAACTAAATAGAAATGATGATATTATATAAGATACTAATGCAGCTATTAAAATAAGAATAATTATTGTATGGTCATGGAAGAAAATTAACCTTAAACAAAGTATGGATCTACTTAGGCAACTATAACAAGATTCAAAAGATCTTTTAACGCAAAAAAGGGTGTAAAGGCCTCGGTGACTTTGCGATAATGCATAGAAGCTCATTCTAAATGAAAAAATTAGATGACCATACTCAAAACTCAAAATTGTTTCATCTGAAAACTTATCAAAAGGCACACTATTTGATGGATTGAGTAATTATTAATTGCCATCTTAAATCTGTTTTCCCCAAAACATTGTTGTCAAAATCTCTTTCTCTATCATGACTTCCTTAACTGATGTTTAATGATGACATTCAGTTGATACACACCTGAGGACGTAGTTAACGCTGACGATGCAGTGAGGCCTGGAGGAGCGGCTGTTGTGCACGATGGTTGCGTAGCTCTGCATCCACACCCAGCCTCCTTCCTTGGACAGGAACCGATAGTACTTGGTCGTCACCTGACCTTTACACAAAACTGAGGGCGAATAAAAAGGATTAAGATTAATACTTATAAGCATATCTTAATACATTTAGTTACCGATCTTCAAGTAGCCAACGGGACTCACGTGTATGGTGGGAATAGTGCATGTGCAGCATATCAGCCCCGTGAATATAGTGGTAGAGTGTCTTCTCGATCAGATCCTGTGGCTCATAACCCGTCAGGTGGGCCACTCTATTGAAATGTGAAAATAGTAAATGTTACACATAAATGGAGCTGATACTCTTATAATGTAAAAGATGACAAAAATCTCCAAACTACCTGGCGTCGAGGAAGATGAGCCGGAGGTCGAGAGACGCCCGGAACATAAACATGTTACTGTGCATTTTGATCTCCGTAATGGCACTCGGGGGTAAAGAGTGACCGACCGCCACGAGCCCCACGTTCTGGTAACACCCTTCATATGAAGGCAGCTCTAGCGAGAATTGCTTGATTTTCAGGTAGCCGCTGCAGTGAATCACCTAACGAAAAATAAAAAAAAATAAATTGATTTGGTTAGATCACATAACTTGGATCGTGATTTTGCTCTTTATTCATAAGCTTTTTAGTTGTTATGGTGGAAAAGATTTGTATAAATGGTTAGTAAAAAAAGCAACATCCGTTAAATCAAGTAAATATAAAGGGTGTCCCATTAAAAAGTTATGCATAACGCTGCACTAATCGTTGATACGTGGACTGGCGCTTTCTAACTCGTGAGAATCGAAAGATGGTAGCAGCACTGGAACGCATCACACCATAGATGCTATCCGACATTTTATGAGCTTTGTCTCACGCGGCGTGCCCCTGTACAGTGTACTTTTTATATAGTTGTACAGGGATGTGCCCAGGAGGGTCGGCGCGGGTTATAGCCGACCCACACTCTAGTCCACACACAAAATATGAAATTTTATGCCTGTAACCTAGTTTTGAATTCACAGACACCTGGTTTCCCAACGCTGTTATACAAAGAAGGACCGAAGAATTAAGTTACCAAAGAAACTTTAAGATACAGTTCTGGTATCATTGCTTATTTCAGTATGAGGACCTTTTTATATTGCCATGGCTAGACGATAACTTTATTTCTTGGAGCTTTGTTTTGTACTTGTTTCTCATTTTATTGTCAAGAAATGCACTGAAAGTCTAACTGGAATTTTTTTTTTGGGGGGGGAGGGGGATAGAGTCAGACAACCCACACTCAGATTTTCCTAGGCACATCCTGGTTACTTCATTTTTAAATAACCATATTTACCAACCGAAAGGATTTTGAATTCAGCAAAATTTTGCTCAAGAGAACCCAGAAACATGTGATCTGTTCTCCAGTGCAAAGTCAATCTTCCATCATAGTCATTGAAGATCTGCGGCTGCAAAAAATATTCCCACATGCTTTCCTGCACTTATCTAGGGCAATTTTACACTCTTCAGTGCTGGAATTAGGATGGACATGGACCATGTCGGTTCAGGAAAGTTTGCGAAATGGGTGTGCGAAGTGTGATTTTTCGTCGACCTTTCAGTAAGGGTTATATGGCTTCTATAGCAACTCTGTGTAATAGTGTTCGGCAATCGCAGACCTTTCAAAAAATGGACCTAATAGACCATCATAAGACAGTCTTCCCAAACCGAGAATTCTGTATTACGATCATTGTACTTGACATGAATTTCTAGGTTCTTTGGATCCGTCCACCAAGTATCACCGACTACCCGAACATGTACCTCACAGATTCACGCCAAATTGAAATATGTTACTCATCTAAAGCTACTATTGATGCTTGCAAAATAAGAAAATGCTAAATTTTGTTTCTTTCAAAATAAATCGAGAAAACGAAAAAATTTGAACACATATAGCCATACAAAGACTCCATTGTTAAAGCGGCGTGGTTGTGTATTATTGCGCTCTCAAATTCTTTTTTTCCACTACTCAACACAATACCCACGTACGTACGCTCCCTTGTGAGTGAGAATGAGGCTTTGCGATTGTGGGACTATATTAACTATGATAGGGAGGCAATTGACTTTGCATTAAAATTTCCATGTTTTTTGCATATTTAGCATTTCTGGCCAAGAATGGCTTTTTATTTTTGACCACTTTCTAAGAGCATTCGTCCTGTTCTTCATATTGTTCATTAAAATGAGTATTGATCGCACGTTTTCTGTGAAGAAGTAAACAAAAAAAAAAAAAAAAAAAAAAAAAAAAAATCGATCGAATGCTGATGATAAATTAAATTGATACTTAAACGTAAAATTGATGGAATTATTGGGTTCCATCGCACCGGGGTAATTAATCTCTCTTAAACGCTCGACCGAACATAATCCCTGTTTCGCCGAGGCGATTGGAGGAGGCTTCCACGTATATGACGCCGGCTTAGTAATGCGCTTGAGCATCAGTCGATCGATCGTTTTTGTCACTCGAATTTCTTTTCAGTCGCTATGCAGAATATATTCTGATTCATTACTAGGTACGTAATAAGAAGTGAGTATACCTTATAGCCACCAGAAGTGAGGCCGGCGTTCCTCTTGGCCAGAACGCACTTCATCCTCACGAAGAACGAGCGCTCCACCTCGAACTCTGAAAAAACGATCAGACATTTTGGTAAACAAAAAATGTAAAACAAATATCAAATAAATTTTTAAACCGGAACGTCAAATGAATAAAATGGAGAAAGAGTGTTCGCGATAACGAATACATTGAGAAGCGAAAAGGGTTTAAAAGACGGAGGGAGGACTACACTATTTATTTTAAGATCTCTTGCTTAAGTAAATGTTGAGCCTCACGACAAACAACATTGTCCAGGCGTAAAGAGAACGCACGGACAAACGGGTCTCTCTTACCTGCGACCAAGGGAGGATGGTAGACGGGCTGCTGCAACGACAGGACAGCCGTCATCTCGTCGTGGTCAGCCGGGTGGATGTATTCGTAGATGCTGTTTCCCGTTAGCTCCACCTGTTCGGTTTAAGAAAACAATTCTTGTAAAATTTGTTTATTTTGAGATAATACCCTGAAGTCATTTTATTATTATTATTATTATTATTATTATTATTATTATTATTATTATTATTAAGGTCAAGTTTTGTTTATCTAAGAATATGATGTCTGATTCCTTAGTAAGAATCATGTGGATAGCAAGTGTAGCTATACAGGGTGTAAATTAAATGTTGGGGGCAACTAAGGACACAATAAGACGAAAACGTTCTTGAAAGCTTTTAAATAGACGGCATACTTTTTGAGAAAAATGACCTTGAAATGTGGTAAACTGCGTAGCAAAGTGCATCAAAGTTCATGTGGACTTTTTGAATAGTCACTGTAAATACGTGCAGTACGGTACTCATTTTCGTTCAAAACCCCGATTTGCAACCAATACGTTGGTTCTCCTCGTTTAAAACACGTCTGTGGAAGCTTGAGATTTGATATGAAATAATTGCATTGCTGTGAGGTTTCACAACCGCACTGCCGGATATGACGACCTCACATTTCAAATAGCTAAACCGCGTTCTTGGTTTTGAGCTATGTCTCCGTGATGAAACAGCAGATGGTTTCCCACTTCTGGGATTGATTAATCTCAAATGATCGCCCTTCTACAATATTCACAAGCACAAATAATGTACAACAAGGTGTAATGTAGGGAATCATGCATTTTAAACCAAGCATTTGATGACAAGATTACAAAATCGTAATAGCCAACCGAAAGCCTATAGCGAAACAAATGGTAGCTACTTTCAGAGATGTGCAAGAGGAACATTTCGGAACAAAGGCAGCACATAGTGCATAATAATTAGAAACATGTTGCATAGCCGAGGTGAATCAAGATTTCTGTTGCACCATGTAGATGTAATAGGATGTTCGTATTAAATTGATAAGTCAAGTGGATATGTTACCTACTTAACGATATGTTAACTGTTTTTATTATGACACTATTTCACCAAAAGAATATCAGATCTGTTATGCGAAAGAAAGATTGTTTTCATGATACAGGAACAGCACTCTCCTTCTCCTTATTTACGAATTGAGCTAGAAAACGGAGAAGCAGCAACACATACACTCGTCAATGAAACATTCACACAGACGTACTTTTCTCATCCGTTGTGTCGTTAATCTCACGAGAGATAGGAGGGAGCTCGGTGAGTAGGGTGGAGGAGAAGGGAAAGGAGAGGGTTGTTCCTGTATCATCACCTCCCGCGGAATTAATTGACGAGATCTGGCGCTTTTCTTCCGCTGCTGCCGTTATTTGTCCCCGGGCGACGGAGCGCGACCTCCCGCCCGACCGTTGCCGTGGCGACCGTAGCCATCGATTGCCTTCGTCGGGTGGCGCGGAGAGGGCGGCTCAGCCGCTAATGAGGATTTCACGAGGTAACTGCTCCCAGCCAATTTGCCTCTATTAAACACATCTCTCGCTCATTAGACAAAGCCCGCGGGCGACTCATTACGCATGCTCTGCACTCTCTTCCCTCCGACCGATTGCCTCGCTCTCTCTCTCTCTCTCCGTGGTACCTAACCATTATGCACGCGTTTGCTTTTTTGATTGGCCCAAAACGATGCGTTTTCTATGAAATTGGAGGGGCCTCGTTGTCACTCTTCGAGGACTTTGACAATGTTCCTCAAAGTAAATAAAACAGTCGAGTGACTGCAGCAAATTAAAACGGAAATTAAAGCGAGTGAGCGAGTTCTGCGTGATATCGCTGTTGTCAGGTGTGCTAAAGCATTACATGTATTAGGTGCAATTATAAAACTACTTACCTGAGAGAGACCCAAGTGGACGGAGGCTGTCTCCGAAATATACATGATCTTGCCGTCGGGGGCGACAACGAAGATGAATCCGTCCAGTGTCTGAAAGAAGATACATAATTCATGAAAAACACCTTTCAGGACTACACACTAGGCTTATCTCTATCATTTAAACTGAAACTGCCATTTGCCTTTGTGCATGATGGGGACAGTTAAATCGTTTGTCGTTAATTAAAACGCGACGTGGAGATTATGACGAATCTCTTTTCTATTTGCTCAGAGCTTTCCCATGTATTTGCATACGAACCATCGATCAGTCCACATTGACCTGAGATATATATAGTTTCGCATCTATTGGAGGGTAAAACCGACCGAGAATTAATTAATTAACAATTCATTATTAGAACGTTTAATTAAGCGAAATGCAATTCGCATTTAATTTGCTATCGAGAGAGACACTTCTGAATTAAAATGCTCCTTATGACATATAAGTTTAGTAATATAATTGATGTTTAGTATTGTTACGTCAACACTAATCTAAGAAACATTGCCCTACTAAATCTTCAACCAAATTCCTAGATTCACAAAACAAATCAAACACTATATAAGATAGAAGTTGAAACAAATAATGGAAAAACCCGTGTTACTTGCGTCTGACATAAATGGCAGTTTACTCTCTCAAGTGCCGCTAACTGCTTTCCCCCCCCCTCTTTAATGTGTAGCGACTGCACATTATATCCGACATGACCGATGTATAAAGAGAAATTTTTCTGCCGGTGCATCCGCACATAAGTTTCCTAAGAGATACTGAACGTCATGATTGCCAACACCTTTAAAAGTGAAACATTTTCTATGAGTTTCCTGGTTGTACCACGGGGTTACCGTAGAGCTCTTAATTCCGTAGTATAAAAAACATTATGGAAGGAGCTTCATAAACTAATATTCGTGACCAAGCTGCAATTGCCGAGCTACTGATATGCAAAACGGAAAAACAGTAAGCACAAAGTTGGTGAATAGAAGCAGAGCTTACGATTTGGATTGTCTAATTCCAACGGTGAAGCTAAAGGGAGGTTTGGTCATGATTTAGCTGGCTATAACTCGAGTTTTCATTTTTTATGCAATGGGCCTATTTTGTGGCGCAGGCTATGTTTTCTTATCCATGTTTCTGGCAATGTCCAATCTTAGTTTCAAGAACATTTTAGTTAAACATTTTCCCTGACTAGCGCAGTTCCGAGAACTCAATAACCCCGAAATTCTCTGGTCTATTTTGGAAAACAAAGTTAGGAGCCGATGCCTCTTTCCTGCATCTGTCAAAGAACTTCAACAGGTTTTATATGACGAATGATATAAAATTCCTTTTCTGTCATCTAGTGCACGTATGCTTACATTGACAGACGAATTTAGGGTGTAAACTACTCGTATAGCATGCGAATAAAAGTCGTGCTAATTGGGCGAGGTATTTAAACCCCCTGTATCTTATAGACATATGATTATAAACGCTCTAAGTATAAGGATTAACACATGATAAGAGTTTTTACAGGAACTCGTAAGGACTTATAATTAATTTCCAAAAATTTATAATTTTTTTATCTCTTGCAGTTGATGAATATGAATATGCTGGCTCATAAGATATTTCTAAAAAATCTTTTGAGGTATGCCAAAAGTAGAAGGATTACAAACGTGTCTAGATTCGATATTATAACCCAAACACTTAATGAATAATATGCTGACAGATTTCTGAAACGATCTGAAAATTATTAAAATTAGAAAGTGCAAAAAACATTCCCAGCAGTCAAATTCTTGGGAGCAAAGAGATCGACACTATCATCGATATAACTGTCAGCTTTTGTTATTTTCAATGGAAAAATTTTCATTTGACAGATTCAAAATTGGTTTATATGGCTAAACACATGGCTAAACATGAGTGTAGCTGATTAATGATTCTTTCACACGCCGATCACGGAGTGATAAGTTTATCTTCTTGTTAACTTTGTATTTTAAGTATTTTATTATATTTTGTAAACCATTTTTCGATCATGGTTTCAATTTCAATTTTGTATATAAATTTGTCTGTAGAATTGACTTGACTGCTTCTGCGCGTAACTAACTTCTTTAACAAACGATTAGCGCTTCTTATTCAAGTTTGACGTATTTAAGAAATATTTTGAGAAGTAGAGAGAACGTGTTAATTTGAAGAATCAAACACTAGGGACTTGAGCAACTTACCCATTACAAATAAAGGTCGCTAAATGGTAAAAGCAAAACTCGGATGGGAGGACTTGTAATCATTTCATGAATTAATATGGTCATACCCAAATGATTTTTTTTGAATATATGAGCTTCAGCTCCAAAGTTAGCTGTAGAAAAATTTATAATCAAATCCCTCGTATAGCATTTTCTTTAAGAAAATTTATTTCGATAGCTTCCTTTAGTAACCAAAACTTATCAACTTAACATCAACTGTTGAAAGAGCCAAACGCTGAAGAGCAAATTTTAAAAATATTAGGATTACTCAAAAGTCCACTATTTTTAATTACATTTGTAAACGTTCCCTTACAATATTATAATACTTCTGAATCTTGAAATGAAACTCCTTTACAAATTAGAGAGACAATATAATAATACGGCCTGTACCAATTATTCCCGTCATGTATCAAGAATTCTCGGAATATACGCATAACGCAAAAACAAATTGATTTTTATGACTTAGTATACTGAATTCCCTTTTAGTGTGCCACTTTATAATACAAACGCATCATATTTCATTTGTGCTATTGTGAGTTTAGGGAAATTATATTCTCCTCTTGAGAGCGGAAAGTTTGAATCGTGAATGACTGAAATGTGATAAACTCTTTAAAGTTTATTTGTATACCAATGCTTCGTCAAATGATATGCTTTAATAAATGCAGAGAACAGATAGTGGAAATTGCCAATTGTCAAAGAAATCAAAGTCGAGTGCTCCATTGTGCTTCTGTGTGCTATAATAGGTGGAGAAGCCAAGTGGATCGCATCCAATGGCGTTTCGCCTTCGACTCCTATTGGTCGCTTCACTGCTTGACAATCTATCGCGCAAGAAAAGCCAACCGCCGGGGGGAGCTTTCTCTCTCTCTCTCCTCATTTAGAGTAAAGAGGAGGAGGGGGGGGGGATCTCTTTTCCCGTCTTCATCAATACTGCCCTTCCATGCATTTTTTCCTATTCCTCAGAAAACGCCGACTCCTCCTCCACATAAAGATCGTCCATTGTTCATCTCCCTATGAAAATCGAACGTTCGTTCGTTAGGAATCACCGACGTCATTAGGAGGTCGTCGTCGGTTGTCGTTCGCAAAAGAGAGCAGGGGAGTAAAAAGAGATAAATCAGCTGAGAAGGGTGTTTCTTGATGATGTCAGTTTAGAAAAATGAATTTGTTGCCCTCATGACCGCAGTGTTCAGAGGGACGGGTGAATAGAAAGGAGGGAAGGCTCTTTAAAAGCGCCCTCGTTGTATGTATAATGAATTTAATTTGCGAGGTGCTCTCTTCTTAACTTGAACAGTGCAATCGCTCTAAAAATTGTCAATTCAATCTCAGGATTTTTTAAAGTGTTTTTTAACTTTTGGAATTGAGATCGTCTAGAATTTTTTAAAAAAAATTACAGTAACCATATTGAATTCTTTACTGTAATTTTAATTATGAATTAAAATTATGAATTCTTAATTAATAAATTCTTTATGCTTTCATATAAAGATTATACAGCAAGACCCCGTTTAACGCGGGGGATATATTCCAAAAAACAAGCTCTAAATGAAACAGCGAATTTTCATATCCACTGCACTGCGAGACTGCAAGGGAGTATCAAAGCAACAAATTTTCGTGCGATTTTTCGCAGAAATCGGATTTTTTTTAACTGCGCTTTTATGCGAATATAACAGTTTGGAAAATTGCTTTAAAATGAATCAATGAAAAAATATAGAATTTGAAAAAAAAAAACAAAAAACAAAACGCGTTATGCCGAAACCGCGTACAGCGGGGTCTTACTGTACATATAAGCATAAATTTGTTCATTTTAGGGACTGAAATATAATTAATTATTAGCAATTGAAGAATATGAACCAGTTTTACCTGGAGCAGATGGGAGCCGAGTTCTTTGATGCACCCTTCCCGGGTGTTGGCGCTTGGCGGAGGAGTCGCTCCCCACGCATCACCGAGACCTGTAGTTTAAATAAGAAAAGAATATTTAATTATTTTTTTGATAAATTATTAGAATTTTATTATATAGTCTTTCATTTTTTAAGTTAAAGAGAGTAAAGCAGATGATATCATGTGGAGTTGATACTTGCGTTCCCGGTATCCTTTATCAGGGATTGTTATTTTCACATTAGAGTTTAAAGAACCGGACTATAACTTTTTTGTCTTTTTTTTATTTTATTACACTAATGCTCATCCCCTTTAGATGCTATTTTTTAAAAAAAGTTGAAAGTGAGAGGTGAAGTGAATCGCTATCTCCTAATGAGGATGAGAAGGGGGTAGACGTTTAAAAATTGCTTCTCAAAAAAGAAAGAAATACGCTGTACGTATTTCATAGATACTTTCTTTCTTTGTACAGAGTTGCTTGTCTCTTTTTTTTTTTCTTCTCTTTTTCTCTCTCGGAAGCCATTAGGGGTCTCGTGGATGGGATTGAAGACAGAAGTCGACAACGAGTTCACGCTGTATTGATTAATCGATCGATCGAAAGATCACTAAAAAGGGAACAAAAGACAAAAGAGACAAGTCGAGGTCGACATGTGGGTGTGGAATTCTCTATATGGTACTCGTGTTAAAAATACTTCGGTTCAACTTAACAGGAAAATGCTTGGATTTTATTGAATCGATTTAAGAACCATATTACTCTTTTGTCTCTATTTCTTTATCTATAATATTGAAAATGTCGGACCACCTGATCTCGCTCATAAAAGCGGGCTCCATTCATTAGTTCTAAATGAAAACGATATGATGTGTGTAGAGATTTTGTCGATTATAGTAATTCAAAAGAAATGAACGACAGAAGGATGCTATTTGTGTGCATCTATCTCTATTCACCCGACTGAGTAACTCGATCTCTTCCTTCATATTGTCTATGCTTAGTACAATGAAGTCTCTCTATGCGGGCTCTGAAAAATCCTTTTAAGCTCTTGTTCTTTATCAAAATCACAAAAATAGGGGCATTATTATATATATCCTACATAATTGCCAATACAGCGAATGGGAACAATTTTTAGAATAATGTTCTATTCTTTAGAAAATAAGGACATACTCTATATTACGTCTAGAGAGTAGAACTTTTGAAAAAAAAATTCCTATTCAACGATATGAGCTTCTAAAAACTAATGTTAATAACTAATTCATTTCTACTAGTCCTAATTGGAAAAAGGCCTTTAGCTCAGTGTACATTTTTAATTCAAAAAAAAATTAAGACATCCCCTACTCTATTGAATCAATACAAATACGGATTAGTCAAGATGAGGAGGAGCCTAGCAAACGCCCCTGTTTAAATTCAAATCTACTTTTTTCACCATTGACCTCAGCCCACTCTGCTACTGTTGGAGACTCACGCGTGGGTGGGGACTGTGAGAGAAATTTTTTCTTCTTCTTTGAAGTGTATCCTTTTCCCATCTCTCCTCCCTCTTCCCTTGGAAGTTGACTCTTCCACCTTTCGGGGAACAGAAGCGCGCATTTGGGCATCTCCTCCGTGTTGACTCTCGTATAAAGACGGTCGCGAACAAGACGTGACCGTGCAAGCAATCACCTTCGTTACTCCCACGGAAATGCCCCCACCAAACTCCCCCATTTCTCCCCCGCAATCGACGGAAAAAGAATGGAGAAAAACAGGGGCCCCCGAGATGAAGGAGTCGTCTTGAGACAGACGATCGGGTGACACGAAAATCTGAAGGGGATGAAAGGAGAGGGGGGGGGGGATAGGAGACGAGGGTTTTTTAGGAATTTTTATCTCTACCCCCTCATTCCTTACCGCTATTCTTTTACTTTCGTTCTTAAGAAAGAATTCGGGACTTAATGCTATTTTAATGAACAAGGCTCTAGATATCAATGATATTGCGATGAAAACTCTATTACTTCAATACGGCAGTTTCCTTTTGAAAATCTCTCCATTGAAAGTTCTAAGATCACTATTTCAGTTCCTAATAACTCTATTTTTCCCCTCTGTTTTTATTAATCATTATTATTAAATAGTGGTGGTAAGGTAATTTTTAAAGGATGCATACTATGGGGATTTTAAATTAACAAGAATATTTTCATGTATAGCACACTATTTTTTATTTTATTTAGGCCTACTAACAATTAAGTTGACATTCTAATTTATTCAATTATTATCGCTATTTTTTACCCATATCTTGCTCATAAGGCAAGACTCATGAATGTTAGGGCGTAGGTCTTTCCTTACTCTCATAAGGTCTCATGTGCAGTAATAACCTGCGAAGAGCAATGAGAAACTACCGCATTTAACTCTTTTAAGACTATCAGTGATAAAATATACTAGTCGACAACCTCCTGATTGGAGAATACGCGGCGTATCGAGATAAATACGAGATATTAGCACGACTCTCTTGATATTAGGTCGCGGGTTCGAATCTCGAAGTCACATGGATGTTTGTCTTTGTTCTTTCTAATCCCTGCTTCCAATCCGTATTTGGCCAGCGGAGGCTTATTAGACAATTGCCCTTCAAAATTAACCTTGTTTTATGTAGGAAAAATTTTCGAGGAGACCTCATTCTGTAATGGAGAGATCTTCTAATCAGATTTTCTTACATGAGGTCGCCGTTCTTTATGAACATTTTCCAAAGTGTGCGGTTCTCTACCAGTCTTGTATCTCGGTTCTTCTCTTCCATGTCTTTGCAGATGATCTCTTTCCAATTTTTCTGTAGTCTACCTCTTTTCCGTATACTATGGTTGCATATAATGATGATGTTACCGGCAAAGCGGGAGAACCAAGACAACGTATAAAATAAAATAAAAAATATAGACATCCTGTGGATTATCGACATGTTTTAATCAACTTGTCATATTCCAGGAAAGTACTGGGCAAAAATTTGATCAGTACTTGTTAATACCAAAGGTCAAATTAAGAAACAATGGGTTAAACAATTATACCATGCCATTTCAAGTTCAGGCTGCTGTACTAAATAAAAGACTAAAATGATGCAAGTTTCATCAGTTTATTTTTATCTCGTTGAAATTTCAGACACCAGTTTGTTAATGTAACTTTCTCATTTGTTTTCACAGATTTGAATTCGTTGAATAAAGTGTCCCCCTTTCTATTCAATATATATTTTTCCAAAACAATACTAGACATTGTTTAACTTAAACAGACATGCTATTAAAATCCCTAGGTAGAGTATATAAGTTCAGAATAAGGTCTTTTCGTGCTTGCCCAAAAAAGGCTAGACTTTTTACACAATCCCACACTGTCAATAACATAAACACATACTGATTAATTATGCGTAAGTAATATAATAAATAGGTTAGCAACTATCTGAAATATTGAGATTATGCTTTCTGTGTACTCATACTGCATGTACTGTGAATTTTGAAAATTGATCTTAAATATTTTCTTTAAAAAGTATCATGAATTGTTTGCTGGAAAGCAGTATATATTATTTCATGATCTAGCTGGAAGGGGGCATTCTGTTTATGTCAACGTTTACTCTAGACGCTCTAAATATTTTAATTTTTATCTGTATTTGTCAATTGTATTTTATATTGAAGTAAAAAGGAATCTTTATGGTTTTATACATATGTGATATTTCTTACAGAAAGGAATAGACTCCAAACTACAAAAAAAGAACACATCCGAGATATGGAATGACCGAGGCTTGCCGTGCGTACCCTGCATTTCATATATTGGAATTTTTGTGGTTAGAGATTTTTCATATTTCATAACAGAGAGTTCCTTCTTATTTTTTCACGTTTGATCTACGTAGCAGCTATTCCAAACTTCGTACTTTTCCATCAAAGCACAGGGTGCATCTAAAGGGTTTTATAATTTCTTTTTATGTAAAATTTTACAAACTTCACTAGTTTATGAAAATTTATTTCAAGTTTTGACGAGTCATTACGGGGCAAAACATATCAAGTTTTGATTTAAACGATAATTTTGGTTCGATGGCTTGATAAATTTGGTCGATCGGTCGAGATAGCTTGGCTACCTCGCTTCCCAGATCTGATTTCGCTGGAAGTTTTTAAGGGTTCCGTTAAAGATTTCGCGTTTGTTCTACTCTTATCACAGATTTCGCTGAGCTGAAAAACCGAACAACCGTTGTACTATATATAAGGGTGGGCCAAAAAAACAAACAAACTCGCCACTGAAAATTTCTAAGTCCAATGGAAACGGTCCACAACGGAGTGAGCGATTCTAGAAGGAAGAACGTTACCATTAATTAAGGCAGGCGTTATCGTTACATGTATGTCAGAGCTTGCTTTTCAGTGGCTGCAAAAATTATTGCTATTTTAACAGATTTTAAATTTTTTGCTGATTAGCTGCTTTACGCGAAGCTTAGTTTGCTTTTAAAACTCTTCTTTTATAAATATTGGGATGTTCACAGTAAGATGATTGAGAATATTGTAGTCAATTTAGTAGCTATAATAAATAAAGGTCTAGGTAGTATCTGTCTTTCTGCTTATTGGAAGCACTATGTGTTGAGTTACAGTACGATAATCTCTTAACATACGGTGAAGAATCTGCGCCTTATTTATATATAATGCAATATGAAATTCAATTTATCAATAACGAAAACCTTTAAAAATTAGAAAAATAAGGAAATTGATTATTTATGTTAAGTTGAGCAGGAAATGCTGTCGTGCAAACCGGAAACACTACTGGTTACGGGTCACCCGTGCTCAAATCGAGGATGTCCAATTGGAGGCGAGTTTTTTCTCGCATCGCCACAAATCGTTTTTCTTCTCTCTTACGATGACACCAATTTTAACACAACAGGTTTTATATTTTCTTTCTTTTTTCCTTCCCTCTTTTTTTTTTCATCTATCCCCATTCTCTCTCTTTTATTCATGAAATTCTCCTTTTATTACATACGAGAGAGAGCGAGAGCCTCGACCAAAACAGACCCCCCACACGCCACCTATAATAGCTTCCTGGTGAGGCCTCCGACGCGGACTGCGTTGGTCCAAGCTTCACCGGAGCCGACTGGAAACCAACCCCCCAACGACCCTTTAGCCCTAATCTCACCCACCCCCTCCTCCCCACGAACCCAAAGTTTCCGGATGTCATTCTGTGTTAGTTGCGCAGGCGCGATTTCATGGCTCCTGGGAGGAGAAGAGAAACCTTCGGAGGAGTGACTTTCCGGTTCTAATTTCAAACTCGTCAACCCTGCACTCGTGTTTCCATTATCCATTTTGTCTGATTTGGATAGTAGTCGAAATATTTAAGAATGTGAATTTAACGGAAAATTATTATTAATAATAATCTAAATTCAGTAGAATTATGATTAATTAATCTAGAAGTATTATTAGTTATCGAATTATTATTTCCAGCCCATATACGCTTTGAGCTGCTCTCTTCCATATAACTTTGTTACTGTTCTCCCAAAGACTAATGTACAAAATGTTCGCAGCCATAAGACTGTAGACTTCGTTGCTAGGCAACAGAGGGCGAGGACGATTTTTTAATTGGAGCGAACGTTATTCTGCCTTCTTGCCAACGCATTGCACGCTGACTTCGGTTATTGGACCTATTTATACCGAAACCACCATTTCAGTAAACATTTACATGCACATGTTAGAATTTAGAACAGTTCATTGGAAGAGTTCCAACAAGTGGTGCATCACCACATTGGAATGCGAACTTTCCAAACCCATGGATTGGAATGTTCACAATTGTGGTCACCACATCTCCCGGTCAATATACCTCTTGATTTTTTTTATGGGACATGCTAAAGAAAAAATTAATTTCATTAGATCTAGCACTGAAACCGTGAAGACAAAGGAAAACACTGTTGTAGCGACGGCGACTGAAGAGATCATCGAACCTTCCAGTTATAGATTTGATTCGTCGATGGGAACATTGTCATTCTGATAAACAAATGGGGCCATATAAATTGCTCCCAGATTGTAGTCAACGCAGAATTGTCTGGAATGTCCAGGTAAACTCGGAATTCATAATTTTCTTCACAAGAGCCAAAGGATCCAGATGTATTGAGCGCCTAACCTTATCAGTTAGAGTTCTCTTGACATGCGTTCGAGTGCGCGAATAAAGAAAATAAAACTTTGAGTTAGGGTAAAATATATGTTTATTGCGTGACAAAATGTTTGAAATTTTATTTATTTAAGAAAGATTACAAAAAGAAAAGAGGACACCCCGGGGACCGGCATAGTAAAGGACCGATAAGTAGGCACCCCGGGGGACCAAGCACAAACAAAAATTAATCAATATCAAAACAAAAACAATTTCAATAAATTAACGATAATTGTTATCCTTAATATTCAATATATCATACTTTTTGATACCACGTGGTTTTAGTGAAAATTTTAATTAGCTGACAAATATTTAGAATAGATAATATTTATTAGCAAAACAGTAGCTGATAATCAATGCAAGATCCAACTAAAAATATGAGATAAAATCATTGCAACCCATTTTGTTAATTTATGACATACCATAGATAATACCAAGCTGTCAGAAGGTGTCTTAAAGATAACCAAGTTGTCAAGGTTGAAAGCCCAATGGGAGGCGGGCACCTGGCTCACAGATCGAGAATTTCTCCTATCCAAACCATCAGAAAGTTTGATGATCTCACATGAAGGAAAAATTCAGCGACCTGGATTCGAACCAGGAACTTCGACTGTCATGGTCGACGCCTCTACCAATTGGATTTTTCCTTCCATTTTTCAATCGAAAAATTATTATCTATGTTTGGAGATTATCTCCAGCTTATAATTATTATTATTTATATGCCGTATATCTAAAAAATTATATTTCAAATCCGTATAATCAAAAAAAGATGAATAGACATATATCGTACCACTTTGCCTTAGGATATTTGCGTAGCGTATACCCAGAATACACTGAGTGAGCATATTATTATGACCATCTGACACGTTTATGCAAATGCACGCACGGACGTCGCCACAATGTTGCTAGCGGGCCGGACCAATATAAAAAGGGAAGCTGAGTGTCGTCGACAACAGTAGACGTGTTCCATTCTTCGACTATGGGTAAACGACGCGATTTAACAGCCTTCGAACGCGGGAAGATTGTAGGTGCTCGGAGCTCTGGAGCGAGTTTCAGCGAAACAGCAGCATTCGTGGGGTTCTCGAGAGTAGCTGTCGTTAAAGTATTTAAAGACTGGACGGTTAGCCGGAAGACGGGGTTTGAACGTACGCGTTGTGGCCGCCCGCGGATGGTTGATGATCGGACAGAACGGAGACTGTCACGACTGGTAAAGGATAACAGAAGGGTAACTGTGCATCAAATCACTGCTGACCTTAATCACATGGGATACGGAAGCCGAAGACCTGTACGCACACCTTTGCTGTCTGCAGCCAACAAGCGGAAGCGACTCCAATTCGCTCAGGAGCACAAGGACTGGACTATCGAGCAGTGGAAACAAATCATGTGGTCTGACGAGTCACGATTCCAGTTACATCATGCAGACGGCCGCGTGAGAATCTGGCGGAAACAGCACGAAAGCATGGACCCCGCATGCATGAGTACAACCCTTCAGGCCAGTGCGGGCAATGTTATGGTCTGGGGAATGTTTTCCTGGCATGCGTTGGGTCCGTTAATACGTGTTGAACAACGTCTGGATGGTACAGCATACCTCCGTATTGTCGCCGATCAAGTCCACCCTGTCATGTTGATGGCGTACCCTAATGGAGATGGCTACTTCCAGCAAGACAATGCGCCGTGCCACAGAGCTCGTATTGTGCAGGAGTGGTTCCAGGAACATGAGGGGGATTTTATCTTACTTCGGTGGCCCCCACAATCCCCAAATCTCACTCCAATTGAGCATTTGTGGGGACGAAGTCGAACGAACCATCAGACAGCTGGATCCACCACCGTCCAATCTAGCACAACTAGACAGTGCTATCCATCAGGCATGGTGTCAGATTCTTCCCACCACCTTCCAACATCTCGTGGAATCAATGCCACGAAGAATCACCGCAGTATTAAAGGCAAAAGGTGGCCCAACGAGATACTGACAGGGTGGTCATAATAATATGCTCACTCAGTGTATTTTATAAGAATACAGCACTGTTCATAGGCAACTAATCATGATAAACAGCTTGAATTAATAAATAAAAATTAGTAATTTAGTACAGAATAAAATAAAAGAACATAAGAACTTATCTTTTCACTTGTAATTTCTCTTAATTGTTCTAACAGCACAGACCGAAATAACATCAGTGTGTCACGCTTTCAGCTTTATCAACTTAGTAGCAAAATATAATAATGTAGTAGTAACAGACTGTTAGGTCTGCGAAAGAAATATTGCCTTCTTTGCTATGTCACTGAAACTGAACTCTGTGGAAATCATATAAACAAAATTCAGGTTTACAAACATTCTGATGAATTAGCATTGGGTTACAATTGAAACTATTTGGCAACAGTCTGGTTGAAATTTGGCCGTTTTTGTATTTTCCATGATTGATATGGATATGCACTGCATAACATCAGCCACTTGTATATATCATCATCAGTTGGACGGAATTGGCCTGAAGGTATGATGCCAAATATGTTTGAAAATTTCTTCACAATCAATTGACAACCACCTTGAATCTTCAAGCTTGGCCCAGCCCTTTTGTGTTGCAATGGATTTCACGTAGTTCCGAATATCTTCATGTACTGGTCTATACTGATTCATCAGTTCTGCAAACTGTGTATTTTTCTTCAGATGACCGCATGCGATCACAAATGAAATTTTGCAACAAGTGGTTCGCTTCCTCATCCCTTTTCTCAATCAATGCAGTAAAAACTGGATCGTTCACGTCTGCACATAATTTAGTCACTACTTGATCACGATCATATCCAAGCAAGCCAATCATCCGATCTTCGTTGTCTGACAATAAGATGTTGTACACTGGGAAGATTTTGTTATCCCGATCTTCCAGCAGCACCAGATATTTCCGCAGCCTAAATTTCAAATAAATATATAAGCTGTAGACTCCCAATTCTTGCATTTTTACTTGTGTGCTGTATCCTACCAAAGAGATCTATAAAACAAGGTCTGCAGTTGTTGGCGCTCAAGTTCATTATAGATCGATTTTATAGTTGGTAAAAGAAGATGGAAATCCCAGTAGCGTAGTGGTACTAAGCCCACGTCCATCTCTATAACTTCCTCTTTGAATTATTGGAACATTGTGATGTAGCGTAGTGTGGTTGCTTTTCCATATCTCAGTTTTTTCACTTTATCACAAATGTGTCGTGGTACAATACCAGGCATTGTTTCAGGCTTTATAATACAGCATTTGTTACACTTGATGTAAGATGGATTCAATAATGCATTTTGCTGAACTGCAATATGAATTCGAATTGTGGTACAATTTCATTGATTGCATTATGCCAATCACTTGGAATCCCAATCGAGGATTGACATTCTGAAATGATGCAGCCTCCAATTCTTCTGGTAACAAAACAGGCCTTACACTTGTCAGTGTATGAAAACAGAATCTAGATTGTCTGTACAACAAGCATTGACATGCAGCTGCATTTTCATCAAGTTGAAAGACACTGTTTGAAGTCTGAGGCTGGTTTTGATTTGAGACGAGTTGCAAATACAGGTTATATTCTATATTCCTATATTATGTTCAGCTTATATGTTCACATATTATAAAACTTACTTCATTGTCCTCGACCGTTACTCTTCTACTTAAATCTTCTCGGATCTACTATTGTTCACTATTCTATGACCCAAAATCAGGACATGGAAAAATTTCGCATGCGAAATGTGAAAATTGGTATATGTGATTATGACACTGGTCTAAGTAAAGAGTTTATCATTTATTTTGCATTGTGTTATGTGGATTAGAGCAGTGTAAAACCTTGTTTGTAAATATTTAAAATTTGCTAAGTGGTTTAATAATTTGTCATAATACAACTCAAATGCAAATGTCAAATATCTAGGATTAAGGCCATTGTCGTAATCACCGTCACTTATATATCCTAAATGACAAAAAAGTGAAAATGTATTTGGATGTATGGCTTAAATTTTATTACAAAATATTAGAGTAAAGAATGTGCGAAAGGAAATGTCACGATATTCTGTAAATGTAACTCTTGCTGCATCTTTTTTTACAAGTATGTTCTAAGAATAAACCAAACAAACACATAAATTCAAATGCTTACGACCGTCGAAAGCACATGCCTTTTATATTCGTAGCTAATTTCAATGAAGTTAAGTCGCGTCTTCCTAGTTCGTTATTTTCCATAGCAACCATTTTAATCGCTCCTATCCTCTTCTTGTTATTTCTACAGAAGCAAATTATATGTCGAAACGCGTTTGAATAATAATAAAGCGACATTTTTCAAACAAACAAGTGTTGATTATTGATCCCCGCCCCCTTATTTTTTATTAAAGCACGTCAAACAAGAATAAACATTTGAATTTTTATTTTGTTTTCTACAGTAGAGAATGTTTTACCATTTGATCGCAAATCCTTTGCATATCCTTTCTTTTGGATCATGCTGTATATCTTTTGAAATGATCCTCAACCACAAGGAATATTTCACGCAAGTATCTACCACCTTTATTACTTTACATGAAATAATTACTAGACACTAGTATTACCTTAGGTGTACAAGTGTCTTTGGTAGCCCACTCGTGGTCCCTGGTTTGAATCTAGGTCGCGGGATATTTTCTTTCTTTTTTCATCTATATACAAATTTTATGAAGGACTAAAAGACGAGAAATCGCGTTATATTGAATGTGGCAATCCACAAGTACGTTTGCTAAATGAAAATGTTGCTTTTCAATATGTTTCAGAAATAAATGTAAATTTTGTAAAAGTGAACATGCGATAGTTTTAATGTTATTAAAACGAAAGATTTTTTTTCAGCGGAAAAGCAAATATTTTGGATACCTTATTAAAGCGTATAGTGTTCTAAATTTAGATGGATTTAATATAGCTATTCCAACGAAGAGCCGTTTATGGGTTAGGATGTCGAGTTACGCGTGAATACTTAACAAAAACACAATCTATTCCGGGAAAAACAGTGCGAACATCTGCTAATTATTAAATTAAATAAATTTTATTTATATTTGGAATGTTTTCTTCTCTTCCTCTCCTCCTGGTTTTAAGCAATTAATACATCATCCTTGTTTCAACCTTGTTTCGTTTTTATCTCGAGCAATAAAACACGAGAAGCAACAAGGAAAACATTGTGCTGGAACAGACAGTCAGACACATTGAGGAGGAGGGGAGAAGGAGGAGGGGGTAGCTGGGGGCGAAGGGGCTTGTCACGTGGCCTTGTTGCTGCCAATCAGCAGATGGCAGATGAAATGATTTGCGGAACGAAAACAAATAGCCGGGAAATAATTTTTTCGCCGCTTGAAGAAGTCAAAACAAGTCTTTCAGTCGAGCGGACAGGTTGTCAAGGGAGAAGAAGTGGGAAAAGGTTCAACACACGTCGTCAGGGCGCCTTTTCGGACTCTTCATTTGGTTAAAAAAAATTGAAAATATTGACTCTTCAATTCTTTAAAAAATGAAAAAGGAATTCGATAGAAGACTTAATCTATCGGAAGTAAGGCAAGCGAGTATCCAGATTTGGATGTTTTATTAAATTTTATAAAGGCAAGGAATTTAATACCAGAGGAAATGTCTTTGTGGTATCCGCTAGAATTGCGTTTCTGATAACCTTATAATTAAGTGTTAAGCAGTTCTACTAGAGAGTGGTTTGAAACAAGGGGATGATGATGGGGTGCTGTTGGACTGGAAGGAGGGGAAAGCGGCTCTTTCCCTACACCCTCTCCAACTTCCAACAACTGTCCGACTTTCCAATTAACCTGGACCGTCAAGAATGCGACAGCTGCTGTGAAAAATGGGTTCCTGTAAATTTGATGTTCACTTGGTTAGAGCCAACGGGTCTCGAGACAGATGGGGGGGAAGAAAACCCCCAACGCCCCCGCTTCAACGAACCTAAACGCCTTGCCTTAAAGTCTGAAGGATTAGCTCCCATAGGAGGTTGCGGGAAACGTTCTGCACCGTCTATTTCAAATTGTATACAGAGTGTAAAATCGAACAGAAGATGTTGGGAAACGGTTGAGTAAGTTTGTCATGTATTTCTAGAACGAGTTTCTCCACTAAAGTAAGAAGCTAGAGCAATACCATAGAATAGGTGTTTAAAGTAAGAATACAAAATATAGTTTTAAACATCCTTAATGTAACTTTTTATTAAGTAAATAAAATTTGTGTTTAGATTAAGGAATATAAAGCGCTAGGCTTGTAGATTGTTTGACATTGTTAAAATTATAAAACAAATTACTTATTATTAACTGATTTATAAACCCAAGATAGTTATTTGAACGTTTGTTATTCTTAGCCCAATTTTTTGAATCCTATTACTTGAAATAGTTTTTATCATCATACGCCTTACAATGTCTATGAGATAGAGACAGTGAAGAGAAAGCTATGAAATAACTCCATTACATGCGATTTCGTATACAGTAATCGAAAAGTGTCTTGAGCTGCGGGGGGAAAACTGTCTTTTTTATGATACCTCTTTTACATAGCGAGATCGATGAGCCTTGTATGATGGGAGCTTGTTGAAGCGATCCTTTCCAAAAATTCAATTTGTTATTATCAGGAGCCCTTCGAGGGGAAGTAATCGCTCTTCCGGTGGGGGTTATTTCGCTATAGCGAGTGCAGCGAGGCACTCTCCGGTTTCTCGAGTCGCATCGACCGTTAAGTGGTGTTAAATCGAACGCTTCTTGGGTGCGCTTAGAGTTACAATCGTGTTGTTGGAGGGAACCTCAACATCTCCATCCTCCCACAGAGAATCCCAAAGGAAAGAACAGTCTTATAATAAACGAAAAAAAATTTAATTACTTGTGCTAATTGTATGTACATGTTATTATGATATGGTATACAACAGAGTGTAATCTGACTCTTGTCGCCAGCGTGTCGTCCCTCCATTCGATCGTCATTAAAAGGGTCAAAACCCAAACCATCGAATAAAGAGAATCCGATCAGAGTGAAAATGATGTTGTGTCTAGTTCGAAGGCGTTTATTCTCCAGCGCCCCCTCTTTGTGTTGTAACCTTCTTCACTTCATCAATATTCAAAACTTTCAGTCTGAGGGAGCCGTAAAAGTGGCGGTTAACATCATTTAAAGGTGATAGCACTGAATAGGAATGTATTTACTCATCTCTGAATGTTTACATCGACAGGGCTCGGGTTGCAAGATTTGTTTGCAGAGTAATGTTTACAAAAATAAGAGAAAAGTGAATTTTATAAGATTACATATATTTGAACGTGGCGAGTGACATCATATGTTTGAATTCGATCGAGATGAAGCCAAATTAATTTTTTTTAACTACTGAATACGATATAATGATATGACTCATTAGCATACTCTTTCTTCAGGAAAAAAAGCTCCGATTATAATAAACATAATGATTGAGAGATGATTAACAAACAAGTATCCACTATCTTGTAACAGAATGAGTGCATCTAAATTATAGAGGTTAACTTAAATCGTGGCACAAAATTCTCTCGTAGGAATAGACGCCTAGGCAATCATTGGTTGTTTACCTTTGATAGAAGAAGAACTTAAATCTTACCAGAGTCGAGAAAATTCTATATCAAATGCATTGATAGAAAACTCCATTGGAGACGAAGATGTAACTTTTAGTTTTAAAACTTGATTTATGAACTATATTTCTATCTGGAGCTACCTAAACAACTGTGATTAGCCAGAAAACTAGTTTACCAAGATAAAATCGGGCGGCCACGAAAGTCTATATCAAAATGTCCTAGCTTTCCTCTCAACTATATTAATAAAAATTATTTAGAAATTATGAAGAACATTTTTAAAGCTCCTCTAATTTTTCATCTTTACCTTGACCAAAATGCAGGATGTCATGCAAAATGTAAAGTTGCTGTGCATGTTTATGTTTACCAATTAAACCGTTCTACTTAAGGAAAGCCGACCTTGCTGGCCGGGCGCAGATATCTGATTCTCTTGATCATCAGGTTGCGGGTTCGAATCCCGCAGTGGCATGGATGTTTGTGTTTGTTCTTTCTAACCCCCTTCTAACACTCTCCAATTCGCATTTAGCCATTGTGGAGGCTTAAGGTAATTTCCCTTCAAAATTAATCTTGGTTTGTGTATGGTAAACATTTGTAGGAGACCTCATCCTGTAGTGGATAGATAATCATCGTATACAATAATGATGAGGATGACGATTTAATAGCGTAAATTATTGGAATTTGGAATTGACTCCCCACGGACTTGCAAACACGTCTCCACACGCCGCATAAATTCCGAAAAACACACTGCAGGATATGCACTGAAATTTTTGCATTATGATTGGAGACTGATATTTTCAGTTACTCCTGTATAAAATATTATTCCCGTCAACATTCCTTTTCAGCACTACAACAGTTGTAATAAGTTCTATAAAAATAAGTTTTTAAAAAATTGCTTTTATTTTATAAAAGGGGGAAAAACTAGATGAGGTGGCCCTATCCCTTTTCCAGAGATAAAATGAAAGTAGGCTTTAACCGTTTTCAAAAACTTGAATTTTGAAATTGTTGTGCTGGATTGTATTGTTACCAGAAATGAACGAGTGTGCCAAATTCGGAGTTATTTGAACGATGGGAAGTGGGTTAAATAGACAGAGAATAAGAGTTGCATGTAAAAATCGTGAGGGCTAAGGTCAGAAGATCGCATTCTTTCTCAACGTGGATCTTAAAATATACCAGTTTGTAAAACATTTTAGAATTTCTCGTTCTGTGCATAGAAACTTCACTAATAAACTGTCATAAACTATTCCCTCTTGTGCAGGATCGACTTAAATCAATTGGACCAATTGTTAGTATCCGAGATTCGCATCTGAGAGAACCTCGCCTCGCAAAAGGATAGTCTACTACAGTCTACATTATCTAACACTACATTATCTAACACTACATTGCGTTCTCAAATCACTGATTTTATTGTTAAAAAGATTTTCATTTTTATTATGTCTAAGGCGCTCCGATGATCTGAGATCATCATTTTACAAGAATGTTGCATAACTTAGAATCCTTATATCTGATCCTGTGTTACTTTGGACTTTCTAAATTACTTTAATATTTCCTCCTTTATCACTTTTAATTTTTTTTCAGTAATTTTTTGCTAATAACAGTTTTAATTCAGTTACTCTATTATGTAATCTTATTTGGATATAAATTATAAACGAAAGGAAAAAATCCGTGACTTGGGATCGAACAGGGGCCACGAATTACGTCTCGATCCCCGATCGCCAAATTTTTCCTTTGATCTATTATTTTATATCAATCAAATTATTTTAATAATTTCTCCAGAAACACCAAATATTTAATTTACTATAAAATTGTTTGTTACAGTATTACTAAATATATTTTGAGATAGTAGATATTGGACCATACTCGTACCCCTAAATTTACCAAAAAATATGACTCTTAATGACGAAGCCCTTCCATGAAATAGTTTAAAGGAAGTCGTCTCGAAATTCCATATATAAATCTGTGTTTGCACATCGCTTCGAATCGATTCAGGTCTGAAATGCTGGAAAACTCGGCCAAATCTTAAAAGTTCCCAAACACTATTTGTCGTGTAATAATAATTCTTTAATCGAATAGCGATCATAGACCTCCAACCTTCCTTTCCCTGTGTGTCTCCTCTTTTCTCTTTCAAAATGGAACAATGGGTGTAAAAAAGCCTCGGTTCGACCAATTAGGGAACACCTCCCGTTGCGCTCCTCGTTCCCTCTTCAATTGTCCGTTTCTTTTCGTCGTTATCATATTTGGTTCAATTAGATGGCGACAATGTGGGAGGGAGGGGTAATGTAGCTGTAACCTTCCCTTCGTGGACCCCCGTTCGAAGCACACGTGACTTTCTCCACTTCGAATCCCTTTCAAGAGGGAACCCAAGAGAGAGACAAAACTGCTTTTGGAGGAGAGGAGGACAAAGATTTGTCGATGAGTTTTGATAAAAGTTTAGCTCTTTTGCCAAGAAACAAGAGTCCTTGAGAAAAGGATTTGAGAGTAGAAGTACATTGTAATGAAATGTTGCATTGTTAAATTTTCTCTCTTTTTTTAAATCAAGAAAATGCATTTTTTAAACTTTAAATATCTCTCAAAAAGTCTTCTTATCGAGAATTATTAAAGAAGATGGGGACATGGGCTCATCTTTCTCAATTAAGTCATTTGTGAATTTCTAAAAACTATCTCCCCAAGTGTTCTAAGCGGTTGTGCAATGTTGGTTTATTAGATTGAGTCAAACAATATCCTCAACACATTTACGCGGGAGTACGGAAAGTAGTACTAATTTTATAAAAAACGTCCAGCAAAGATTGTTGTTACATATCTTACAAGACTTTTCTACATTGTCACCATGTACATTCAAACACTGGTCTTATCGTATAATGAGTTTTTGTATCCCTGCCTCAAAGTCCCCCGCCGCCAGCTCTTTGAGAAAAGTAATGACACCTTCTTTCGGTCTTGATCACTCTGAAAACTTGTTCTTCCTAAAAGTCCTTAACTCGTGAAAAATGGTGAAAAATCAAAAGGAGCCAGGTCTATAAGGTGCGTAATCGAAAATTTCCCGCTTAAACTATTGAAGACGTTGTCGTGTTTTCTGAGCGGCATGATGGCTGGTTGAGGAGCACGACACCACTAGACAGATGATTCATCCATAACATTGGCTCCATAAACCTCTTTAATTTGACGGTGAATATCACATGGTTGCACATTTCTTGCGCTTTCAATCTTTTTAAACATTACGAACACTCACTCAGACAAGGAAAGCATTGAATGGGTACTACTTTCTGGACGACTTTCGTATAAATAAAAAGAGACGTACAATCTAATAACATGTTTAGTCACCTCTTGTTAACAGAGTAATATAGTTCATAATTAATTCCATTAAGCTGGACTTTGTAGCTCCTAAATGCTATTTTGTCCATCAGATTCCTATCTTTGTATCACTTCAGATGATATGTCACTTAGACCAGTTTGTTTCGTAGACAAAAACGAGACGATTATCATTTTGTAAGAATTTCTGTATAAAAAATTAAAAAGGACAGTGAAAAATGAAATTTATTAAATTTATTAAACTCTGACGCATTTCGATTATATACTCATCGTCAAAAAAAATTGCGCCCACAGAAAACTATGGGATGCTTTGGGACATTCTGTCAAGACTCCACCGCTAGCATAAAATCTGCAAGAGCTACAAGCCAAGTTCAGTCTGCTTGGATGACTTGTGCGTCAAGACTACGTTAAGAACCTGTACGATTTCATACCACGACGTATGCCAAAATGCATAATTTTTATGCTTGCATTTGTTCCACCCATTGCAAGTCTTTAAGATTTGATAAAACTTTAAAATGTTTTAAATCCCTATTATAATTACTATAAATATTACCTTACTGAAATATTAATAAAATAAATTGAAATGGTGGAATGGTACATTCGCACAGTCTCCCATTGTCATGAAAAATTAAATTGAAATGGAGTCTACGTATTGACACAAAAGTTGGCACAAAATTTTTCGAAATTTCAACGAGTCTTAGCATGGGCGGGGGGGGGGGGGGGGATCCTCTGGATGGGAGGAGAGAATATAAACCTTAAAAGCTCCAAAATGGTTCATCATAGCCCATCAATTTACAAAAATTATTCGCCTCAATGAGAGGAGACCGTACATGTCGAATTTGTTGACTTTTGGTCGTTGGTAGGGATGCTGCAACAATCTTTCTTTATTTATAGGAAATAAATAAATCTCTTAAAGGCAGCCAATTTTAATGAAACATGTCAAGGCGCAGGATACAAACTATTAGTGAAGAAAACAGAAACCCACACAGAATAAATTTATTACAGTTGACTTGAATGTACTGTATATTACGGAGGCAAAAACCTCTTCCTCAGCGACTCCTTTTTGCCTTCGAAATGTATGTACGAGTCAATTATAATAAATTTATTCTGTGTGGATTTGTGTTTTCTTTAGTAATAGTTTGTATCCTAATTATACGAACTGTTTAAAGAACCCTCAAGTATGTAATAATCTTTTAAATTTAATTTTTTTTTCTGTTGGAGGAGGACCTCTTAGACGGGGGGACGGGGTTCATTGCTACTCCAACATAGCTCATCAGAGCCAAACAAATTATTTACAAAAATTATTCGTCTCAATGAGAAGAGTCTGTACATATTGAATTTATTGACTTTGGTTTGCTGTCATGAATGTTACAACCATTTCTTCATTTCTAGAAAAAAGTAACATCTATATAAAAGACTTACTCAATTGTTATAAAAAATACGTCAAACTACAGTGATTATTTTCATTAGGTTTTATTATTTGCCTTCTCAAAGAACGGGACCAACGGCGTTTGAGTAGGATGGTCACCGCTAACAGGCAGCTGACACTACGCCAGATGACATTAGATTTTAACCAGGGTGATACTAGAGCTGTATCAATGCAAGCTGTGCAACGAAATCTGGTTTCCAAAGGATATGGAAGCAGAAGACCCACGAGGATGCCCTTGCTAACAACAAGACATCATCAGCAAGTCTCTCCTGGGCCCATGAACAACATATCGACTGAGCACTTGACAACTGGAAATGTGACCTGGTCTGATGAGTCTCGATTCCAGCTGATACGAGCTGATGGTAGGGCTCGAGTGTTGCGCAGACCCCATGAAGGCCATGGACCCAAGTTGCCAAATATGCACTGTGCAAGCCGGTGGTGGCTCCATAATGGGCAATTGTGGGAAGCTCTCCAGTCGGAATGGTTGGCAAAGTCTTCAGATGTCTTCCATCGACTTCTGGAATCAATCCCACGTCGCACTGTGGCACTTCGCTGGGTTAGAGGAGATCCCACACGTTATTAGGTGCCATGACTGTGAGTGTATATCATATTTACAAACGGAATTCTTTTTCAAAATTTTAACATATCTTCTTGAATCATGAGTTTATAAGTCGAATTCAGTGAATAAAAAGAATTAGGGAAACGAAAGAATAGGCCATCATTCTTAGTGGCCAGCCAAAAAGTGCCCTTATCATCGCCCTTAGCATCAATGAAGATGCCCCTCACCATGTCACGGTTGGACACTTGCATTGTTGAATAGCTCTATGTCAGAATGTTGATTCGAGATTTCAGAAAAAGATATGCAAAGCATCGCAGCAAATATAGCCACTTTTTCAATATATGCCCAACATATTTGAAAGTGTGATTATACGTAGCAATATATAAGATATCAGAAAAATTATAAAAATGAAAAAATATTAAAAGAATGTTTTTGAAGCAACTGGAATATATGAAAAATTTAAAGAAAACAAAACCCAACTATTTAATACACAAAGTAACAGATAAATTGATACTAGTATTGATAGCTCTGGAGACGATGGTAAGCGTCATCAACTCCATTCTCAGATACATTTATGAATTTAGCCCAAATGAAATTTAAAACTAAACCACCCATACATTATTTAAACTAATTTACACTAGGCTCTATTATTAATATACATTATTGCGTTCTATTGTAATTTAAAGAATTGCTTTTCATAATAATTTTCAAACTGGAAACTACTCCAGCTTTAATAAATTTTAATTTCTATTACTCAGTTAATTTTTATATTTCAGAATTCAGTAACAGCAGACCTTACGGGAAGCTTTCTCTATTCATTTCGCCGAAACGACATTTTTTAAGGTGTAGAGTTTCGAATCGATTCTCTATCATCCACTCTGAGCTCCTCGTCTTTAATTAAACTTCTAAAATTTCTAACGACTTCAAGAGCTACGTACACACATTCTAAAAACAAGCGTCGAAAATACAAAACAAAAAGCTTTTAAATCCCTAAGTTCCGGCTTCCATGTTTTTTGTTGAAACTGAACTTTGGACTATTTGGAAAACACACCTCATAAAATGAAAGGGCAAAAGACGTTTTGTGAGAATGAAGTAAGAACTATCGAGTGAACCTTTCGATCTTCCTCCTTAAGATTATTTTGAAATCTGTGGAGAAGTTTTTTTTTTCTCTCAACACAAAAGAGGTTGACGCAATTCGCCTCCGTTACTATCGGGAGGGTCTGACCCTCCGACCCGTTTAATGAAACACTTTATAACTAATTATTGCTTAAGAGAATTATTCATAGACTTACATGTTGCATAAGAAGATTAATGAATGCATATTTGTATAATGTTGTTAATTGGCGAGAAATTTGCTGCGTTCGAGGCGGCTTCAAATTGCTTCTTTCGCATTAAAGGTGAACATGCGACGAGAGGATGTACAAAGGGTGAAAGTAAGCGTTGGAAAGTGTAAGTGAAGGGGTTTGGGTTTAGTTATAAAAATTAAGGTGGAACCGAGGCCACGTGCTCCCAGCATCCGTCCACCGATTCTCCCTCTCCACTTGTGACGTCGTCTGTTTTTTCACGCGCGTCTCGTGCACAGAGGGAAAGGGAGAAGATTAGGGAAACTCCCGTACGCAACGTACTCCCTTTATACGTAAGGAGGAGGAGAGAACTGTTTTGAATCGGCTACAGATCTGCACATCCCTCCTATTTGCCACCCTTCGTTGGGATTAATTATCACGGACAGTGAGGCTTGTGACCTTATGCAAAACAGCGAGCGAGCGCCGGTCGTTTGTTATCCCTCCACTGGAGCGGGAGACTTAACGAACTGGGAACGAAGAAAAGTGCATTTTGGGGGTTTATGGTGGGGGTTATACCAATTAGCGAAAACCCCCCTCGATCACCGCCCTATTAAGAAGCTTCTAAACTTAGTTTTCTTTTTCCCATTTATTCCCGCGATTGGGTTATAATGGGAAAACGTTTAGATAGTCGGTCGCATCGCAATCTTTTGAAACTCGTGTATAGTGTAATAGAAAACTCGCTCTTTTATAACAAACTAGAAGAGGTACCCGGCGTTGCCCGGGATAATTACACTTGCACAAACTTTTCCTTTCATTGTTAGTCATGAGATATATATTGTTGGTTCATGCAGTGTGTTTGTGAATTGCGTGCTGATACCATTGTTGATACCTATTGTTGTACCAACTTTGCCTTGCATTGTTGGTCATGAGATATTTCTCATTAATATGCCTTGCCATAACCATGAATATCGATTTTTTATCGATATTTATTATTTTTCCGAAATCTGAGGTAGACAGTGACCTTCCTCATGCTTTAAAGGTCATGTATGCGAAATTTTATCAAGATCGGAATAAAACTGTAGATTTGTATAAAAAACGTACAGACCCACAGACAGACCCACAGACAGACCCACAAACATCCTTGTTTATATATATAGATAGATAAGGACACCGTATAGTAATTATTTTAAGTAAATACACTTAAACTTAAATATTCAGTTAATTCAGCAGTTCTAATTCTTGAAGAATTTCACAATCTATAGAAGCAGTTAAGTCGTCCTGTGGAACATTAGTTGTGATGTATGTATACTATAGTGATATATATCAATCGTCTGTTGGTTAATTACGAACCATTTACTCAATATACATGGCATAAGAATAATTCAAGAATGGTCTGAGAAGGTTTACTCAACGCCATACCAGATGTTGCATCAATAATATATGGCCTACAGGGTGTCTCACCTAAGTGAACCAATAGCCAACTTCTAAAATACAAATCTGACAGAGTATTTTCATGGAACAATTAGTGTACTTTTATATGGATCAATTGAAAAAACACCAAGTATAAAACATCTCTGAAATGTTGTGTACAATCTGAAAATACTATTAAAATAGGGTTTCCATTGCACATTTCAAAGTTGACTTCTATATTAAAAACGGCGTCGGTTTTTTTTTTAAATGGAATACACATTAAAACCCTTCATAAAAAAGTACAATAAGTCTTCCATTGAAAATACTCTGTCAGATTTGTGTTTTAGAAGTTGGCTATTGGTTCACTTTATATGAGATTCCTGTATATTCGCACTTTGAACAATAATAAGCGTGTTTATTCAAATTTTCTATATTTAAATGAGCAATAACTATATACAATTGAATGGGTGTCTGGAAGAAGGGCATATGTTACAATTTTAAAATTTTATAGGAAACTCCAAAAACTAAAGGCATCTCATTTCGAGATCGTAATCACTGCGAAAACCATATATGCCCTTCTTCCATTTTTTAACTTTTCAGAAAGTACAGGTACTATAATGGAATTATAGTGATTAGAGAAAGGAAGAGGCTTGAAAGGGAAAGCATTTTCACAGTCATTTATTCATCAAAACAAGAATATGATAACGATTCAAAATTCAAAATTTCTTAGTCACAAATGTTTTTACATTTGCGACTAAGTTTGTAAAATCCTATTTTACCTTTTTCCATTAAAAAACCCATTTTGGAAAAATGTAACATACGCCCTTCTTCCAGAGACCCATTCAATTATATATACAACATTAACAAAACTTATATGCAGTAATGTGTGTACATTAAATATTTAACATCACAAATAAATTTTCAAAATTGTAATATTCTCTCCAGTATTGTAAATAGTCCTTTTTAGTGCAAAAGATTTTCTGCTCTTGTTCATATGCCTAAACTTTTTCTTATAAGTTCGCATATTTTTATAGTCATGTACGCTTTGCGCACTAGAGGGCTTTCTGTGTGCAATAATCGTCGTTGGTAAAAAATCGTGCTTTATAGAACATCATTCATTGTTCTTAGAGAAATGGAAGATGATGTTGAAAAAACAAAACAATGGTATGAAAAGAGAAGGGTTTCCCGTAGTCAGTTAACATCTCAAAAAAAAATTTGGGCGTCCATATCAATTCTCGGTTGAACTTGGAATTTCATATCGAGTTATTTAGAGACCATCTTAAACTGTCTAACATATTTAGTGAAACAGGTACGTATAACCTGAGTAGAAATGGTTACGGTTTACAAGTCAAAAATTATTCCAGAACTAGACTGTGTTATTGTTTTATGCCCAACAGCTTCGAAATTTTTAATAACAAGATATATCCAATTTCATACCGTTGTATCTATAATAAAATTAAAAGGATTATATAGATCAGAATTTCTCAATCTTAGGGTTGCGCGTAAATTTTTATTGGTCACAAAATAATAAAAAAAATTATATATGCAGTAGCGAAATATAACAATTTTATAATATTTGACGCTTATGTAAAAAAGTTGAGAAACGCTGATAGAGATCTTTAATCGACGACCAACATCCCACATTTTGTGAAAACCTAAATGATTACTTCACCTCTTATTAGAGAAACTAGAAAGTTAAGAATTGAGGTCCTTTTGATACATATAGAGTTTAGAAATCCAATATTCCCCTATAACGCCTTGACATTGCGCAACGATTTACCTTTCCAAACAAGATAGGTGATTAAGAATCGTGAAGTCTCAACTTATTCCAAAATTACTTCAATTATTCCAACTTTCCTAACCCTTAGGAATATTTAGTAAAACATTCACTGTATATCGAAGGACCCTTGAAGTTAAGAACTTGCATTGTAAACATAAATCTGTAAATGGAAAAGTATGAATGACAAAAACTTTATGCCATTTATGCCCGATGACGAGAAACAAGAAGCGGGATTCGCAAGCGGGCGTACTGAGAAATTCATAGTTAAAGAGAGTTCCCCTTAAAAAGAGACGACGGAACCATTTAAAACCATGACACAGTTAAGCAAATTTAAGTTGTAAATTATTTTTATTTATTATAGCAAGATTTTTTTTTAATGTTTTCTTAGTGTTCTTTTTTTAATATTTATTTACGATTTAATCAATTGCAATTTAATCAATTTCCCAATCGATTTAGTTAAAAATTGCGCTTTCCTTAAACCCTTAAAATATCCATGTGACATAAACCTGAGAAATTTATGCATTTCCCAAGGAGACAAAGTCGAGCTGCGACGTTTCTTTTAAACTTTAAAAGAAATAGCCCTTCAACGTCACACCGGTTCGCTCGAGCGACCGTGAATTTCCCTGAATCCCCCGTTCCTCCACCCCCATCTTAACATCACCATTTCCCTCTTATTCTTTTGGCCTTTTCTCCTTTTTTTCCCAATGCGCAGTTATGGCATTATCCCACTCATCATCAACGGGGTCCACTAATGACGACCACGAGCCTTGTTTGTCCAGTAAATCACGTGCTAATGCCCCGGCCACCATCAGCTGCGCAAACAGGCGAACAGCCACCGCCATCCACCCACGCACACCCATGACTCAACGACGAATAACCCCCTTTACCCCCTCCTCAGAGAACCCCCACCCGTTCTCTCTCTCTCTCTCTACTCCGTTTGCGAGATCCAATGAATCAGAGGACACGACGACGTTGGCTATTTCGCCGACCGCCCGACCGACCGACCGTCCTCCTTCCATCACCGTAGGTGGCACTGTGACATCATTAAATCAAAAAGGGAGAAAGGGAACCTCGTATCTATTTAAAACCTATCATTATAAGCTGTATTCAAAGTTCAATTTTAATGATAAAACAACATTCATTTGAATTGCTTTTTAAATTTTTGGAGCGAAAACATTCTTAATGACGTAACCGTTCGAGTTCTTAATCTTTCTTCTTATTTCCACTTGTTATTGAAAACAACACGGACGCGAAAATTCCTTAATCGCATTCTATCGTTTTTTTGCAAAATTAATTTATTTGTTTAAGCTTTTAATTCACCAAACCGAGCCCCAAATGAAAAGTGTAAATTTTCCTAAATTTCGCAATTTATAAGCTTGTGAATGATTTCTTTACCGTTGAATGGCTCAATATTTAGTTCTATATACGTAATAAATACAGTTTAGCAAGATGTTTATCGCTATTCAAATACAAAATCAATAGAAAATTAACAAATATAAAAAACATCAAATCCAGTTTACATCATAGTCTTTGATTATAGCAATTAAAAAGGTCTATAAATTTTAGGTGTTTTAAAACTTTAAAAATGTCATTTTTGAATATTTTGATCACATCAGCGACAAATCACGAAATTGGAGGTGAATTGTTGAGAAAGAGGGGGTTGTACAGAAAGTAACGCATGTTTGCTATTTCATCTAAAGTAAACCCAAATGTGACACTTTCATCAACATACAGCGTAATACTTATTACATGACTGGCATATTTTTTGTTTCTACAGAGGTATGCAAATTAGTCGAATCAACACAAGTTGTTGAACGGTTTCACAGTTTTCATATCTTACTGGCCTACAAACTAAAACTGGTTTACATTGTAATGATATTTTTATGTGTCACCTATGGTTAGGTCCTTAGTAACATTCAGATATCCCACTGATTTGTTCTGTTAATGTCTAATATATTTTTTCATATAAGTGATTTTCTGCTTTATTTGGATCATGTATGCTATTGTTCAGATTCGTAAAATTGATAGTCTTTTAGGGGAAAAAATTAGCAGACGATCAAGAAAAGAAGCCTCGGTTGAGTGCTAGTCAAAAGAAACAGGTACATATTATATCAATATAAAAAAATGTACTGTTGCCAATTTCCACAAAAGGCTCAGAAATGTGCCTCGTGAGGGAACGATTGATTAAAAACCATATGAGAAGACGAAACAGTAAGGACAATTTCATAAATTGTTACATGGGCATTATTTACATTAGGGGATCTACTTGAGCAGAATTTTCATTACTATATGGAAGTTGAAGGTGGACATTTCCCAAGTCATAGTTTAGTAAATAACTATTTCATTGGAGCACATTTCATTCGAGAAATAATTCAAAAATGGATAGTAAATTCATCGGACTTTCAAATGATGTGTCGTTAGACACCGCTTGCCGTTTAAAATCTTTCGAGTGAAATTAACTCATCTTTGAAGGTTTAAAGTTAAGAGAAAGGGAATAACCAATAACCAATTTGCAAAAAAAATTTATCGAGCATATTTCATATAAATAAAGTTAAACGTCTAAAAGCAGTCTCATTCGTTTTCTAGATAAAAGCGTTCCTTATAGTCCAAAAAGTCTTTGAAGAAATTGCTAGAAGCTTTGAAACGTTTCTTATATAAAATTTATCTCAGAAAAAAAGTTTGCGGTTTTTCATCTCTAATCCCTGCCCCTTAATATAGAATAAAGAATTCGAGGAGACAGATGGGTGGTCGACTGGAAATCTTAAAAATAGAAGAAAAGGAATTAAAGAAATTTGCTTGGCAGATGTGCCAGCAGTAACTGGTTGTCCCCTTCCACCTAAAACATTTGCAACAAACTGATTAGGAAATTCGTTTGTGATTTCATGTTTGTACTCAAGAACTTAGATATAACTGTTTCTCCTGTTAGATACTTCCAAAGAAGCACCATCTTCGAATCCTAATATGTACTGTCACTCATAAGCATATCTTACATAGTCATATGTAATATAATACACTATTAAAAATTTTAAGATAACACTAATGAATGGTTTTATTCATGGATCTATCGCAATGGGGTCTATAGACTACTCACCGTCAGGGAAGACAGCCCTCATTTTCAGGTAACTCGTCGTCAGCCGGATGATGGAGGCCTTGTCCAGCTGTGACGTGATGGCAGACGGAAGCGGAAGCAATTTGGCTAGCTCGAGAAACTCAGCATTCTCTTTCTCTCGTCTGCTTCGAGCAGCGTTTTTTGATTTCTCCTTCATTCCTTTAGACCTGTTGATAAAAAAAACCAAATAAATACCCAAGCAAAATTATTTTTCAAATCCAAAAGTAAGGAACTCTTCTACAAGGTTAATCCAAACTGATTCATCCGATTTCAAATGAGATGTCCGTATCCATCATCCGTTTGTTAATTAGATATGCGCCAAATTAAAACTCAATGACAACGAATATGGCAGGAATTCGACTTTGCTTAGAAAGTCACAAAGAGCAATTATAAGGAGAGATATCATTAACCATTCTTCATTTTTAAAATCGAAAATATACCCATTTGAGTTCGGGTGAATCAATTTGAATAACCCTGTCTAAATTAACTGTTTCCAAGAACTTGATCATCAAAAAAACCAATAAAGAGAAAATGACTATACGAATATAAGCAAATTTCAACACAGCTAAGCAATTGTTATCTTTATTTCAGCAAATATGTATTTATTTATACCGTAACAGAAGCTTTTCTTTAAACTTGGTTTTTAGAAAACCGTTGGCACGGAAGTTATGTAGGATTATATCGGACTTTTCAACGATAAAGAAAACGAATCGAGAATAGTAGCAAAGCGGACTCGTAAACGCCAAGCGCAGAAAGATAGTTTTATGTATTTCATTTTGCAGGTTATGTAAAGCAGCTTTATATAGATGAACAGATTTATTTTGTATACAAAGTAATTTATTTCAGTCGCATAGCAAGTTGGAACTAATTTATTTCAGTCAAATTGTAACAAGTGCTGGTTAGTATACTCACAAGTGAACACATGTTATGATGTTGAATGAGTAACCCTGAAACCCCTTGTTGGAATTCGATCAAATTTTAACGGTATACAGAGTTTTATGTACCCTGTTATTCCTCCAAATTTCATTAATCTAGGCTTTACAGAATCTGAGTCATTAACTTATTGATCTTGTTGGCGGCATTTTTATTTCTGTTCATATCTCAGTTATCGTTCAAATTCGGACCCATGTTCATAGGACTTTTTGTGTTTATCTTACCTCTATAATACCCCCTTAAATTGTTTTACACACGATTTGAATCACCCTGTATAATAGTGTCTTAAGTATCTTTCCTTTCAAAACTAATTTGTAGAAGACTACCTTTTAGAACATTTTTTACTGGAAATGAAATCGAAAAATTTCTACAATTGAAATTGTATTGTAATTAGGATCTCCACAGCGACTCATCAAACTCAACGAATTTGAATCTTACGTTTCGGATGTCGTCCGAATGTTTATATAAAACCAAATAAAAACAGAATATAAATGCCTGAGGTTGTAATCCCCCTCGGAAATTGACTCTCATCTGCATTTATTTCCATAAAACCAACAAACGGTATAGCTTTCAGTCTTAGAATTTCTTTCAAAGATTTCTGTTACTAGCGGTGTCACAGAATATACTTTGACGTATATCTATGTACAGATAGAGTGCGACATTGATTGGGAAGTCAAAATCAATAAGAAGATCTCAATGCCCAGATGCTGCTTCCAAGAGGCTGTATATACAAAACCCCTCGGAAGAGAGTTAACACAATGAAGTTGAACTGTTGTCGAGATAGACTTAATCATTTTCGGCTGTGAATGCGGGTGTGTGCTTTTGTCGTCAGCTGGTGGGTGTGATGGTTTTGGAGAACTATGAGAGGGGGATTGTTTTCATCAGATGACAGTCTCTGCTCTCGAGCACGAAGCATCACATCTCCTGGAACTGGTAAAATATATATAGACCCTCTTCCCCTCTCTCACCGATCGAATCGAGGAGAAAACAGCAGCCAATCGGGATTCGACATTGAACATATCATGCGTCGAGACCTGATCTGATCTATCGATGTATTTATCGGAAACCCAAAAACCCATGAGATTCCGAAAGGCTGTAATAAAAGCCTTATTTACCTAATCCGAGGATTTATTATCCGCAGAGGGGTGGAGAATAGCTGGAAATACTGAGAATCTATGAGAAAGTTAGGTAATGCTAAGAATGAACATGTCAACGTATTCAAACTTCTATCTGTGAAAACGATTATTTAAATTCAGTTGAATATAAACAGTTTATATTATCTGGTTACATTCTGCTTTATATTGAAATTTGCTTTATTTTATGATTTCTTTAATTATCTGTTTCTTATAAGAGAAGATTGTAATTATGCAAAAAAATTTCAACAGAAAGCATTATTGGAAGTTTTGAATTCTTATCGATATGTTCGCAGATATTTTTGACAAAATTCATTATGGTTTAACTCGAGCCTACTCAGACTTCTATTATTGGTAATGGGTATTAGTGCTATATATTATATAATTATATAAAAAGGAGAGTAAAATTCATAAAAAATTTTTAATGACGCTTGACATTCTCCGATCTTGGTAAATGTTTGGCTTAAAAAGTATATATACAGCCAGTTCCTTTGAACACGATTTCATCACTAATTTAAGAACATTGTATCTTTTTAAAAACCCATACTTTCTGCAACAGTTTTCTAAAAAAAAAAACGAATTTCCTTTATTCACTATAAATGCTGACTGAGAACTAAATCTTGAAAGCATCGACTCATAAAGACACCACCGATTGCTCTAAAAAATTGAATTTCCGCTCAAATAAATAAAAAATGAAAATTGCACTAGAGGGATTCATAACCTTCGATATTTCTCTCTACCCATAACATATTCTTTCTTTTGTTTAAACTTTTTCTTGGGGTTGGGCGTGTTTTTTTCCGATGCAATTTTCGCTTTGGGAACAAGATGCTTGAGAGCGGAGAACGACCAACCCAATTGAGCAAACAAGTCGTTCATCCCCGGCCTTAGATTGAAGGAATAAAAAGACAGAGAACTCATCCTTCCATATAAAAATACTTTATACTACCCCTCACCCCCCACTTCGACCGCCCTTTTTTATTATTTTATTTTCAATTTATTTTTCCAATAATTTTTCGTTTAAAAGTCCGCTCCCCTCATCTGTGTTTACATTTGAACGTTATTTCTAAAAGAGAAAAACTAGAAATATCATTCCTATCAGAAAAAAAGAGAGAGACAAATCCTTATTAAATAAAATTTCAATCTGGTGATTGAAGTATGAAAAAAATTTTCTGATAACCACCAAGTGTTTCCTCATTTTATTCTCCGCGAATATATTTGTAAAATCATCCTAGTCCTGTTAGGGTCATTGTAAAACATAACAACTTTGTAATACCACATGACTTTAAATAACAATACGTTAGAAATTGTATACTTCGTCAATTATGAGAACCTTGATGTGAAAAGTTTTCTATGTTGACGTTTTTTCACCGAGTTTTACAGGATTTCAGAGCGCTGATTCCAAACATCCCAATCGGAGTTTATGTACTACACCACTTTCTGGAGTAAACGATCGCTGCTTTAGGCAAAGTATAAAATTATGATGAAATAAAGTAATAGTAACATGAATATCTGCAGCTATTACTAAAATATAGGCTGATGCTGTATATTTTGAGTAATAAGAGAACTAAAGTGAATCACAAAGTTCACTTAAGCATGCCATAGTTTTCAGAATTTTCAGTATTACACAGACCAGCATTTTGTGAGGGGGAAACTGACGTATTGTCAAAAATGGATGGATTTTTGGATTCGCCACCCTCAAATTATCAAGATCAAATGCTAGTCGCCAAAAATGACGTAGACCAGTGTAATGTTTAATATTCGGCGTATGTATCAAATTTCTTACTCAAGTCCTTTTATATCTTTGTCATAATAGCAAGCAATAAAAGAAAAAAAGGAACCTCTATAATACATGCAATTAATTCCAAACATAAAACATTGATATTTTTATTGCTTTTTTTTATTTGATTACTATTCCAAATTGCTCAATATAAATTACACCAGATTCCAATTGACGAGTGCTTCGGTAACTTGAATTCAGATTCTGGTTGTTTGGCTGCCAGTGCATTATCAATTCAATTTCACGAATAATTTCTAAGGTCCGAAGATTATATACAAATCCGTATAATAGAGTCTCTGAATCCAGCTTTAAATGCCATTCAAATAATTCTATTGTACGTTGTCTTTATTCGACTAACATTACACTTAATAATATTGCTCAGAAAATAATATTATAATTAAGATACAATATGATTGTAGATACAATAAACATTTGTAAGCTAAAATTTAGTGTATAAAACACAGTTTAGCAACAGTTGAAATTTTGAAGTAGAAATCTGGTTCTAAACAATGTAACAAAAACGGATCAAATTATTTTAAGAAAAATTACATTTGCACTCGAAATTGTAATGCCCCTTGTATATGAGTTATTCCTTTCTTTTGAAAAAGATATTTTTGCTAGGCTGTGTTGTCTAACCATTATCGTGGGTTCTTTAAAAAAATGAATTAATTCTGCGTTATGATTTAATTTAATTTCTTAAAACTCGTTTGATGTCTTTAATGCTCACATATGTTTTCAACATCTCGTATTTTATATTTATATAGAGTTAAATGAAATAAAATTTTGCAAACATTCCAAAAAGGAACTTGAGCTGTGTTGCAAAAAAAAGCGTGCTCAACAATGCTTAAAAGATAAACAGAAAGTAACAGTGTATTCATTCTTGATGAATCGTTTGTTACATGACGTGCCATTATCTTTGTATTCTTTACGGTCACTGTTTTAGCACATGAATTCGAATTGAAGGGGTCCACGAAAAAGTCTGAAAAGTTGATACAGCCGAGCTAAGACCTTGATATTTCTGAAAACAAAATTTGAAAAAATTAATGTTTCCAAGTTATCGCGCATATTATCGCTTGGCGGACAGCCGGATAAACGTATAGACCAAGCATGCATTCTTAATAAGTAGCTAAAGCTCCTAATAAAGCAGTCCGCCAAATAAAGATAGATCATTGTTTGTAAACATTTTGAAATAATTCTCTTCTCTTTGTCTCTCTCTCTCTTTGGTTTGCTCAGTTGTAGTCAATTCAAGAATGTTAGCAGAATTTTTTATAAATCATAAAAACATGACATTTTTCAAACATATTAGATGAATCAGGTTCAACCAATATACTTGAAATAATTTTTTGGCTATAACTGATTGACTTACTCGGTAGTCGTATATATGTGATCATGTATGATTTTTGTTAAAACTTGTTTTTGACTCGGAATGATTTTTCCAAGGGAGTCTTCATTTAGCAATATCACATGTCCTGCTGTTAAAGAGAACTGACGATTTGTATATATTTTGAGCTGAAATTCTTAAATTTGCACTCAACTTTTATTTTTTTTTTAACAAAAATAAATTCTTATGCTTTTAAAAGCTTCTTAAATTGGATATTGGAATTTTAACCTTTGAAGTTGGGTAGAGTAAAGGATTTTGAAAAAAAATGTCTATAGAATTAACAAGAGAAGGCAGATTCTTTTGTTTCAAGGACAGGTGCTTTTGTTTTTATTTATTTATAATCACTAGATGCCTCCTAAATATAAAATAAATTATTTATAATAAACATAATTTCCTTTTCTGTCATGTGGAAAAGGGATATGCTTGATGATAGATTATGAAACTAACATTGTAAATATGAAAGGATGATTAACAATGTCATTTGCTTTTCTTTCAATTTGTTTTACACTTACATAGTTGCATATGAATAAACGGTTAAAGAGAATATTCCACTTTATCGTCTCGTAAAAATTGTAGTCTACATGATAAAGCTATTCTGATTGAAAATTTGAATTTAGCACTCCAAAATTAGTAAGCAAGCATTTCTTGCATCAGTTCAGTTTACGACTATTCTAAAGGAAGGCTCGGTTGAGAAAGCAATTCTAAAAAGCGGCGATAAAACTATTTCATAAATAATTCTTACCATGAGAATGTTATATAAGTCTAAAATTAAGTATTAATAATTAAATAATTTCTCTAAGTAAATCTAAGTTTGTAGGAACATAATCCTAGATGGAGCGAATTTCATTCGACACACACTTGCCAAAGGCGGAGGACTAAAAGCCGAGCCACTAAATAAACGGAAATTCCTCTGTAAATAGACAGTGAAGTTAAAATGTTGGTTAATGGAGCGGCAATTACCAGAAGCTGGCGAAAACGGCCGACTTTCTCGTTTCATGATCGACTGTGCTCCACTTAGGAGGAGGAGGAGGAAAAGTTTTGAGAAATCGAAGGCGTGTGTGGAATGCGGTGGATTTGGAAAGGAAGGTGATGATGGTGTACGAGGATCGCGAGGCAGCATCTCATCACGAGATAATGAGCGACGAGTGACAGTAAACAATGCAGTTGATTCGGTCAAAATCCCTCGAACGGGCGAATGGGTTTCCTATGCACCGTCACATCCCACAGCGAAAACCCCGATAAGATGAAGGGAGCGTCTGGAAGAGGTTCGCATGGATATAAGCTGGATATGGTGTTATAGTATACAGTGTAATATGACTTGTTCTCGTTTGTTTGTGTGAAATGAATAAATATAATTAGAGTTCAAATATTTTAAAAATTAAAGAAATATAATTTTCTTGCTTAATAAGAATTTAGAGATGAGAGAATACTTAACTCTTAAATTAAAAATCGGAAAATTTATGGAAAAAAAAAAAAGTTGAACAAATAAATATTCGGAATAATCGCAAAACGAGTTATTCCAAATCAGTGCTAAACGCGATATTCCTTATCTGAAGTTTTCTTCCCACAAAAAATTTTAACTGAAAAAAACAAACAAACTAAGAAGCGCAAAAGTGAGTGCAAATCCGTTGGGCTTGAGTGACAATTAATGACGAGGAGGTCGTTGTTTTGTTTTCGCATCGGCAGAAGAATCTCGGTTGTTGTGGATGTCGTTGTATCGAGGCTCATCTCTAAGTATTCCAACTCATTCGTGCGCGTGGCTCGGACGAGCGCTTGCATCTTAAACGCGGCTAAGGCGCACGACAGGCCACTTGCTTCACGCATATCACTCGCCTCGAATTAGACGACGGTGAGCGGCCCATTAGGCACGCACTCGCCCGCTGGCAAACGCCTCGTCAACGACCTGGAGAGAAACAGAAGCGAGAGAGGCACCGGCAACCGACGGTCGCAGCATCAGCAGCAGCAGGAGGAGCAAAGCAACAGCTTCACCTTCAAACTTACCTAAGAGACGACAACAACGGCAGCAGCAGCAGCAACGACGGCAGGCGACGGAGGGGCCGCGGAGCATGGTCAGCGTTGCCCGGTCTCCCGGTACGCCGAGACGACGACGACGATCTTCATTAAAGGGGGCCACCGGGAATCCGACGGCAGTGGCTGCGCGAATCTCTCCTCGATCGCCATTCCCGCCCCGCACACGCCCTGGCCGACCGTCCGTCAGGGTGACGTCATTTTACTCGCATCCGGCTATTGGGTCTCACTACCGACGACTCTTCCCCGACGGCCAATGAGCAGCGGAGAGGGGTGCGGCTTTGGTACGGCGATGCTGAATCGATGCGTGTCGTCCGCAAAGCAAAAAGAATTTGTCCGCCTACTCCCGGGACGACGCTCGCATCCGCAAAACCCGACGGTCGTCTTGTGCGTAGCTCAATCCTTCTATCCCTAGTTTCTAGGTAATTATCAGCTGATGACAATTTGTAAATTTCAGAAACGATCAATGAAATCAGTGTCTATGAAATCGACTTTGATACGTTCACCGTCAGGTGCGTTTCGTTTAATTCCTATTTGGATGCCGTTTCTACTTTGACTTCAAATTTTACTTAAAACAAAATTTTAATTTTTTGGATTACCGTCTCCTCAAAATCTTGATGCAAACACAATTTGGAAGTAATAGCGAACAACCTGAAAGTAAAATTTTTTCGTCGTATAAGTTGTAAAGGAATACACATGCTTATTAAAACGGATTACATGGAATTATCTCAAAATCAACGTTTTTATTTCGTAGATTAACATAATTAATAATTATCAACTAAGTTACATATATGACGAGGTAATCTCAGATATTTGAAATTAGGAGCATTTCTTTTTAATATATTTGTTTTGATATTTAAATTTATTTAAAATAGATAACCTAACCATATCGGAGGTTATCAACAAAACATTTTTAAGGCTCTTTGATCTTGAAAAATATTCGCCACTGAATTATGACAACAAAATACATTATCAGCAACCAACTCTTTTTACTTAGACTAACTGATAATAATAATTCGCCTACTTTCGAGATAGTCTTAATAAATATATTAACTAATTAAAAGAATGATGTCAACATGTAGCAATCGTTAACTACCTTAATTATGGTTGAAGAGACTGCATCGTCCTTCTCCAATAAATGCTCGAAGTCGTCATGAATTTTACACTATAAATCAGTAAATAAGAGAAAAAACTTAAAACAATACAATTTGTTCAATTTTCATTAAGTTTTTGTTCAATAGATTAATAATCTTCTCCTGAAAACATTGTTTTCCAAGTATTGTAGAGACAGTATTTTGTTCTTAGCTTAGCAACAGGGATAAATACATCATAGTATTTGGCAAAAAACTTTATTAATGTAAGAGTTGGTAATTAAAGAGAAGAAAATATGGGCAGAGGATTATTTTGTGGTATTGGAGATGAATAATTTAAATTTGAAAAACGTTTTCATCTCGACTTTCTTATTGTTTTAATATTATTAAAGGCAAATATGTATGCTCTATTTTGATTCTGATTTCATAATCTCTGCTTTCCTTATATCCCAATTCTAATTCCTTTAAGAGAATACCAGTTACAACACCCTAAAAAATCTATTTACTCGTTATGTGTCATTTAATATCGTTTGATATAATTGAGACTACTTTTTTGATGATCTTTCTTTTAAGTTAGTTTTCCAGAGAGTAAGAAAATATATTTCATCTAACTTAATTTAACTTGTAAACGCATAAGAGCAACAATTTTTACTATAAAGAGTGTTGCAAACTCTGTGTACAAACATTTAGAGGTGCTAGAAAACCTTATTTTGAATATATTTTGCCAATAAACTGGGGGTCGCAAATGAATCCTTAATACATAAAAAAAATTGTCAGACGTCATACATATAATGGCTGTCTGTGACTTCCTCATAATATTGTCTCTCAAAATATGTTCCCAATAAACTGTGTCTCATATATAGTTACTTGCAGCGCGAATTTTTGGCACTGCAGGGAGTTTTGGTCGTGTCAGAAATTCAATGAGAAGACGCTGTAAGGCAGCTATTACTGCTCATGATCAACAGTTTGAACACCTTTTGTATCTTACAAACATGTAGTATTTGGTTATTGAAAATGTTGTGACCATCAGTATTAAATTTTCTAATTTCTCCTTTTCTGGAAATACATTAAACGGCAGAGTTTGTATTTGTACACAAAGTTTCGTAAACACCCTGTATATTAATATAAGTGAAAGAGTGTATCAGCTTATCATAGAAATTTAAACATTAAGATTTGTGACTGTTTAAAGCCTTATCCACACTTGTCGTTTTTTCGTGGCGCATCACTATTGTGACAAAATTGCATAGTAGCGCTCCGAATCAAAATTTGACACAACATCCCTGATAAATACATGAAAGCTTCCCTTATAAATAGATGAACGGGTTATCTCGTATAGCATCAGTATTGATCATCACTTAGGCGGTTATCCCTGATAAATAGATGAAAGTCTTTGGGAATCATGCTTGCTACTATACGTATAGAGAATTATATAGTGTTGACTCCCATTTTAAAACTGGAAACTAAGATGAAGAAAATATTATTAGACACCAACATAAAAATAGAACAAAACAATTTAATATCATGAAACAATGCAAAAGAAATTAATAATTAATCATCTTTTCCATGTTCAACATAAAAATATTTTCAAGCGTAAATTCATTACTTGGTAATTAATTCAAAATTCTAAATTTAATTACAATTTTCTGTACTTCTTCTTCGTATTAAATTATTTTCTTCTATTGTTATGTTCAGGTGGTCTAATAATATTGTCTCCATAGAACTATTAATCATGTAGATGGTAAATAAAGATTTTTGTGATTATTTATTTTTTCATAATATAACAAATGGATACCTAAAATAATTCTGTCTCATAATAACAGTAACTCAGAAGTGACTAGGCATACTTACTGAATAATAAAGTAAGTATATTCTCTCTTTGATAAATAAACATTCCAAACGAATGTCATGACCCCATTGGCGTTTGGGAATTGTTATTGTTTCTCAATCTTAACAATTGGCCAAACAATGTCGTTACAAATTGCTCCATAATAATAACTATTCAATTACAAGTCAATAGATATTTGTATTTGACATTGATCTTTAAACATTTAATAAAATATTTTTAAATTTGAAATTATCAAAAGTATATATCTACATATAATTAGCAAGTACATTTTGAGCTATCTCTCGAAGTTTTACGTGCCCGAAACCCCCGAAAAAAAATAACGCCGCCTAGAAACGCGCAGGTTTTAAGGCTTTTATGACATAGATAAATCAGTCAGTATTGTCATTTACGTATAATCAAAATAGTGACAGCCAAACAGGCAAAAGTAAATGATAAAAGGCTTGAGAAAGATGTGATATGACGCACTTGTTGCATTTAACATTTCGTATGTCCATTGCGTTTCTTCAAAAGCTACAACACTTTTCAACGACTATCAGCAATGAATTCGTCTCAGCACTTCGTATATTTTTTTCATTATAAAACTTTACATTTATTCACTACTGACTTAAAGAAAATCACTAGTAGGGATGTCAAAAATATATACATATACTAGTAGGGAGGTATAGTGGAATAAAGTTACCTCCACGGGATATCCAAAAAAATGAATCATGTAAAAAATGTCGAGAGATGTCTACTTCTCTCATCTTCCCAAACTTCATTAAAATGCACTCGATTATTTTGAGTTTTGTTGAGTTCAGGTGGATCAAAATTTAAAAAAAAACACAGAGAACAATTTCCTAAAAACACGTGAACAGATATGAAGGGAAGATTCGGAGTACGGTATATTTTCTTTGATGTGACGAAGGAATCCGCCAATTGGGTGAGACTTAACAATATTGTGTGAAATTTTGATAGGTAACATTGCTATATTCACACATTTTACGAAAAAGGTAAATGCAACAAATGTGTACGAAGCTTTGGGATTACAGACTTCTGTACTTTTTTTTTCTACAATAATAACGCAGAAGCTAATAACATGCATGAGCACTATAAAGAACAAAAAATTTAAAACGCTAACGACGGTTGCAAACATTAAACAATCACTTTTGGAAGCCTCAGAATATTCATAACAGAACCCACGACAAATGAATATAGAGTCACGTGCTGCCATGTCATGATGAGCTAATTCATTTCAGAGCATCAATTGTATCATATTTCATCACCTGTAATAGAAGACATGTTGGCTTCCTCCGGTCGGCTGGGGAAAAAGTGAAAACCCCGCTCTGGAAGATAGGCGTTAATTGGGTGGACAGTGGTCATCGTGTCACGTGATGGATCGCACGTGCATCGGGTTGTCTCGTCCTTTTCCCCGAGGAGGTTGCAGGTGCGTGTGCGGAGTTTTCCATGTGGGAAGGCCGCTGGTACCTGGGTCCCACCGACAAACAAAAGAGCGCCTCACCATCATCACCAGGTGGGCGGGAGGGGGCCCCCAACGTCCATCGTGCCGCAGCTGGACCAGACGACCAAGAACCGTCAACCCCCAACAAACAAGGCATTGAATAAAAAACAGAAAGAGTTAAATTTTTGTGATAAAGGCAAACAAGGAAGAGCTCGATTTGACGGCGTGTGGTGGACGAAAATTTCATTAATGAGTTGATCGCAAATGTACTCTGTGAATCTTATATTCCTATTAAAAAATTTGCATTTTATAGAAAGAACAGGTATTGGGTTCGAATCTCCTTATCTCGGTTAAGTGAAGAATTACTGATAAGCCAGTAGAATTTTTGTTATTTACGAGGCAGCGAAGTACTTGAGTTCTCTGATTTCCATTATAAAAAGAAATGGAAATCGAGGAACTTTGGAGATTTAAAAAAAAACAAATGGAATTTTTTTCGTGGATCCTAATGGACTGATACGTCTCGTTCCGTTGACTCAGGTGAGGTAAGAGATGGAGGGGCACTGTTTTTATTTTCTTCTTTTTTTACCCGATGACTCTTTGGATGGGGGTTGAAAGAAGGCAAGTTCTCTTATAGTGACGCTAGTGGCAGTTATGGAGCTGTTTCTTTTGGTGCCACCCTTCTTGACCACTTGACCTTTGCGCTCTCTCTCTCTCTCTCTCTCTCTCTCTTTTGCTCAACAACCCCCCTTCACTCGTGCCCGCACCTGCTCTATTAGACCTGAATAAAGTAACGAATCTTGCAAATAATTCCCTATAAATAGACAAAGAATTTTTATGAAATAATTTTTAGACATGAACAAAGAATTACCCCCTCCTTTGTTGTGGGCATTACAATGTTAATATTCGAAATGGTCGCCGCAATAGGTTGTCAGGAATTCCCAAATGACGATGGATGAACAAGATACCATCGCATGTATCTCTCCATTTACACCAAAAGTTAAAGAACAATCCGATCCCCCCCCATTAGTCCATTGGGGACTTGTACCATGGGGTGGACACCACTGACCCCATCTAAAAGAGGCGTTAGTAGGTGAGGAAGGGGAATTCAGGAAGGAGGGGATTACTATACAGGAGAGGGTGAGGGGGGCATTTATAAGACTGTCCAGACTGCTTGGCGCCACTAATGGTTTCTTCAGCCAATCACAGGTGAGTTTGGAAGACACCCAGGTAGATAGCCCCCCCACCCTGTCCACTTCTTATACTGACCTCGAAGGACATATTTGAAATAACAGTCCACCGTCGATTTCGTTAGGGTCTATCAAACTATTGTAGATTTACAAAAAAAACCTTGACATACCTTTGTACTGTTTTCTCGCAAAACTTATACATCTATTCTTATTGTCCTTACTATTAGCTGTATGAGTATTTCTGTATATTTATCGGCCTTCTTAAATGGCTTTTACGAGTTTTAGTCATTTTATTCATATATCGTAGGATCTTACGAGTATATAACTATAATATTTTCATAAAGAGCAGGTATATATTTAGTCTCAAATTCTACGTATTTTGTGTCTCTTTTTTCCCCCTTAGAATTCCTTTTTAATTTTATAGACAGACTCCCTTTTCACTAACCCATTCAATTATCATCTACTGTATATGTAGTGATTAATGTTAATCATGCAAACAAATTTACGTCTCTAAATAGGAAAATCGAAGTATTCAGCATCTAGTTAGTATCTTAAACTGAATACAATCCATGCTATAGCAATCTTTACCAAAATGTGGGATAATCTCTTCTACTAACCTCTTAAATTCTTAACAATTTCCCTAAATTTTTTTCATGGTCATAAGACATCTCCATACGAAATATGCAATTTTCTCTGCATGCTATCTAGACGCCAATATTTTGCTTTCAAATTTTTTTGATTTTGACTTCAGATTCGGATAGAGCATCACAAAGTAAGTAAAAGTTTCAATAAGCACATATTTCTTATCTATCATGGAACATTGTCAAAATGGCGTTTAAAGTTAATAATTTTGATCCTTCGAGCAGGGTATGTCCTGATTTTAGATAGGACGTGTGTGCCTATTGAAACTTTTACTTGTTGAACCCCACCCCCCTTGTTGGTTCGTTTGTGCAAACGTGCTTCAGTCTTCGAGGCCATCTTCTGAGACCTTTCAAGACATCCACTGAAGGTTAAAAGCGATTTCCTCTCAACTCGGGCTTCATAAAGGAAAAGTCAAAAGACGTTAAATCAAGGCAAATACGAGTCACGGAGATGTTCATACAGAAATGTTGTAAATGGGCAATATCCATCTCTGTGACAATACAGGGTCATTCAAAAGTCCGCACCCGATTTCAATGTGTAACTGGTGATGGGAGCAGAACCACCCGCCTACATTGGAAAGAGGAGATCGTCAAGTTTGTTGAGGTTGCCGGTAAAGATCTCCCCACTCTCAGTTGTTTTTGAAATGGCGACCCTGCAACAGAAAGCGTTTTGCATTCTCCTCTTCAAGTGCGAGGCAGCGATTCGGAACGAAAGCCATTCCAAGAAACAGTTGTTTATGTAAGCGGAAACTCAAAGATCAGCCTCGTACCTGCGATGAAAATATCAAGATGGGTGCCGTGCAACCAGAGACTGGCCATATTGAACAATTGTAAATCATTTCTAAACTGGCATTAATTCCAATGATATTTGGAAGGAAAAATTCTGCGACCTGGATTCGAACCAGAAACCTCGAGTGTCATATGCTCGACGCGACGCTTCTACCAATTGGGCTATCGCAGACTAATCTTTTCTTACTAACCGCGTGGCTCACGTGGCTGTATGTAAATCATTTTTCTATACCGCGTGTAACCGGTTGATAATGCGTTTTTTTCAATCGATGGAGTTACACATATGTTAACACGTATATATGCAATTTGATATGTGTGCTATTTTGTTGTATTGACAACAAGCATCAAAACTGCAGATGCCAAATTATCAGAAGGTATTAACATCACAGATATTTTTACGCTTAAATATGTTGAAGTTCATGCTAAAAAAAGAACATATAGGGGAAGTTATCGTATTCGTTACTTTATCTGAAAAAAAAGTGCTGATGAAAGTTATCGTATAGTTCGGGAAGCTATGGTGAACATACTCCCATCTCAAGATACGAGATACTTGTGTACGCTAGTTTAAAAGCTTTAAAAGAGATGAAATCGACGTGAAAGACAAAGAACGTCCAAGTCAATCAAAACAGTTTGAAGACCAACAATTGCAAGCATTATTGGATGAAGATGCACGTCAAACTCAAAAATAATTTACAGAAAGACTAATTGTTGCTCACCAACCAATTTTCGATCGTTTACAAGCAATGGGAAAGATTTAAAGTAATTTTGATTCATGATTACCCGCTATCACACACTTCAAAAATAGTTAAAGACACGTTAAAAGATCTTGCCTGGGAAGTATTTACCCACCCGCTATATTGACCAGACCTTGCTCCTTCAGATTACCACTTGTTCTGATCGATGGCACATGCGCCTTTCTGAGCAGCACGTAAGAAGAACTGAAAAGTGGGCTCTGAATGTTTGCCTCAAAACAAGAAAGGTTCTATTTGGGAAGCATCCACAAATTAGCTGAAAGATAGGGAAAATGTGTAGCTAACGATGGATATTGCAGCACCTTTATTTCTGTTTCTGTTGAAATTATCGTCTTTTCTTAGATTACAAAATTCGCATTATTAACCGGTACATTTAGTTAAGTTCAAAGTTATTCCCAGCTGGTCATTTGAAACAAAAATCTTTTTTGTGATTTTTCATTATTTTTGAGATTTTCCTTCTCCTTCTAAGAATTCCTGTGTAATTCTCGTATTCATCCCACAAAGACAATAAAAATTCCCATATTTCGAGAAAATTTACGCAAATAGGCAACACTGGAGATTTTATAAACCATAATCGTGAATTGGTCAAAACTGGAAAGAGTTACCATTCAGTCATGGATCATTTCATTAAGCATTTTATGGATTTGACCAGCAGCTGATGTCATGATATTAACGTTTGGAAATTCTTTAAACATAGTTATACAGATAAAAAATTTCGCGATTTATACACCATACAGAATCTATAATCTAGTGGGCCATGGTCTTCTATCAACTTTGTTATACACATTCGGATGTGATGCCATCTGACGATGAAATATGTAACTAAAATGGGCAATAATTTTTTTTCTTAACAAACCAACGAGATAGAATACATTTTGTAACAAACACGATGTTATTCTGATCATGTCTACGCGCTATTCTCAAAACTCCACGAGATAATCTTTTCATAATGTACTAAAATTTTGGCTCACCTGGTAGAAAAATAAAGTTATTCCATTTAGTTTGATTTTTTTTGCATTAAAGTTATTCCATTTTCTAAATTCTGAGAATGTCTCAATAAATTCTCAAATTTACAATCGGAATATCAATAAATTTTGTAGGGAGGTTAATGACGATGTGGGAAAAGGGTTCCATGAAAAAAATTGGAGTTCCAAACGTCGCTGATAAGAGAAAAGGTGGCGCGGTTGTAATCTACGTGGCCGAGAATTTACAAAAAACACAGGTAAAAATCCGTAATACAAATTCTTAACTGTGTAGGAGAAAACTACGCCTGGCAATTTGGTGTATAATGACATGGGGAAAGCTCCGAAAGACACTCCAAGGACCAGCTCAGCTAGTAATTTCCTCTGATGTTTCTTACCAGGATAAAGATCGGCAATCCTTGGCTGTGGAGAATTCTGTGAGGAAATCAGTCCACTTTCATCTGAATGGGACTGTTAACATCCTAACAATCCCATGCAATTCAGGAAATCCCGTTGTATTGACCAAAACTCACTGTTTGGTGCGGCTTCTCAGCAGACTTCATCATTGGACCATTCGTTTTGGAGAACATTACTCCAACAGGATCAGTAACCTGTACCGTTACCGCGCAGAGGTATCGCGATATGCTGACAAGTTTTGCCATTCTACAATTTCAGCAAGTTATATACAACAGATAATCTTTATACAAGATGGAGCACCACCAGACATGGGTTGTTTATTGGTACAGCAGATGTTTCAGCATCACTTTACCAAGAATTATTGTCACAGTTTTCCAGTTGCACGGTCGCCTCGTTCTCCACGTGACTTATGATGGGGACCCAATTTGGCAACTTTAAAGGAAGAGATATCACAGACTGTGATGAAATTACTTGCATGTTGTGCAATGTGTTATGGACCACGAGATAGGCAGTCACTTTGAACGTGGTCGATATCCTATAGGGAAAGGAATGTGCTGAATAAAACGTAATGCTTCACTTCAGTTTCGTCTTTTTATTCATTTGTCTGTTCTTGGAAACTTTTTTTTTATCCTACACAGGGCCACCATTTCTCCTATCGGCGATGTTTGGAACTCAAATTTTCTTTCGCGGAATCCTTCTTACCATATCGTCATTAGTCCCACTACAGATGGCTCTGATTACTGAGTATACAAACACTCTGTATAAAGAATGTGTTGCAATTGTTGAGCATAATTATTGGCAGATTTTGACTACCAACTGCCAGGGTGAGCTGCCAGCAAGGGTGCCACGTGTACATTACACATGTGCGACGATAGGTGGATGTTGGCCCTTCTGGAATCATTTCTTGCACACTGGCAGCCAAAAGGTATGTGTTAGGACTGCCAACTGCCATTTGTCGTTTTTCTATGAGTATTTATCGAGCTATATCCGCTGAACTTGGAATATGCATTTCAGCACTGCTGCATTTACTGTTTGGTATAAATTGTGGGGGGAAAACAGACAACGAGCCAACTCGTGCATCACTATTCATTTGCTATTAATTGGCAAAACATCAGGCACCTGTTGTACCCCATCTGTATTATTTTTCAGATTTTTTTTCCTTCGTTTTCAAATTTTTTTGTCCTTGTGTAAGGAAACTGCGCACTTACCATAGAAAATAAGTTCCAGGAAGAGGAACTAATGCTTAGAATATTGTAAAATAAAATATAAAAGCTTTTACAGCAGAAGTGAAATCTTTTTTTTTGAGCAACCCTTGTATAAACAGAAATAACGGGCAGTCAAATGAAAACGGGTCACTACACAAATCTCATAGTGCACTAGTTGGTAACACCTGAGATTTGATGACGGTACTGCCATCTCTTGGGGACTTGGAAAAGCATATTGACAACTTGCATTTGCCCACTAGTCGTTTGTTTATTGTGCTGGAAGTAAGGCTAGCGATAGGTATGTGATTTCCACATTTTTGGACAGCTGAAGAGACATTTGTAGACATCGGTTTGCATCAGACAAAGAGGTGTGTGTCTGGGTAAAGATATGATTCCTTCGGCATCACAGAACCTTCTTCCCCAGTGGGACATAAGACAGTTTTGGAGAATACTTTAAAGAACCAATTTTCAGTTACACGAATTGGTATCTGAACTGTTTTCATTTGATACCCCCTTATATACGTACTAACATTCGTCAAGCAATAAAACAAATTTGACATTCTACCAGATTCCATTCTATGATAATATGCAAAACAACCCCTTATATTGTCAAGTATTGCTGCTATTTACTAGCATGTCATCCGAAATGTGGTGCAAATATTTTGTTGTGCATTTTTGGTTAAGCAGTACCGGGCATTTCTGTGACAATTCTCAAGAGCGTATAGCATTTTTAGCGCGTTGCACATCCCTTCGCTTTAATTACAGCTTTAATGCGGCTGGGAATTGATTGTACGAGTGTCTTTAGATAGTCCTTATCTATCTCAAACCATGCTGCATGCAATTTATTCCGCAGCTCGGTGATGTTAATCGAAAGCTACTTTGAAATGATTTCCCCTTTAAGAAATTTGCTTCATTTTACCTGACTTGACTAATAATGAGGCACTTCCAAAATCATGGTAGGATTAAATGTATACTTCATGATGTTTAAAGCATTTGCTTTTAAAAAGAATATTACATATACATGTATTTTTAATTAGATAAGAAAAAATTAACCTACAAGGGTCGTCAAATGAAAGGGATTCCATGCTATGCTGCCTGAATATTTGATGCAGTAGATAGTAGTTGACAGAAATGTGTACACTGAGATTAGGAGAAACAGCATATCACATGCTCAATTGACATGAGGCTTCGTTGAGATAGAGAAGTCTGCTTTTTGAACAACGCTGTATGAATACAGGGCGGTCCATTTAAGTGTAGACATGGTAATATCTCGGAAACAAAGCATTGTACGAAAAAATGTCCGAAATCATAAGTGAAATACTTCGCGGGGGAAATTCATTAGCCAAAAAATTAGCCCCCCCCCCCCTTGTAGGGGGGGGGGGGGTAACTCTGAAGTCTTAAATAGGAACCCCTATTTTTAATGGTAAATTCAGATTGTACACAAAATTCGAGAAATGTTTTATTCTTGGTGTCTTTTCAATTGATCCCCAAACGTTTAGGAGATAGAGGCTCTGAAAGTGTGGAACTTTTAAAGTTTTGAACCCAGTTTTATCGATGAAGACAAAGAGAAAGAGTGGGTCTTAGAGACATTCATATTTTTCTTTTTAATGGTCTTTAAGAATCCGAAGTCAGAATTTCAAAAATCCAATATTTTTTAATACACACGCACAGACTCGGCCTCCATAGAACTGCTTCCCCCAATACTTTGCTTGTACACTAAGCATTAAAAATAGGGGTTCCTATTTAAGATTTCAAAGTTACTCCCACCCCGCCCCTCACAAAGAGAAGGGGAGTTCTAATTTTTGGGCTAATGTGGGCCACCCACAACTTCCTATTCATTGGATTCATCAAAATTGACATATCTGCTTCGGTTCAAAAAATAAAAGGGGGGTTCAGACTTCTGTATTCACCCTGTATAAGGTGATTCTGAAAAGTGTATAACTATAAGCAATGACGGAGGTGACCAGAATGAACATTTTCTTTTAATACAATGTGGGTCCGAATTTGAACGCACAGATAAAAATGCCGCCATCAAGATCAACAAGTTAATAACTAAGGTTCTGCATCGCCTAGAATAATGAATTTTGGAGGAATAATAGGGTACACAAAACTATGTATACCGTTAAAATTTGATTGTATTCCAACGAGTCGTTTCCGAGCTACGCATTCAAAAACGTATCAGTGTTCACATGCGAGTACTAACCACCACGTTACAATGTTGAGGGAGTAACTCGGAAACTACTCGTTGGAATTCGATCAAACTTTAACGGTATACAGAGTTTTATGTAGCCTATTATTCCTCCAAAAGTCATTATTCTAGGCGTTGCAGAATCTGAGTTATTAACTTGTTGATCTTGGTGACGGCATTTTTATTTCTGTTCATAGCCCAGCATTCAAATTCGGACCCACATTGTATTAAAAGAAAATGTTCATTCTGGTCACCTCTGTCATTGCTTACAGTTATACACACTTTTTCGGAATCACCCTGTATAAATACCCTGAATAAAAGATGTATGACGAGATAAGATAAATAAGAATGAATAAGAAAGTCTTTTAAGCAGTTGTATAATAATTTTTTATGAGATTTTTTTTTATTAATGTTCTAATTGTAGTTTGACTTAACTTTGTGAATTGATTTACATGTACTTCACAAATCTGGGATGCTCCAATATTTTGTTTGTTAATGACATTTCAGCTCTATTGAATTCTCTATAAACCAGAGATTTTAAAAATTAAAAATTTCTTTCACAGTCACTCAAAATGTCATTGTACCTCTTTGAAAATTTCTGTATTAAACTCTAAATTAACACATTAATATACAAGGTGCATTCACAAAGTTTCAAGACTGATTTTTTCCCGAGTAGGGGAGGGCGCACAGACCGGTTCCACCGACAGGGTGAAGTAATGGGGGGGGGGGGGGGGCAGCTAACCGACAGCAGTTATTTCATAGATGCTGGAGTTGAGCAGATCGCTAGTGGCGTGAGTGCGTGTCAGTGACCCCTGTCGAAAACTTGGAGAGTGCGTCAAATATTTAGAGTAGAAAATGCCCCGGCGTTTGAAAGATCGAGTCCACCACATCCGCCAGGAGATCAAAGACAATTGGGTTCTTCACAACAACAATGCGCCCTCTCACACGTCGCTCGCCACCGGTGAAGTTTTGGCCAAGTTCAACGCAGCAACACTGCCCCAGCCACCCTACAGCCCTGACCTAGCTCCCAGCGACTTCTTTCTGTTCCTCTGAATTAAGGGAAGCGATTCAACAGGATTCCGGCGGTCCAGGCAACTTCGATAAGGTCCCTTGATAGCCTTCCGTGTGAAGAATTCCAGGGAGCCTATGAACAATGGAAAAAATGCTGGCAGCATTGTGTTGATGCCCAAGGGCCTTATTTCGAAAACTTTTAGTTTGCTGTACAAAAATGTTTAATAATTATTTTGTTCTGAGACCAGTCTTAAAACTTTGTGAATGTACCCTGTAAATCTCAACTCCTACACCTCCATTCTTCCTTGTTACAAAAGCAGAAATTTCCTTCTTTACTTGCTAGCAATAATATAGCTGAAAAAAAAACCAAAATAATTTACTTTATGGATAGGATCTAGAAAAATGAGAAATGCAATTGAGACCAAAACAAGCAAAATGTCATATGAACATGGGGTAGAAAATGATTCTTTCTAGAGTTATAACGGTTTGAAGTTATCCTACAGTAGATAAAATTAACGTTAAAGCATATAGGAATGGCAACCTGTGTAATTTATTTCTATGGTATAACAAGGCAATACAGTCAATCCTCCTACATTAGCAAGGTTAGGTTCCAGAACCTGTTGCGAATGAGGAGGATTCGTGGAAGTTTGGTATAGTCCTTAAAAATGGCAATATATGCTTATTTCTATAGTTGAGATCCTAAGTGAGACCCCAGCCATGCTCCCAAAGTTAGCTTAATTCATTACCCTTAAAAAAAAAAAAATAACAAATGTTTGATGTAAAAATAAAGTACAGTACCACTTAACGCTTATTTGTCACACAATCACATTTACAGTAGAGTATACTAATGTTACCCCTACTAATTCATAGAACAGGCATTGAGTACCATTTTCTTTTGAATTCACAGTAAACAAAAACGCAAATGTGCGAAAAAATTGCAGATGCAAATAAGTTCATTTCCAATGAAATTTTCGCGGATCTGTGAATTCGCGAATCACGAAGTGTGAATGTTCGAGATCTGACTGTACACTTGCTATAGCTAATGCTCAAAACGGCTCCATTAGATTCCAAGGAAGCCAGTCTTTTTCTTCTTTTTCAGATGGTTCTTTGAATTGTTGTAACTCTTGCCAGTAGCATAAACCTGGAACAAGTGGCAAGTCTATCCATGATTGAGTACCACTGCAATATAAATTTAATGAAGAAATAATACTAAAAGTTATTCTTTTTGTTAAAAATTGCTTTATTTTTATTCAATCAAATGTCAAATACAAGTATTTCATAATATAAACCTGAATAATTAAATATGGTATATAAAAATACATAAATGCTGAATGTAAATATAAAAAAACATTTATCTAAAGAGAATGAGTCTTGGCAAAAAAGTGTCTTAAACCATAAGTTTAGGGAAAAAAAACTTCACAAAAAATACTTGCACATTTCTCCCATATCTTAGTAAATATATTCATTTTCTCATTAAAAAGTCTAAAATACTCCTTATATATATAAATAAAAACAGTATTTGGTAAATTCTTAAAAATAAGAAAATTCACACTAAAGAGTCTATAGAATACTAGTAGCAGTTAACATATATTGCACACGTCATAGAACTAAGAAGTCACATACAAGAATATAAAATACTATAAGAAAAAATACCAAATGTTACTTATGGAATCTATAAAATATGTAAATCAGCATTGATTATGGGTATACTTCAACCTACTACATGGTTACATTCCAACTGATTTGTTGCAAGCCAAAAATATTAGATTCCAGGCCTAATGGAATACCTAGTTTTACAATTTTGCCGTCTAACTCCTTGGTCGCTAAAACTGCACAACTCATACGAGAACTGAAAAGAAAAATATCATCTCATGAAAAAGTTAAGCTTGAGCATAAAAACTCAAGAAGCTATGAATATGAAATTAAATAAATACGTGCTAAAAAGTATTCAATTAGCTACTCCAAATTTGAACTTGGTATTTATATTGCAATAGCATGTTGGATGGAAAAAATAGTTACCATTTCTACTATGCATCGGTGTTTGTTCATTATAGTATATGTATGTGTTGTATCAATTTTATAGCCATTACCGGTAATATAATTTTTACAGACAAAAAAAAATAAAATGTCTGATGACGGTATGTTTTTATCCAAGATTCTTGCAAATTGCTGTTTATATCAATTCATGAAGTTCCTTTCAATGATTTTCTAAAATACTTATGTATGTGGACATTACCTAATTACAAAGAAGAAAAGGGAGGGAAAAATTCCACGATTTGGACTCGAACGAGGGACCACACCTTTCACGGAAGCTACCGTGGACAATAAACCTCCAAGCTGTTACAATACATCCACATGAACTTCCCTGAAGTCACAAATAGCTCAACTGGCAGAGCAGGTCACCAACCAGCAAACCAGAAATCCTCCTTACTCTTCGGCGACCTGGACTTTTTTTCCCTTCCCTTATCTACTTTATGATAAATTTGAAGAATATCTTCAGTCTCATTATTATCTTCTCTTTGACATTGTTAATGCAGCCAAGAAAATTAAAGAATTGTCCATAAAACGAAGCCAACCACAGTAGATGATCTTTGACAAAGGATCGTTGATGAATCTGCATTATCTAATGACCCAAAAATGACCCAAATGTACAGGTTGGAGGAAAACAGGAGATTTACAAATAGGGAGGAAAAAAAAAAAAAACAAAAAAAAAAAGGAGAAGAAACTCACGGAGTTGTAATGCCGACAACAGTCAACAGCAGAGATAAAAAGTTTGCGTCTTCATGAGTGTTCAGCAAACATCACTAGATGATAAGATTGAACTGGCAATGAAGGCTGTTGATCAGCACAGAAGTCAATTAAAGCTAGTGACATTATGGAAACATGGCTTTAATTTTTAATATGAAAACAAATTCTTTTAGATGTTGTAGATTCTGAGATCAAGCTTGTTTCAGCTTAAGCTACATTTGAATTACGCAAAGTTAAGAGTACAAATGCAGCCATGTCATGGTGGAGAAAGTTGTTCTCTAAAAAGACATTTTGGAAATGAACATAATCATGCCTCGGTGATCAGCCTTATTAATTATTCAACACTGTTAATTTCATGGTGTGAAAAAGTAATTAGAAGAGAGCTGGTGGTAATCTTAAAGTAGCAGACCATGTAATAACAACATTAATTTTCTGCCTAAGTTCTCTTTCTCTCTTCCACCTGTTAATTTAGGACACTAATCAACCCTTGCAAATTCGGTACCAGGGACCCTTGACAGACAAAACATTATTCTAATTATTGATCTAAGGAGTTTAAATGATTAATTTAAATTTAAATGTGTTCAGTCTCCTTTTAATGGGGAAAATCGTAAAATTAATAAAAACAAAAAAATAAATAATAAATAAAGTCACCAATCTTGAAAAACGATGAAGAAACTTGTGAGATGGAAGAAAACTCAAAGGATGTAGTCTATTGAAGGTCAAACTAAACGACAATTAGAAATAGGATTAAAAGAACATGAAAGAGCACTTTGCCACAAAGACAAAAACAACCATTTAGTAAATCATTGTATCAAAGAAAAGCACACACCAGATTGGAATAACACAAAAATCATTGGAAAAGAAGAAAATTATAAAAAAAGATTAATTAAAGAAACAATAAATATCATTACAAATAACAAAAATTTAGCCAAGCCATCAATAGAGATAAACAATAAATGGACACTACTTTTAAACAACAATCACTCTAGTATACAATAGCCAACAATCATAACCAACAATTACAACCAACTTAGCTTCATCACCTTTATATCAATTGTTAAATTCTTATTTCAACTGTTTTCACCATTCAAAAATGTTAATCCAACTGATGAAAAATATTCTCGAAAACGTTTTTTTATATAAATTTTATCCCAAATATTTGGATCACCCTCTTCAAAATTTCATCTGTATTTCAAAACCAACACTTCCTTCAAGATTATCATTTTTCCCCTATCAACATTATCTTCACAAGACTTCATCTACATCCTCAATAGACTGGGTTTATTTCTACTATCAACAACATCTTCAATAGACTACATCCTTTGAGTTTTCTTCCATCTCACAAGTTTCATCATTTTTCAAGATTGGTGACTTTATTTATTATTTATTTTTTTGTTTTTATTAATTTTACGATTTTCCCCATTAAAAGGAGACTGAACACATTTAAATTTACATTATTCTAATGTTCCTGTAATTGTCAGAACAACCAGAAATTTGGTTTAATCGAAAGCATTCATCAGAGAACGTTAGTTTATTATTACTCAGTTTTAGATAATGTTTAGCAAGTCCCATCTACTTTGACTCTAAAGATTTTAAGAATGCATTTATTTAATTGACTGCGATAATCATTCTTGGTGTTAATTTGGAAAGACAATTTATGAAACGTTAATATGTAAAAATTAAGCAAAGAGGCACTGTCAGTACTAAATGTTTGCCTTTATGATGAATGAAAGAAAATTTAGGAGACTAGAGAAATACTGGAGAATCTGATTGACAGGACTTGAATTTTTGAAAATTGTCTGATTAATGTCATGAATACGCTATCATATAGGGACCATTTACAACAAAGCTTCACAAGTATAAAAAACAAAACATATAAAACCTGTTATTATTATAGAGCCTTCTCATGGACAAATATGGAGCTTACACTTGAATGACTCATTGCCGTATAAGTTACTCGGTGGTGCTGCCACCTACATCGACACTTGCGTAAAGCGTGCATTCCACATGCGTAAAAACAACGGCAGAAACCACAAGGCTTATAGTTAATGCCTAGTTTAATTTCCTTAATATTTAGAGTTATAAACTTTTTTCAAAAATAGTTTTGTACGTTTACTAAAAAGTTTTACTTATAAGTTTAATGTTACTTAACATGGAGAAAAAGCTTGAATTTCTTTTGTTTAATAAAGTAAAAGTGTATGTGTGCATGATTCCCCCCTACCGAAAACTGGTCCCAATTTGACAGCATGCATATACATACGTTTCTGTCATTCCTGTCACACGCTCCAAAGCATCATTTTCTAAAGGTGATATTTCTTGTTTGGCAACAAGTACATCAAAATCTTCTTTACTGAATGTTAAGTGGCAACACAGGCAAGATAAATTTCCACCACAGGAACCTAAATAACAGAAAAGAAGCAGGGCTAACACTTTTAATATAAATTTTCAAAAGTTCTTTGAAGTGAAAAAAAAAAAAAAAAAAATTAAAATTCATTTTAATATCATGATAAATGATTAGCTATATAAATTTTGGTCATAAACTCCTTATAATCACCACGATGGAAGAGAGCATTGGGCAATCGCAGCAAAAGAGTGGTTAGTCCTTCTCTACATTATCATTTTTAACTCAGAGCCACGCACTTCTTTCAGCGATGAATCAGTACGATTCGTGGCTCCTCACTGACTGAAGCCTTCCTAGGTTCAGGGTCATCTTCTAGGCTGATCTAGCCATTTCTGGAGTGCTGAACTAGCCATTGTCCCCTTACAGCTTTTAACTCAACATGGACCTGTGTGGAATTATTTGCAGAAAATGTAACCAGGCTTTGCCTTCTTGGATTTAGTGGTCAGGCAGCAACTCCATAAAATAAGCAAAAACTACTGGTAAATTAGTTTGGGCATATCTGCAGGAATGGGGCTACAGTACCATTATTATTTCACTGCTGCTCCAAAACTTCCATGGTGATTTCAAAGACTATATGACCGACCCTCATAGATATCAGAAAATTATAATTTTGATCCTTATTAAGCAATTATTAAATAAATAAATAAATAAATAAATAAATAAATAAATAAATAAATAAATAAATCCACGAACCAAATGCAACATCGCAAATATCATAGTCACTGATGACCTTGTAAAGATTTTCATTTTCCAATGCTTCAATAGGAAATGCTCGCCGACCATCAGAAGACACTAATATAAATGAAATGCTAATTCATATGTTCATTAAAAATAAAAATTAGAAAAAAAAAGCATTAAAAACGAGATTTGTGATTATTTTTTTTATATTTTAAATCTTATAATATAGTAATGTTTACTATGTGCCCACTGTGGTTTTTCTACAATATTTTGTGAATTTTACAGCTTTTGTGATAACACGTGCAAGTTAAAGAGGGTGTCTGAATTCTCGAACCCATGTCATTTTTTTTTTAAAAGTGCCCACCTGAAATTTTAGAATGTGCCATTATCAACCCATCTGAATTTTGAATCTTCTCTTTACTATTTCTCTTTCACCATTTTGGTGTCGAGGATCTTAAATAACCATTGGATCTAATTGAAACTGAAGTTAGTAGGGGATCAACCTACTGTGGCTTTGACTGGACTTCAAGCTTGTTAGTAAAGGGACAAACACAAACATCCATTCCCTCTGTGGGATTCGAACCCAAGACACAAGACCAGAGTCTTAGAACTCTTGGCCATTGAGCCACCAGCTTTTTAAATAAATATTTTAATTAGCAATTATTATCTATTTATAAATCATTATTTTTAATGTAATATGTGTTATCAAAACAATGTCTTTTTTTTTTTGTTTGTTTTTGTTTTTTTACTTTCATTTTCATGACAAACACGTTACATTCATTTACTCAAAATTCAGCACTCAAATGTTCACAAAAGAACTTTAATTTCAAATTCATTTAGAATTTAATTTTTTAATTAACATCTTGATTATTAACTCAAAAATCCAGAACTACCAGCAATTTAGTAGGGAGTAACCATTCTAGTAGAATCTAGGGTAATTCTTGTAAATGTCTTAACATTAACTCAAATCTATCGCCAAGAGTTTTCTTTGAAGTATGTTCAGGGTAAAATTTGTGTCTCATTAAGGCATATTTACTGCGAGTCAAAGTACTGAAATTTACAACCATAATGATGGTATACCAACTAATATGCCAGAAAAACGTATTTTTACATAAACTGACAACGCCTTACTACATAGTCAACAACTTATGAAATACGTGTTAGTTTCCGATGATAAAAATAGTGATCCACAAACTTGCTACAAGCCATCGTGGCAGTGAGCACATAATAAACAAATAAAGTCAAACCTTGCTAAGTGGATAAATTTATATGCTAAAATTTGTTAAAAAGTAGATAAAATAATTGAAAATGTACTCTGTGTGTCCTTGTGTGTGTGGCTTGATTGGGGCCAGTGTATTGAGACTCCTTTTATAATAGCCACTTTTCATTTCTCTCTAAGCCAATGGGCACTGATTGTTCCTGAAAGCCTAGAGCAAGTTGACTTTGACAACTTTGTGAACATTGACAGTGACCTGCCAACTACAGGTGATGAATTTCAACTTTGAATGCTTTCACAAAATAATTGAAGATGAAATCACAGAAAGAGAGGAAAGAATTGAAGATTCTGACCCTGTGCCATCCTTTTCAGAAACAATAAAATTGATGAAAAATGTTCTTTGATATTTGAAAAGCAATGAATATTCATCTTATGACTCATATTATAACTTATGAGCAGCTATTTTTGAACTCATCAGAAAAAATTCTGCCCAATCATTTATTACAAATTATTTCCATAGTTGTAAAAATGTCATTTTCCTCCCTTAATTTTAATTCTTATGTACATTATATGCATTGTAAATTCTTAATGTACATTTATTTACTGATAACTCCAAATTTTTATATATATATATCTCAATTTTATACTTTAATTGATTTAAATAGTGTCTAACATTTAATTTTTGTGTTAAATAATGTACTTTTTTTTAAAGGAAAATCCCTACTCCGGATAAGTAGATAATTTTTTCTGGTCCCGAGGCTATCCACTTATCTGTAGTGGATAATTACCCCGATAATTTTTTCTGTTTGACTGTATAACAGTTTAACGCATTTTTATTACTGTACAAATTATCCTGATATATTTCGATATTTTCATCATTTTCAAGATATCATTTCCAAGATTCAAGTAAAATTTAAAATGTTACAACATTAACCAAAAGGTCTCATTTTACTGCAGATTTTAAAGATAAATTTAGAGCTTTACTATTAAACAGTTATTTCCAAGATTTTAGATGCCCTCACTAGGGTTTTATTTTGCTTTTTTTTTTTTTTTTTTTTTTTTTTTTTAATTATTTTATGGGGCATTTATATATAGGTCTTATTGACCCCCCCCCCCCCAATTTTTAGAAAATGAAAAAAAAAAAATTCTCCATTTACTAATTAAGAAGATAATGTAGTTATTTTTAATGATATTCTGAAAGATGGATTCTATTTAGTAAATACTTTACGTAAAAATCTAATAATATTTAATATAAAAATTATAAATTCTTAAAATATATTTAAATTGTATTCACTGTAAACGAAGAAATAATTCTTACATCTTGTCGGTAGTTTTGAATTTTCGAAATTTAGGTACACGGGGAACTACGTTTAGATTGTGCTTGGAAATTTCTTCTACGAATTCCTTACGACTTCTCAGGTACATCCACGGTGAGATATTGATACAGTTTCGTTTGATTAAGTAAGTTCCTTTCATTAAGTTTTTGGAGATTAATCTTCGAAACAAACTCATGATCATATTATGAAAACAACACAAGTAATGGTGAACAAAAGAAATGGTGTAACCGTTTATTATTTAGCCTCTTTGGTTGTATGCCTGTTATTTTTTATAGAATTTTTGAAGGTTGTCCAACCTTAAAAATAAAAATTGAAATAAAAGCATCAGTTTAGATTTAAGCATTAAGTAATCGTTCAATGTAATCTTCTACTTACGAGGTGAGTCGTTATCCTCCCCCAAGTGAGGACAAAAGCGAGAGTTCATTAGGGGAGAGTAAAACTCAACTGTAGGGGGAGGGGGTGGATCGATAATGAACCTTTCGTTCGATCAGTTCAAACAAAGGCATCCTCAACATTCGCTCCCCTTATCCTGCCCATTCCCTTAATTTTTCGCTTCTTACTCAACCAGAACACAAGAAGAAAACGGTCTTCGCACGAAATGTACATTCCCCATTAAAAATCATTAGAAAAGATTTTATTAAACCGTTAACCAAGTTCCAAATACTTTAGATTATAAACTATTTCTCTGGTGTAGTTTGTAATTTTAAGATAAACCACATAATTATGTGATAGAAATCGGAAAATAATATCTACTGTCGCCATGTTTGTTATGGAAAAACGCTAAAACCAGAAACAAACAAACAAAAAAAACAAACCCCACACGCTTCCCTTTTCTTGCTCTTTTATGAAATTATAAAAAATATACTGTGTACTTAAATTTATCCACAATACGCAAATTAATGTTAATCTTGAACACAAAATTTTTTTACATCAAACACAATTCAGTTAGGGTCTTAAATTTCAAAAAAAAATCGTTAGCCTTTATACTACACGTTTTAGTGCTAACCTTTAAAGATTCCTCCAAAAAATCAATCTATAAACTTCAAATTTCCTCCTTTATTTATACAAACTTAAGAAAAGACCTATTTAAAAATGTCAAACAAAATGTTTTAAAACTATGGGAAAAGACCAAAGAAAATGCTCCCTAAGCAACTGTCATAGAAAATCTTCCTACCCACATAAGATAACAAACTACCTTCATACATCCCTGATAACAACCATTCATCCAATCAGTAAATTTGTGGAATGGCCAAACAAAATAGTTGATAAAATTAAAAGCAATTATTTTCCTTGAACAATGTTATCGTATTCTTGGAGGAGATTACACGACAAAATAAATAACCAGAAAAAGTTTTAGATAGGATAAAATAAATTTATTTTCCTTTAATGAGTCACAACAATAATAAAAAAAAAATCAAATATATATACATTTTTATTTTAAAATACTCCTGACAATATACTGTTAACTGTCAATAATCTTTCTATAAACAATAATTTGATAAAATTCAAATAATCCATAACAAAGTAGTCTGTATCAGACCAAAAAAATAGCTTTTATGAAGAGGAAAATCTTTAAAAAAGAAAAAAGGAATAAATCTGTTGTTGAAAATTCCCTGAAACAATTTCTTTTCTTTCAATGAAAAGGCTATGAGCCTAAAATAAATATTACTTTAAAAAAATATTAACAACTATTAACCATTTTAAACAAGGAAATATAAACTTTTGATAAACATAAATATTAATTTCAACATTGTACAAATATAAAAGCTATTTCACCGTATTTTGCAAGTTGTGATCATTCTGAACAAAATAGGAACTTAAAAAAAATACACTCAAAGAAGTCGCTGGACTTAAACACCTCTTCAAGATATTTGGAAAAAAAAAAAGATGAAGACTGCATATAATGTTTATTGACATTTTGTTTTTCCCATCCCTCCCCTATAAAAAGAAGTAACCATTTAATAGGAGTATTTGAAATAATAATGAATAAAAATTTCATGACTCATACTTTAAAATAAATCATTTGATTTTTTAAAACTCTCAAATTTTTGATATTATAACATCTGATTATAAAATACTTTGTATGTTATTTCAATAAAAAAAATTGTGGATAATTAACCATCATGATACTTTTGTTTCCTTTATAAAAAGAACATTCACATTTATAAATAATGATGAAGGAAAACTAAATTCGTTGTACTGTATAATTTCTGAAGACCATTTATTATAACTTTCGTGCATCAGAAACTACTTTAGGCAATTCGACAACTAATCCATCCAGTTCTTTAGTTAATATAACTTGGCAACCTAATCTTGACCTGAAATAAACAAACAAAACAGCCATCAGATTAATTAACTATAGGCTTGTCATTACAAAAAAAAAGAAAATGTTTAAAAATATGATAAGAGGGAGTGAGAGAGATGAAATAAGGAATTAAAACTACTAAAAACCAGCTGAGAATGCGCAGAACGATACAGGGTGAGTCAAAAGCCATTGGACACCTTCATAATGTGAAATCTGAAGGGAAAAAGTGGAAAGTTATGATGGCAACTGATGATGGGCCATGATCAACATACACTCTGCAGGATGCGGCCCATCAGTTGCTATCATAACTTTTCACTTTTTCCCTTCAGGTTTCACATTATGAAGGTGACCAATGACTTTTGACTCTCCCTGAAAGCATCATATCACTGAATTTGCTAAGTAAGGCCGTTCCTTCACCAAATTTTTTGAATCTTTCAATTTTTGAGTTTTAGATTTGAACAGCATATCAAAAAGTAAGCAGAAGTTATAATAGGCACATATGACCTATTTAATCGGGAACATGGATCTCAAAAAAAAAAAACAAAAACCAACCAAACAAACAAACAAAACACAATAGATAGAAGTTTGATGGAGCCAAATAAGAGGTGTACAATGAATATCAACTTTGTGTGTTTTTTCTCTGTGATCAAACAATGTGGACAGCAAACACTTAAAACCTGGGCTATTGGTTTTGCATAAGATGATTGTAAATAAGGAAAGTGTGAATACCAATTTGTCAAACCTGGCAAATTTTAACAGTTCAGACAAGCCAATTAAAACATTCATATAAAGAAGAATATATGTTTCCTTCTTTTAAGAGAATAATTATACATGTAATGGTAACAAATCTGATAGATACATTTAATTACTGGCATTACTAGACGCGTGTAGGACCCTGGCTAGAAACTTTTATGGGTCCCCCTTTCTTCGATTTAAAGTGGTGAGGGCCCCCTTTCTTTAAGCTAAACTGGTGTGGGCCTCTGAACATTTGCCAGTCTACCCCTGCATGTAATAAGTTTCTTTTAAAGAAGAGTATCAGAAACATGTATCATATGCCAAGATACAGACAGTTTCCTATTTATTTATGTTTGGGCATATATAAATCTGGAATTAGATAGTAAACTGCTATATACAAAATATTTAATGATAATGCTAATGCAAATGTTAGCCCACAGCATTGTTTGCGGTCCCCATAGGTTTTGACCATGACTGCATTTCTGTTCTCAATGTAATGGTTAATTTTGATATTCCATTACCCCTTTCATTTTACTGTATTTATGGTATACAATACAGGTGTTGACTTTGAGCGTGTACTACATATAACAAAGAAACATGAATCTGAATGAAGTTTATCGATGGTGGCACTTGAACTAAGATTTGCAAGATCAAGAGTGAGTATGAATGTGAAGGCTACCTAGATAGAGGAACTGCCTATGCTTTCTTCTGCATTGGTTAATAAATAAATTAAATTAGTTAAAAAATAAAATAATTAAATCTAGAGGTACAAAGAAATAGCTTACGTATCCGTTCTTCCTAGAGCCATATCTAACATGTCATTCTCATCATCATTTTTAGCTTCCCCAATTTTTTTAAAATCCTCATCTTTGAGAATGACGTGACATGTTGAACACGATACTGTTCCATCGCATATTCCTGTTTTAGAACAAAATTATCATTAATCCATATGAAAAGATAAATATAAATAATCTGAGTTGAATATAAGCTTCTCTTTAATCATATATTTAGCATTTAAACAGCCTATCTTCTTTTGGAGATTAATGTGAGAGGAGCTATAGAGATTACATTGTTTCCAGGTTAATTCCAACAAATTCATAAATGTACAAAATTTTCCTCCCAATGAAGATATCCACTCTCTTTTAAGGTGGGAGCCTAGATAATTTCAAGCATTTGTCCATTGATTTTATACATAAATAGCCAAGTTTGATACAAACCAAAGCCTTCTAAATCAAGATCATTGTCTCTTGCAATATCTAATAGAGTGGAATTCTCTTCAGCAGACACGGTTATCGGTTCTCCTTTTCTATTGATGAAAGTTACAGTCAACCTAAGAGAAAATAAAAAGGGAACTGAAATATACATATAATGCTTAAATGTTTCATTATTATTACTAGTGATCAATGAGTAATTAATGCAGTGATTTTCTGTTGCCTTCTGCATGGTTAGTAAAGGACATACACAAACATCCATGCCAAACAGGATTCAAACCTGCAAGTCCAGGATTTCGAGGTTTACTGTAGCCTGTGCCCTAGTGCCCTCTGCCACTGAGCCGGTCATCAACAATAAAAAATAGTTTTGTTGTTGTCTGGAATGTTCTTCCAATTGTATAGTTAAAAAATTCACCTATCTAATAATTTTTTAGCTTTCTCTTTAAATCTGAAGATTAGTGGTTTGATCCTATTTAAATAGTTATTTCTCCAAAATGGGTGCTGTATTTGCTCAACTCAGAGCAAAAATACTTTCGACCCCAATCCTTGGCCTTCAGTTCGGAAGTGTTTAAAAGGAATGCAATGGATTTCAAGAGATGATTCATAACTATGGATGAGTCTCGAATTCATCATTAGACATAAGAAACAAAAAAGTAATCAAAACACCATGAAACACCGTGAATCAGTTCCAAAGACCGTCATTTCTGAAAGGGAAGTGATAAGCTGGAGAAATGGACCAAATGTATTAAGCTTGGAGGAGAACGTGTTGAAACTTAAATATAACTTATATAATTTAATTGGTTTCATCATTCTAGAAACATTTCAATTCATCCTTGTGCATGTGCATTTTTTTAAACAAATGATTGCAGAGCCATGGAGGGCTACTTTTTTCTAATATGAAGGAGGATCAAAGACTAATTTTAACAGTTTGTTAAAAGTTTGAAACATCACATGGCTCTCCCTATAAGTTAGATAATAGCCAACAATTGAGAGCATGAAGCCAAGTGTCTTGCAAAGACATAGCAGTATTTAAAGATAGTAGTAACTGCTTACTACTTATCCCAAAAACAAGTGGCATGCAGCAATATGTTTTATGAGCAGCGAAAGTGAAAAACCAATAGATATCATCGTAGAATGCAATAGCAATACAGGAAAAGTTATTTATTATTATAACAAATTTATGACAGTAAGGAAATTCATAAGTGGCAAGCAAGGAATGGTGATATTCAAGTTCACCAAAACAAATATATTCATGCAATTCTGTCAGCCAGAAAAGCTTTCTGGGACCATAAAAGTATGCTTTGGAACACTATATGCCCAGAGTATCAATGATGAAAAGTGAGTCATAATGTGACTTTCTTGAGAATTGCAGTTTACTTTAATGTAGTTCTGAAGTGTTAATACAACATGACAATGCACAGCCACACATATCTCGCACATTTGTTGGAAGGATTTTAGATTTCCACTTCCAGTATACTCCATAGCCTGCTTATTCATGTGATCTCAAATAATTATAATCTTTCTCCTTTTAAGGAGGCTCTTGGTGGCAAGAAATTTTCTATAGATGATGAGGGGAAAAACCATGGAGGCTGTGCAGTCAACAAACAGATTTTTTTTCTTCGCAGCATCGCAGCTCCTGTAAGTAATTAATGTGGTGATTTCCATGGGTATTATAGCAAAACAGAAACATCCATGCCGCAGAATCGGTGACTCGAGGATCTTAAGGTCCACTGTGGTATTTCTAAAAGAAAATAAGTGCTGCATTTGCTCAATCCAGAGCAAAAAACATTTTCACATGCACTGAATTCACGTGGGAAAAATCAAGAAAGCCCCATGTTAAGGATGGAGAATCATGGCTAACTGTAACTGGCATTTGCAAACAAGAAGCTTTTGAGTTTTGTTCCCTGTGTGAATTTTTTAACAAATAAGTTTTAAAATTAAGCTAAATCATTTACGTATTAAGTAGAATAACAAATAAATAAATATATGTAGATTAACAATGGTGTATGGTAGGGCTAATGGAAGCGAGCCTTTGCAGGCAGGTGTCATTCTTGGAGGGGTGGCAAATTACCCCTTTTTCATTGTTTGGGGTGCCCTCCCTCCCAGTGCCAGCATCAGGAAAAAATGATGATTGCAATGACGAGTGTTAAGGTTTCATATTGCACTCTAGCAATGATTGCATGCACCAGAAAAAGCTGACATGTGCCCCACTTGTTGACATGCATCGAAGAATGTAGTTGTTAGCAGTAGAACTGACACTTTGGTGATCTTTTCTTGGTATGTATTTATATTTTTGTCTGTCAATAAAAAATATTCAAGGTTACTTTTTGGTCCTCCTTTGTATATCAGTCTCTCAACCGGTGTTAAGTAGATTCTGATGACTAGTGCTAGATTTTAAGGGGGCCCACCTTAATTTTGTTGATGCAAAATGACACAAAGCACACTTTAGACCTCTCAATAAGTAACAGGGATCTCTTAAATATCAGATTTTTTGTAAGGCTTTCTTAATTTTTTGTGAGGTCCAGACTGTAAGGCAAGTGTCAACTTGTTCCCAACTAATCAGATTTTTTGTTTGGGAACAACTTGACCACCCGCCTTACAGTCCGGACCTCGCGTCCAGTGGCTACCACCTGTTCCGGGATATAAAGGAGTTCATCTGAGGCCTGCATTTCAGCAATGATGAAAAAGTGAAAACTGCGTGCTTTCTTCACTGGCGGCAGCTTTTATGAAGTGATCATGCGGAAGTATATTAAGCGCTATGACAAGTGCTTAAATAAACTTGGAAACTATGTGGAAAAGTAGTTTAAGGTACATAGAATCTGGTAAAGAAAAAATTTTGAAAACATATATACAGTAGTAGTAGTTTTGTTTTTATTACAAAGCGGTTCTTACTTTAAAAATGACCCTCGTATATTATACAAGTTGAAATGTGAAAATCCAAATAGTGCTGCGTTATGAAATTAGCTTGAGACCATTGTATGTTACATAAAATTTTCAGGTATTTATTTATTTATTTTTTGGGGGAAAACTTAGTTATCGAAGTTTGTCTACACGAATGTATAATTTTAAGAAATTGCATTCCTTACAGTGCTATGAACTGTGGAAGCGCAGATGAAAGCTATTGCAAATTCTGATCAATGCATTGAAATGCACAAGTTTATGTAAACACTGAAAACCAATCAGAATTCATGATCATCCAATAACACGTGCCTCGTTGTTTTTGTTTAATAGAACCAATCGGAATGAATGGAATTATTGTGTCAAAATGTGCTTAGATAACCGCATGACAAATGAAAAAAAATATTTTTCTACGTTTTTTTTCAATAAACATCTCAAATGATTCACTTTTTTGGAATGAATTTCGTATATTTTAGAGATAAAAAATATACATTATCTGGAATTTGAGAGAAAAATATTATGCATTTAACGGTTGGATTTACATAGAAATAACTTTCAAGGGGTCGGATCAAATGAAAAGATCTCACTCACATACCAAAAGTCATGGCATAGCACCTAATAACGTGTGGGACCTCCTCTAACCCGGCGAAGTGCTACCGTGTGATGTGGCATTGATTCCACAAGTCGATGGAAGACATCTGAAGACTTTGCCAACCATTCCGACTGGAAAGCTTCCCACAATTGCCCATTACAGAGCCACCACTGGCTTGCACCGTGCATGCTTCACAGCTTTGGCCCATGGCCTTCATGGGGTCTGCGCCACACTTGAGCCCTACCATCAGCTCGTATTAGCTGGAATCGAGACTCGTCAGACCAGGGACATTTCCAGTTGTAAAGTGTCCAGTCGATGTGTTCATGGGCCCAGGAGAGACATTGCTGATGATGTCTTGTTGTTAGCAAGGGCACCCTCATGGGTCTTCTGCTTCCATATCCCATGGAAACCAGATTTCGTTGCACAGCTTGCATTGATACAGCTCTAGTATCACCCTGGTTAAAATCTGATGTCATCTGGCGTAGTGTCAGTTGCCTGTTAGCGGTGACCATACTACTCGGATGCCTTTGGTCCCGTTCATTGGCGTGTGGTCGACCACTGCATTGTCCATGATGGTTGAAATGCCGTCAAGTTGGTACTCTTGGTAGACTCTTGAAACTGTGGACTGTGGGATGTTGAATTCTTGAGCCACCTCTGATATTGAATGACCCATATGTTGTGCTCCATATACCAGGCCACATTCGAACTCTGATAGCTCTTGTCGTGTAGTCATTGTCACACTGAACACCTCACCCCTTACTCATGATTGTGTAACTAAACCTACTGACACTGATTTGCATATGATGTTACTGCCACTTGAAAAACAGTCCGCTGTATCCCATGGCTTTTGGCATGTGAGTGTAGTAACGAGGTCGACTGTAGATGCATTTTCCAGTTATTTTTTTATTTTTTATAATTTATAATCTAAACAACCCGCGGGTTGCCCCCAACAGGCCGAAGCCCAACACGGGGTTTTCATATTATAATAAAGGACAATCACAAACATCCATGCCCCAAGCGGGATTCGAACCCGCGACTTGCTGGTTGCGAGAGCGATAAGACCTGCGCCTCAGCGCTCTCGGCCAACAAGCCGGCAAAGTTATAAGTTATTATCAGGGATGGATGATTGGGGGGGGGGGGGGGGATTTCTAATGGGATTTGCTAGAAAAATGTAACAATGTAAATACAAGGATAGCATTTGCGCTTAAAATCGCGGTTTTTTTGTGAAAATTATGAAATTTTTTTTTTTCATTTTAAAATTCTTCAACATTTATTTGGGAGTTTGTCATAATCTTAAAACTAAAAAAGATTTTTTCAAGAATTTTTTTTTTTCCCAATGTATGATCATTGTATGCCATAATGAAGAATATTTTTCTTCAGGATAACATTTTTAATATAAAAATTGGCATTTGAACTGTGTAAGCTAACCTTATATTAACGTGAATCCTTCGCATGAGTATTTTTTAATTGTATTTTTTTTCCATTTCTTCTCCCATCTAATTAAACAAAATTTTTTCACTTTAAATCCGAGCCTTACTGATGATAATGTGATAATGTGGCAACGACTCAATTACAGGAAATCTTGATTTCCACATATATATTTTTTTTTCATAATACTGAAACTTTAGAATTTAGGTTTTGGTGATATGCGCGATAGAGAATGCGCCTTATAAAAAAGTTGACAACTTCCCTACATCGTCCTCCATGCGGAGCCTGTGTTATTAATTATTATGTATTATCTTCTTTGAAAAGATTAATTTAATTTAATTTATTTCTTTTAAATTCATTTTCAAGGTCATAATGAACAAATTAATAGTTTTTATCTGTAAAGCCGTGGACGAGTCTTAAGAGGAGGAAAATAAAGCAAAGCAAAATTTTCCAAACCCCATCCTGAGAATTTACGTAATTTTCATTACGTAATCTCATCCCATGATAAATTGCCTACCTTGAACGCAATCGCTCACTTCCTTTGCGGTTTTTTCGCCAATCGTTTGATTATGACGATCGCGAAACTTTCTATTATTGAAATCTACTCTAAATTTATGGACTCTTACTTCTTTTCTCTTAATTCGGGCGATGTGGTTACATTCGCTGATCGCTGCCGCAGTGGTGTTTTTAAACGATCGAAGAACTCGGGTTTCGATATCGATGTTACGGCGGAATTCGTCCGATACGAAATCCTTTGGATTAGCATCCGACTAATATTTACACCTCGAAATGCGCTCATATTTTATCTTAAACTTTAAGGTGATCGCTTAGCATAATGTTACGCGCATTCAGGTCAACCACGTGAAGCAATCGACTTAAGTCCATCGGTCATCTCATCATCGTCATCGCGTTATCAGATCGAGCGACGAAGAGCGCAACCGTGGCGCTGCTATTGCATCCACGTTATGGCATCAACATAGAATAGAAGAATATTGTCACTAGAGGAAGCCAATATTGTTGGCCCTTAGTTTATTATATTGGCAGCAGAGGGAAGCTTCAGTTATATAAAAACCTAGGAGGGAATTATATAATTTTCCTTCTTCCCTATTCTTCTTCACCCTTCGTGATGCCCTTTATCACGCATCTCCTGAAGAAAAAATTTAAAGAACCTTTGTATAATTAAAAATGTGTATAATTAAATTTTTAGAAATAAATTATGTCTCTATACTTAATCGAGCTTTTATTACCGGCACTTTTAATTTCTATATAAAATGAAATTACAAACTAGAATCCTGCAGTGAAGCCGAACCACCATGAGCAGAACCCCCATGAGCATGGGTTTTGTTAACAGAATCCAGCCAACAAAAACGAAAAAGCTTGATTTGTCATTTTTTAACGTATTTAGTTAACTTAAGCTCTATATGAAATACTAATGGCGTGACTGTTCACTCATTCCGATTGTGCATTGGCTTGTTAGAAAAAAAAATAACAATTTTTCTATAATTTTTAAAAACTCTGAATTTAAAATCAAATAAAGCTTTTCGAAAGTTGTTTTTTTTTTTTTTTTTTTTTTTTTTTAAGAAATGCTTAATATTTTATGTTTGACAATATTTATTTTCAAAATTGACTTTTTACAAAATAAATCTCCACTCTTTAGGATTGCGCAAATCTCTCCACTCTTTAGATATAAGATCGAAATCGCCAAATCCATATCTATAACAAGAAATTAGCGGAAGCCCTGATTTTATCTATTTTTTATCACTTTTTTTTTAAATAAAATTATTTAATTTTCTCGAAGGTAATAATATTTAGAAAATGGAAAAGAAGTCTACGTTTTTTCGTTTCTCATCATTTCCGTTCGAATGATACATCACTTGCCATATGTTGCCTTTCGAAAGCGCTAATTGTTCCAAAGACTATGCGATCACTACACCCAAAACTCCGACCCCACTAGAAGAATTTGTCCCGAATTTCATAGTAGTGTAAATTTTGCCTAGTGGAATCTGCACACCAAATTTCACTCCTTTACACACTTATATACATATCAAGAGCCCTTATGAGCTCTTGCTCTTATATAGTCATTTAAGACACATCGTTACAAGTCGTTTGATATATTACATGCTATATCTTAGCAGTGAAAATTTCTAAGGGGGGGGGGGAGTCATAATGGAAACATTGAAACACGTGCCAATGAACCAATTTCAACAATCTTCGAAGTATACTTATCGATTAGTAGTTAATACAACTTAAGAGATATTCGTCAATATCGATTAATAGTATACTTAAAAATAACAATTATATTCATTCATGGCTTGCCACTACGAGTCGTTTGATATATTACTTACCATATATTAGCATTGAAAATTTAGGGGGTGGAGGAGGGTATCATTAACGATGTGAATAAAAGAAAATGTTCTTTTATTCACATCATTGGGTATCATAATGGTAGTACCATTAGAGCACGCGCCATTGTACTGATTTCGACAATCTTCGAACTGGTCCATGCGATGATCCATATTTATAGATTGGCGAAAGAATATTTTGAAAATCTTTCGTACGTTTCGAGTTACAGAACAGACGGATTCCCCGTAAAAAAATCACTTTCGGGGCGTAGACTTTTGGAGAACCAAAATACTTAGCTAGTAATTAATGTGGCTCCATCTATTAACAAAATCATAAACTAGTAACCAAGAAACCACTATTATTAGTAACAAAAGTTGTAAATTTTATCAAGAGATGGTAGAACAAGCTAATTGTCATAAGTTTCGGTTTCATAATGAGATAATTTAATTTTTTTTGTCAATAGATGGCACCAGCAAGCTCTTTACGCTAGCTTTCGGTTTCATTACATTCGATGAAAAAAGTTGAATGTTTTAACAATAGATGGCGCCACTAAGCTGTATCTTATAAAGGATCCGCGAGCGATGGAAATGATAGTATTTTCATGGTTATTAGATGAAGCGAACTCTTATCTAATAACCAAGGTATTTTTGAGCGAACTGTTACTTTAAGCGCGGCGATACACTTTCGGTCCCAGTGGACCATATTTGTAATTAGCACCAGAAATAAATTAAAGAAATTGTTTATTACATAGCAGACGTTTTTTTTAATGGTTTAAATCTGTAGGACTACTAGGTGGGAAAATTAGTATCTGCGCACGAGAAGAGTTTAGATGATCGATGAAATGAGCTAAGCAGAGGATGATGATTGACAATCCTCACCATGACGGTCCATGAGGAGAAAGTAATGCACGAGTTAAATTATCAGTAACAATAATATTATTTTTTTGTATTCTGCACCATCTACAAACAGACAACTAGGAATTCAAGATGTAATTAGGGTAGACAAAATCATGACTTCTTATTTAAACTGTTTGACCAGACGATCACAAGGAGCACCTTCCAAATAATTTTTAAAGAAATCCCATATACAGAAATTAATAGTTTTCACGACTTCGCTTTTAATACCAAAATATCGAATTTATTTGTGTCCAGTATCTTTTGATTGATTTGCTATTTAATTTCTTTACTAAACTTCAATAAAAACATTATGCGACAATCTTTTAAACTTTTTAAGGTTTATAAAAATATTTTAAAAAGGATAAAAAATGCTAAAGAAAAAAAGTGTTATGAGCCTTAAAAGAAAGAATTACCTTACAAAGTACGCACAAACTGTAATTAACAAACTTTGTTTAAGCAGAGCAAAATTAAAAATTTTTACAATCCTTTTAAAGGGGAAAATGCAATTTCCTAGATTTCGTTTAGAAACTGAAAGCGATCTTGAAAGTGACAAAATGAGCGCAACTTCCGCGCTTTAGTAGCGATGGGGGGTGGAGCACCTTCGTTTTCCACTACTACGGCTTCGGTGATTATTCTATGGTCGTAGTTTTTTGTTTTTATATATGAACAAGTGGTGCTTTTTCCTGCAATTACTGAATATTTACTGTATTATCCAATAATCATTATCGCTGCTGCAATTGAGCATATTTTATCATCATCTAAAGAAGAAAACTTTGAAGAAACGGGAGTTCTCTTTCAGAGGCAAAAAAAACAAGAACTTAAAAATGCGGCCACGTGATTATTGGAATATTGCGATTACGGTAAGTCTGTAAAATTAATATCGATCATCGGTTTCATTTTGTTATACCATTAATTTTTTAAAGTAATGAATTCGATCGGCAATATTACTCGATTTCAATTAGATCGAAGGAGAACCATTACTATCAGTGAATTGTATACTACAGGATGAGCCAAGCATCAGAAGATAAACAAGTAAGATTTATATTTAAAACATAATGTAATCAGAATATATGAAGGTGCAATTAGATTTATGCTTTTGAAGCTAATTACTTTTGATATTAATTTAAGTAGGAGCAGTGTACATGCAATATCAGTTTACTTCCCTCAGCTGTGTGTTGCATTAATGCTATAGCTTTCAGGAATACTATTTTTGTTTTCTCTAAATTTTCATTTTAAAGATTTTGCCATTGCTTTTGTGCTAGAATTTAGAGATATTTAGAGATATTATTTAGAATTTAGATATTGTGGCAGCTCGTACGTATCCTTGCAAACCAGTGATGTCAAACTCAAGTAGAAGTAAGACTGCAGTGAAGTAAGGGCCTCAATGCTCTGTATAAAAGCTAGTAGCAGAATGGAAATTTAAAATTATAATAAATTATAAACTTATTATGTTTGCAATGTATTTTGAGCTCCATTGGAATGTGTTAGAGAAAGCATGTAGCTCTGGGCATGAGCTTGATACCTTCTTTGAATAATGTCTACCATCTTTTATCAGATCTTTGGTACAGTGGAACCTCTGTTCACGAACAATTCGGTTTACGCACTAAATTTCAGTACACGAACTGGCGCATCACTAACTTGCCATTGTGCACATGCGCAGATAGATAATGTCACTTTGTATTCGTGTGAATATCGTTCGCATTTTAGGTTTTATATCTTTAATGTTATTCTCGATGCCTCTATCAATTGGGCTATCGCATGCGTCGAGCATGACACACGAGGTTCCTGATTCGATCCAGGTCGCAGAATTTTTTCATCCATTTTTTTCAAGTAATATCATTTATTTGCGAGTTTGCCTCTCCAGTTCATATTCTTTATTTCTTATTGCGAGTTCATCAAACTTTCTGGTGGCTTGGATAGGAGAAATTCCCGATCTGTGAACCAGCTGTCCGCCTCCCATTGGGCTTTCTATCTTAACAACTTGATTGTCTCTAAGAAACTTAGTGACAGCATGGCTGCAAGTGTCTTTAATATCATTCCTAAATTACTGTACTGCACCCATAATAAAATTAACAAAAAAAAAAAATCTGTTTTTGATCGTTGGATAGGATTAATTGTATTTACTTTGAATTTGAATGGGGAATGTTGCCTTGATTCACGAACAACTTGGTTCGCGAAGAGACTCCTGGAACGGATTAAGTTCGTGAATCGAGGTTCCACTGTATTCTGCTTAACACAGAATGTGTGTGTATGCATTGCATATGTAGTTTATGTAAGCTTTACAGCAACAGGAAATTGAAACCATAAGAAAATGTACTTTCTTGTCAATTACATAGACCCAATTGATTTTCTCGGAACGAATTTTTCATTTATTTTTGCTGTGTTCTTATATAGGGGCTCATCATTAATTTAAAATTGCATGATATTATATTATGAAATATCAGGATATAATATAAATTATTTATTATATCATTAAGCTATAAATAAACATGAACTCATGTATAGCATTGGAACTGTGTGCAGGCAGGGCCAACTTATCAACAGTATCTCTCATATGAGGTTGGCTGAGCTTTTCTTTTTTTTTTTGTCTTATCTGCTTGTAGATGATCTGTCAGTTAGGAGGTTGGTGGCCAGTAAATTTCTGTTAATCTTGAGAGAGTTAAATAGAGTGGTTTCCTATTGCACCTGCACATTAGTAGAGGGCAAACACAAGTATCATTCGACAGTGGGATTCGAATCCTTGACTCACTGGTCTTGAGGCTTATCAGTGCATAACCACAGTGCTCTAAACTATTAAGTCAATAAAGTGCATTTATTGAAATGTTTGTGTTTTAGAGTGACAATGCAGTCTTTACATACACAGTCACACTACATTATTTTGATCATCTCCTAGTTAATGTTAGCTGCAGGTAACCAATAAAAAAATAAACGAAAATGTGTCCGTGTCGTGATATCCCTTTGTGACATTTTTACTTTGCAAACTTAATCATTTTTGTCATGGTTAAACGACCAATTTATCAGCTCTGCAAAAGGATATGGTCATTGGCTTTTAGGCCAAGGGTAGTAGCATTTCCAAAACTATGCAGTTTGTGAATTGTTTGCATGCTGCTGTGATTTAAGTGTAACATGTTTAGACGAACAGCACCATTGTGAATTAATGGCATGGAAACTGCTGAACACCACGGACTATTGATGTGAGAGGTGAACATTGACTGCAAAGATGCGTTCAGGCCAACCCACAATCAACAGTTGAGCACTGTCCCAAAACTTATTCATCATGTACATTTTTTTTTGTAACTTGGTGGCCCACTATAACTGTAGTCAAGTTATGGCAGATTGATTGAATGTTGTTTTGCAGTCATACAAAATTTATGCATAATCATGGCTCGATGGTCAGAGAAGATGTTCACTCCCAGTAGATGTCTAACTAGATATACTTGATTAAATTGGTTTCAACTAAATCACTATGGTACCAATTTTAAGATTAATACAAACTTTGATAAAAATCATGTCTTTAGAGATAAGGAATCATTCATTACTTGCTACCTAGTCATTATCTGCAATAATTGTGTCATTCTTGCTCTTTCTGCTGTGTGCTGATCATTTCTTGTAAACAAGGGGTGTCCACCCTTTTCTATCTTATGGGCCACGTCGCCAACAAAAATTTGTCAAAGGCTGCAACACAACCAGTCATAACCACAAACAAACAATTTTAAATCCCATTAAATTCTTCAATTTAATACAGTATACGCATCTAATATGTATTGAATACACAGTGGAATTTTTTTAAAAATTATTTTAGCTATAAATGAGTTATTGATTTAATGTTGGGTTGCATTCATTTGCTCTTCTGGACTGCATGCAGCTCTGCACCCCTGTTAAAAAACTACTTTTATGTTCTTCATAGTTTGAGTTCTTACATTATAGTATCTTAGAATTTTATTCATGTTGATTTTATTTTATTTTTTTTTTAGAGATGTTGTATATGGCCATCACGGATTTGTACTTCAGAAATCTTTCGATGCTCAAAACTAGGTTTTTTGTGTAAAGCTGTTCCTACCACATCAAGAATGAATCCTAAAGCAAGTGTTGCACCATCATTGAAAGTGAATGATGGTGAGGGTATGAATGACAGTCAGGGGAGAGTTTCTCTTCCTCAAAAACAACAACCAACAAATCTTACACCCTCATCTTTAGCTCTGCCATCCAACCAAGGTATAAATAATTCAGGTATCACCTCATTTATTCTAAATACAATTAAACACTTCTGTTCCCGTTTGGTACATGTTGCAAATGGGCAGCTATATCTGCCTCATAGTAATATGATATTCTACGTTACACTAACACTTGTTGGTTGTACGAGAGTTATTCGTAAAGTAAGGTCCGTTTTGCAATAAAAACAAAACTACTATATATATTTTCAAAATTTTTTCTTTACCAGATTCTATGTACCTTTAACTATTTTTCCACATAGTTTCCAAGTTTATTTAAGCACTTGTCATAGCGCTCAATGTACTTCCACATGATCACTTCATAGAAGCTGCCGCCGGTGAAGACTATCATGCAGTTTTCACTTGTTCATCGTCGTTGAAATGTTGTCTGCCGATGATCTCCTTTAGCTCCCGGAACAGGTGGTAACCACTGGACGCGAGGTCCGGACTGTAAAAATGGTTGGTCAAGTTGTTCCCAACTAATCGGATTTTTTGTTTGAGAACAACTTGATCACCTGCCTTACAGTCCAAACTTCGCATCCAATGGCTACCACCTGTTCCAGGCTCTAAAGGAGATCATTGGCAGCCTGCATTTCAGCGAGGGTGAACAAGTGAAAACTGCATGACTTTCTTCACCGGCAGCAACTTCTATGAAGTGATCACGCGGAAGTACATTGAGTGCTATGACAAGTGTTTAAATAAACTTGGAAATTTTGTGGAAAAATAGTTCAAGGTACATAGAATCTGGTAAAGAAAAAATTTTGAAAATATATATAAATTTTGTTTTTATTACAAAACGGACCTTACTTTATGAATAACCCTCGTATAATGAAAAGTAGCATGTTGCCAAATTATAGGTCAACTGAACATTGTTATAAATTTTTGTCGCACTTTTACTTAACCAGATTATATGCCTTAAATCACTTCGATGTGATCTGTTAAAATTAGACTTACAGTTTAATGAATTTGTTTTGAAATTATTGACATATAGCAGGGATAAAAATTAACTACGCAAATATGGTTGCACATTTGGCAACTAATCCAAAAATTCTGGTTGTCCGATTTCATATGTGGTTGCCGACATGGAGCAGAATGAAATTTAGGCTATCCATCAGAAGTTAGCTTTACTCAAGTATGATTGCGAAGATATACACAATCAAATAAATCAATACTGACAACATCATTTTTTATTATTTTATTATAATCATAACCTTCCTATGATATTGGTTTTTACTAACAAAAGTTTACACTTGAGTGAAGGTGATTTAATTTACATTTATTACTTTTTAATACCTAATACATTAATAATTATTTATTGTCTATGCAATCTTACAATGAATTTGTATAATCACTAACATTAATCATCTGAGTCATCTTCTGACTCAGTCACTGGTCTTATTGTTTCAATAATACCACCAGCACCTTCAATCTCACTTTCTATAATATAGCTTCAGGCCTTCTCAGTTTACCCTTACCATAGGGTTTAATAAAGGACCGTTTGGACCTATTTTCGGTATTAAACCATAAACAAGCAGCTTCATCAGGATTAAAATTTCTGATGTTGTCGCTTTGAAATATTATTCACATCAAATCAGTAAGCACAGGAAATTGTTATAAATGTTAGTTTTAATAATTTCTATCTTTGAAAATCCCCTTTCACAATCTACAACGTGTGTCGGAAGGCACAGCAGAACATTCAGAAGCATGGAAAAGTTCTTGCATTGAGACCCAACAGAATCAATAGCACTATCCCAAAAAAACAAATTTTTAATGTTTCTATGATTGCCATATTTTGTGTATACAGAATATTCAACATAAGTAAAATATATTAAATTCAACATAAACATTGTTTTCCAACATTTGGGAAAAATATTAGAGAATTTTCCAGTTATGGCACCTCTTCACTTCTGGCCAAACTTTGAAGTTTTAAAGCTCGTATCTTCAGTTAGTTTTACATTTGTGTCATTAAACCTCTGACTACATCTTTGAATGCTAGATACCGTATTTGCTGTTGGATGTTTCTCATAATTGTCAATTTTCATGATGTGGGCCTCCATTACTAGCACTTTGAAATGTCAATTCCGCACTGATTCCACGACTAGTTTTCAGACATATTGAGTGGCTGACAACTCTGATCTGATTGCTGACTCTTTGTTGATGTTCATATGCCTGGGCAGTCAGGATTAATAGATTGTTTACCTGGGCGTAATGAATTTGTTGATGTTCATATGCCTGGGCGTAATGAATTTTCAGTGTAGGTTGCCAGCCAGGCAACCAGCAGTGAAAAACAGGTTACTAGAATGAATTTTTGATAGTCTGTGGCAACCAGGCAACCACTAATTTCGAACCCTGCATATAGTAATATAATCACATCTAAATAATTCTCAATAAGCAGCGTATTATTATTATAGCTGTACAATTTTTATATTTATGTTTTACAAGCTTAGAATAAAATATTCTCATTTTAGACAAAGTTCGAAAATATGTTCCATTAAAACCTGGAAGATCTTTAATGGATTGGATTCGTTTTACTAATAGTGGAGCAGATTTGAGCGGAACAAAAGGGCACCTTTTTGATGTTAGCGAAGATGAATTAGCAAAGCATAATAAAATTACAGATGCATGGATTGGCTTAAAAGGTAATGCCCTTCAAATTTATTTGATTAACTCATTAGATGTAATGTAGATAATTTGCTATAATTTATTTTTTGTTCAGTACCATATAACTGTGATCTGTTTATAAGAAAAGAATTGCAGTCATTTGTAAACCATGCTATCGCATTTATTACAATATCCATTTTTTGCAGGCAAAAAATTTGTCTGAAATTGATCTGGGGGCATGGGAGTTGTTAATAATGTTTATGACATGGAAACTTAGAAGTGTTTTTAGACGAGACCAAAATCTTACTGTTCTTATATGAAATAAAAATTTTTGTGCAGAAGATGGTTTTCAAAAAGCTAACCATTGAATGAATGAATGAATTTAAATGGAGAGCTTCAGGAATTGAAATAGTCATATTCTGTTTCTGTAGTGTTGCATTTTGATTTTATTTATACAAAAAATATAATAATATTACACGTTGAGCAGCTTGATTCAATAAAGCTTCCATTCAAATGAAGTAATGTTTTTAAACATGGTTATAGTTTTGACTGCTACAGTCGTGATTGCAGGTGGAAAGTTTAAGTGTGGTAAAGCAGCAGAGGTCAAAATGTTAGCTTAGAAGTAAGAATGTGATTTCTGTCATGGAGCAAAGAACGGTGATTTCAAAAGAATTCTTAAATATCTCAGAGCTATTAAAAAAAAAAACCCTGCAGCTTGAGTAAAAAAAAAAGTTTGCATCAATAATTGCTTTAGCTATGAACTAGGGATCTACCAGTTTTCATTGTTTAAAGAAGGATGGGAGTCACTGGAAGAGAATCACACAGAAGATGGCTAGTTTCTTCACCAAGAAATGAAAATGGAAGTTACTGAAATTGCTTGTGCACTTTGGGCTTCCTGTTTGCCTTATTTTTCCCTCTTCTTCAAGCACTTCCATGTCTTTGGGACTGTACAATGTGATGCAAAGAACTGTGTTTTCAAAAGAATTCTTAAAGATCTCAGAAATTTACTCAGTGCTATTAAAAAAAAAAAACAAACCTGCAGCTCGAGTAAAAAAAAGTTTGCATGAATAATTGCTTTAGCTATGAACTAAGGATCTACCAGTTTTCATTGTTTAAAGAAGGATGGGAGTCTCTGGAAGAGAATCACACAGAGGATGGCTAGTTTCTTCACCAAGAAATAAAAATGGAAGGTACTGAAATTGCTTGTTCACTTTGTGCTTCCTGTTTGCCTTGCTTTTTCCCTCTTCTTCAAGCACTTCCATTTCTTTGGAACTGTACAATGTGATGCTCTCCAGATATATAAGGAGGTTTCCATTCAAGACTTTCACCATGCCTTCAAACACCTGTGTGACATATATAATTATTTAGAAGGAGATTATTTTGAATCTGTGTTCTTGACATTTCTAAATATACATTTTTTTTTTTTTTTTTTTTTAATGAAGGTAGAGTATATAATATAACTTCGTATCTTGAATATCATCCCGGTGGAATAGATATACTATTGCCAGCAATAGGAAAAGAGTCAACAGACTTATTTATGCAGGTTAGACAACATTTAATTTGCCTGCCTTTATTATAGGCCTATTCATTTTCAGAAATAAATTTTAAATCAAAGAACATGAAAAGAGAACATTGCTTTTTTTTTTTCTATTAGAAAATTTTTTTCAGTTACATTCATTTTATTTTTATAATTTTAAATGCTATAAATTGTAGTAAACTCAAATATTTATTAGTCTATTTTACTTACCCCAAATTGTTATAAAATGTTCTTATTACACAATATGATAACACTGGGCAACAAAATTTAAGATTTTTCTTGGCACAAAATGAAAGTGGGTGATTTTTGGTAGTATTTTTTCTGCTGATTACGAATATAATTTTTAAATTTCTCTAGCACGCACAGCTTTCTCGTTTTACAATGAAACATTTTTAAATCATTCAGTGTTTGGGGCCTGGTAAATTTCCTTGCAGCCCCAAAATATGGATACTTTAACATTGTAGCCGCTTCTCTTCACACCCATTACTTTAACATAGAAATCTCGATGTGCATAACTTGGAAACTTGACGTGATAGAAAAAATCTAAAAGCAGATTCGGATTCTACCTACAAATTACTACTAAGAACATTATCTGTGGTCTTTGTGCCAAAAAGTGTGTTGACTAGTGTAATCATTACCATAGAGAAGCCCTCCTGCAGATACTACATTTTTGCTTTGTCATTATTCTCCTTACACAACTAGAATCATAAATGGGTGAATTTTGAAACTATGCTGGAAAAGTGCTTGATAGGACGGCTGGTTGTAGTTTCTTCACCTGTTAGAGTTTTTAAGAAACGTGACTCTGATATCCAAAAACGAAGAAAACTTCGTAAGTAATGATCTTGAAAATTTGGTATATTAAGTTTTATTGAGGACTTATTTATTTGTAAAAATTAAGTTTTAGGTTCTTCAAAATAACATTTAAAGTTTCCTATTTTTGTATTCTTATTAAATTATCAGCAGTTCCAAAATTGACATCAAATTTTCTTTCTCCAAACGATGTGCTTATTTCATCTGTGCCTTCTGCACCAAGGTTAATGAACTATGGTATTATAAATCTTCAGAAATAATACATTTAAATTACTGATTATTAATGTAGAGTGCTTTATTAAATTTTTTTGTAGATGCGATTGGTATCAGTCTGAAGAATCTGTTACCATTGTCATTTATACCAGTATTTCTACATTCAGGCAAGAAGACGTTATTGTGGACAAAAAAACGAACGAGGAAATTATTATCACAGTTTATGTTAATGAACATGTCTTTTATTATAATATAGGTATTTTGTGTTAAGTCCTATCAATAAATTAAAATATTTACATTTGAAATTTATTTTTAGATGTATTTCGAAACTGTTTCATATACTTTTTCATTTTAGAATTGCATCAACCTGTGTGTGAAAATTACGAGAGTAAATATTTGATACCGTTATTTAATATTTTATTTTATGTCTTCAGAATCACTAATGTAACTGAATAAACCATTATGCTGTTTGTATTTTTCAGTTAGTATTGGTTCTAATGGGAAACTAGAAATTATTTTATATAAAAAAGTTTCCACTAATTGGCTTACCATAGGCTCACCTCTGAATTTGCATAAACACTATATACCCATCTATCAAACAGGTAAAAATGATATTAATTTACATTCACTAATGTAGAGTTATGTACTGAAAATCCATTATTTTCTGTCTAAAAGTCCAAGTCTGACTGGTCGTGACTGATTAACCAATGGGTCGCATCTGATCTTGAACTTGGTCTTGAACCAAAGTTAAAAGCAGTCTTCTGTCTCGTGCATGCATATAGCCTCAGAAAAAAAATTAAGAAACTTAAGTCTTTGACTGTCTAATGTGCAATAAAACAATTTCTTCACAAAGAAGTCACCTAAATATACGAGGGAGGATCTAAAAGTAATGCACTTTAATTTTTTGTGGCAACATTTTTAATAATAAGCAAAAATGAAACAATGTACATGAAAGCTGCAGATTTCAGCTATTTTTCAGCATATGCACCAAGTCTCTTGACACATTTCTCTCACCATGGCACCAGATTCAATACACCTTGTTCATAAAGCTCCGTTTTCTGATTGTATTGCCATCTGCACATGGGCGATTTTACCTCTTCATTCAAACCAAACGTTGGCTTCCTAGGAATTCTTCGTTGATCCAAAGAGGTGATAGTCAGGTGGTGTGAGGTCTGGACTGTGGGGTAGATGTTTGATCACCTCCAAGCCAAATTTTTCAATTTTTGGGTTGGCCCTCTTCGAAGAATCTGCAGCATCTGTCAATCGGCAGAATACACACAGGATCTACCCATTCTTTGTCATAGGGTAGACCTAGCTATGTGCATGGTTGGCTCATTTACATTTTAGTAAATAGGGAGCGAAGAATGTTTTAATTTTTAATATAATTATTTTATTTTTTTATAACTTTTTTTTAGTGATGGGATTTTTTAAATATTTAAGAGGTAAACAATTAACTTTTAAATTTGATGTTATTGGAGTAATTTGTTATTATTGGATGCACTATCTCCCAACAGTTAAAAGAAAATTTTGTACATTCCCAACACAATACACCTCCATTTCCTTGTGGATTTCACTCAAATTTTTTCGTTTGGCCCACAAAAAAAAATTTTTCGGTTTGGACTACACCTCACTGTTCTTCACAAGTTGACGATACTAGCAAACACGCCATCTTCATCCAGTAGTTATTGGTCCTTCCGCTAGAGCCAGTGCTGTCTGAAATGAAAGATTCAAACTATCATGTTGCCAACTTTGAACATCCGGAACAAAATAGTATTCCATAAAAAATTATAAAAACTTTACTTTTTGATCTTCCCTTGATATCCCTAAGCAAGAGGGGAATGAAGTTATTAAGATGAGACAAGAAATAAAAACAATGAAAAAAAAATGTTTAGAGTATTCTAATTGTAATTATAGGTGCTGAATTCTGATCTAGCCACATACATTCACATTTGATTGATACTTGCTTTGATTAGAAAGAATGATTTGTAACCATAATGTTGTGAAATAAATGTGTATAAATCAGCATCTTATTCCAACTGCATCCATGTGATCTGATAGTGTGACCAGTTTGACCATTTAGTATCACCTAAGGAAATTTTTTAAAAATTTTCATATTTTTCACCATTCTTTTCCTTTCCCAGAATTAAATCTTCATGAATGCCGACTAGTTTCAAAGAGACCTCTTACTTCAAATACTTGTTTCTTCACGTTTGAATTGCCACAGTCTTTCAGAATGATTGTTCCTGTTGCCAAGCATGTTGTTTTGACACTTAATAATAATGGTGAATATTTAAAAAATGTTAAAATTGTTTAATAAATGTTGATATATCTTTTAATCTATATATATTTTAATAGATAGGAATCTGAGTAGAAGCTATACACCAGTTCCTGCCTCAGTAAATAATGAAGAAAATGATATAAAAAATATTAATTTTATTATAAAGATCTATGAAGATGGAATCTTTACTCCACATCTAAATAGATTAAATATTGGTAACTACTTTAAATAAAATTAATATGCTTTTTTCTATTAAAATGCAATTTTTGACCCTGACTAAGCACTTTAGGCACAAAATAAAATTGGAAAATATCTTAAATACTAGTTAAATCTTGACCCACAATTTGCTTATTGAGTATAAATCATTTAAGAAATGCATTTTGATCGAAGATCATCATCACTTTGAATAGACTCCTGTAACAGTTTAACAATTTAAAATTACGAGGTGTGACAGTTTAATAATAATGAGATTGGTGTCAGAAATGGGATTTATTGCAAACAAAGTTACAACTAACTTTTATCCCCTTCAACATAATCCCCTCCCCTATCTATACACTGCTGCATACGTGCCTTCCATTGTTCAAAGCAATGCTGTGGCCACCCTCTTCAACAATTCTGCCGTTTTTGCTTTTACCTCTTCAACAGATTGAAAATGTGTTCCCTTTAATCCACTGTTCACTTTTGGGAACAGAAAGCCAGATCTGGTGATTATTGAGGATGTTCGAGCACAGGAATGCGCTTGTCCGTTAAAAACTGTTTCACAGATAGGACACTGTGGGCTGCGCGTTGTCCTGATGCAGAATCCATGTTTAGTTCTTCCACAAATCCGGACTTTTCTTCCTTACACTTTGCATAGTATCAGATACCAGTTTTTAAAAATTTTTTAATCATTGCAGATAGTAATTATTTTATTTTATTACAAAATATTTAATTATTTTTTTTTACTAATTTATTTAGGTTCTACAATTTTAGTCAGCAATTACTTTGGTACTTTTTCTACTAAGAAACTGGATGGCATTACACATTTTATTGGTCTAGCAGCTGGTACAGGCATCACTCCATTTTTGAGTATTCTTCATCATGGTCTGACCAGAAACTGTTTCAAATTTGAGTAAGTTAAATTAACTTCATAATGATTTTTATTTATTTATTTATTTATTTATTTATTTATTTATTTATTTATTGTTTTTGAAGATTGCATTCTTAATCTTTGATATTGCATAGGCACTAAATAAAATTTGCATTCAAGTGTTTCTTGAATATGATTGGAAAGTTACTAGACAGTACCTATTCTTTTTCTTTTCAAGATTGGAGCTCTCTGAATGGTCTTTTTTAATAAAATTTGTTGATGCCTTACAGTACATATTCATAATGCAGCATTCTCATCTGATTTTACTATTGTTTCTCATTTGACAGTTAACATGCCTCTTGTGACATAAATACAGGGTGAAATAATGATTGTGTAAATTTGAGGTGATGGGAAGGAATAAAGATGTACAGGGGTTGGACAAAATAATATGAACACCTTTGATTTTAGATGTTTTTGTCGAAAATCTGGAAAAATACTTGACGAATTTCCTGAAACTTCAGGGGTGTAAAGAGCATGTTACACCTCATGTATTTCAGCAAAGGTTTTGTCCATTAATACAATGAGAAATTTTTTTTTTGAAGAGGATTACTGTGTATTCTTGTATGTAATTCTCAAATGGCCTCTAAAGGAGAATTTTAATTGATATCCTATCTGTAAAAGAATAATAAAGATATTGATGTCTTCAACTCATTTTCTTTTATTTAAAATGTGACCTATTAATAGGTCTAATTAACTTTTAAAAATTATTATTTGTAAAAAAAAAATTGACTTAATACATGAATATGTACAAAATATATAATCCAGATGTAAAGTAGAAAAATTATAAAATATAACATAAAATATATACAGTCGAACTATGTTATTATGATCACCATGTGAGTGCAGCATGGACAGTAGTTATATCGCTAGGAAGAGAGTTATTAAGATGCTGGAAGATGTTCACTGGTAACCGGATCCATGCAGATTATAGTATGTATCACAGCTTCTGAAGGGTACATTCATCTATGGAATGAACTTTGTAGTCAAGGTGATCTCAAAAAATGTACATTGTCTTACATGCAGGGAAAACTATATCTATTCTTAATTAATTGCTGTAGATGTAGGAGGTTTATATTAACTAATGGGAATTAGCTTAATTGATTCACTTTGATTTCCATTTGTTCAACTCCCAAAAGTGGATTTTTTTTTGATTTTATTTGATCTGCTTTATTATTATTATTATTATTATTATTATTATTATTATTATTATTATTAT
>JAHWFO010011683.1:2596430-2613024 GCA_023313115.1 Rhysida immarginata | reverse complement strand
ATTATTATTATTATTATTATTATTATTATTATTATTATTATTATTATAAATTATTATTATTTACAGCTATTTGAAAGTTGTCAACTTTAATAAAACAGAAAATGATATAATTTTGAAGGAAGAATTGGAAAAATTGGCAGAAGCATCTTCCAGGTAGGGATTCATAGCTATCTAAGAAATAACTATTTTTATTTTCTTATTGGATTATAGATAAACATTAAACTGCTTAATGTTGTTTATCTGTTAGTTCCTTTGTGAATACCACCTAGGATTAGGAATTTACCGGTTATTAGGAATTTTATTTCCTCTTCATTAGGTTGTTTTACTTTCTTTATTAAAACAAATAAAATAATTTTGAGATTTTCTTCCAGTGAATTTTTGAATTGGTATAATTTTTAATAAAAAAAAAACCCAAAACAACCAGGAGAAATTCTTTCATTTCATTTGATACTGTTAAATTTAACTTTTAAACATGCATAAGAATTTCTATGTGTATGAGGATCAGTCATAAAATCCTTACAATCATGTGGAAGACTTCAAGTCCGCTTGTATAAAACCCATTGGGGTCATCAAAACATGTGATTGGGCTCTTGAGAAATGGAGAATGTTTGCAGGCAGATTTCGAATAAGATATATAGATCAATTAAAATAAAAATTTAACACCGATTTAAAATAGAATTGATTCTAGGCCAAATCTATGCAAAAATCATAAAAGGTAAGCTGCCTGTCATGGAAATTTGGTGAATAACACGATCTGTAAAGAAAGTACAAAAGTTCTACTGATGAAATAACAAGCAAATACAATAGATTGAATCTAACTGAAAAGTGAAAACCTCTAATCTGTTATATGGTCTTGGAACTTACAATCTGCTTTTTATTGAAGTTTGTTCCATCTTAGAAACAAAAAAAAAAACCAGTCAATTTTAAAATGGTATATGAACTGTAGATTCAGAATGAGGGTATTGGTATATTTTAATCCCTTTTAAATACCAAAAGTATAGATAAGCAATACTGTCCATTGTTGTTATACGGGTGACTGTGATGAGCATTGTGTTATTGGTGGATCTATTGTTAAAATTTTTTTGTTAACATTAAAAAAGTAATGGCATGTCATAACAGCAGTCGATTTGTAGTTAGATGTCAGTAATTAATAAAATGTTACTAATTGTTTATCTTTTAAGCACTTTTGATGTATGCACATGCACGCAACGATCTCTTTGTCAGTGCACGATTACTCAATTGCTCATGATAATTGTATTTCTGTGTCATGGCTAAAGGTCCTTATTGGAATACATGTATTTGCAAGAATTTATACTCTCTTATTGTATTTTATATACTACTATATTTAAACTTGGAAACCTCCTGAGTGCCCCTTGTTAAATAACTATAGCCTACCAGTGCTTTATGGCTAATTTCTGTTTCTATTTATCTCGGTCTTTGGAGAGACTTCATCTCCAGAAACAATCAGTCTGTTACTTCATGAAAGCTCTGTAGGAGTCAATATTGAAAATGATTGGTGATCAGTATTGACCAGAATGACCTATTGAGGCTAAGGAATTTTTTTATTCCTTGCCAGTAGGATGCATAATTGGCACTTTGATAACTAGGATCACAATTACCTTTTGATTAAAAATTTTTCTTTTAAAATATGTTGTGAAAAAAGCTGTATGTGACATAAATAAGAATTTTGGATACTGGTAGCAATGGATAATTTCCTGTAAAAATTGTAAAAAATTACTTCATGAACAGCCTGCACATTTATTTTCTACTACGTGTACATTTATTATTGAGTGACACCTAAATTATTAAGAGTACTTTATTCTAATAAACTTATATTTTTTTTCAGTTTGGAAATTAAGTTTGTTGTAGCTGAACCACTGCACAGTTGGCAAGGAGAAATAGCTAGCAGTGTTAGCAAGTCACTACTCTCTGAAATTGTTCCTGTATGTGATAAAATCAAGAAATTAATCTGTGTGTGTGGTCCCACAGATTTCAATAGGAAATGTACAAGGTACAAATTAAAATTAAACTACAGTCTTCATGAATACAGTTACAGAATGTCCATGTTCTGGAAAATCTATGAAAATCAGGGAAAAGTTCAAGGAAGATTATAAGGGAAAATCAGTAAAATATTTTCAGGGAAATTTCTCCAGTCAGCACCTGAGGTGGGGAGGGTGTGGGTAAAATTGATGCTCCCATCTTTTCTAACCCAGATTGTGGTAGTAAATTCATATCACTTTAATTGTATGAATGCACTTGCTGTTATGACATATTGTTAAAAATTTCCTTCAAGTTTTCAAATTGAGAATAATAACATTATGGCTTTTTTACAGTGGCTAGATAATGAACTTATCATCCAGAGCATAGAATTTAAAATTGTATATCCAAAAGTCATTAGCTGATCAGGAAAACAGGGTAATTTTCAAAATAGTGGACACTCCTGAGTTACAATTTTAAGTTAAAATGCAAGTTTAGCTTGTGATTAACAATAACTTTTTGATGTATCCCCATGGTTAAATTGATGCAACAATATCATAGCTGCCAAAATATTGTACGATTTTTTTGTATAATACAGTGTATATGAATTTTGATATGATTGTATGATTGTATAGATAGCTTTATATTTTTACATTTTGAAAACAGCAGTCTATTAGGTCTGTGAAATAAAGTACGGACCCGATCGAACGCGGTCCGCTAGAATGCGAAACCGGACTATGTTATCGGCTACTGAGCACAAAATCACTGGCAAGTAGAGCAGATGGATTTAAGAACTAAAAGACAGAATAACGATTTTGTTTTGTGTTAACTAGACTGGAAGTCATAAACTGAAGCCACTGTGTATTGGTAAGTCTAAGTCCCCTCGATGTTTGCAACTTAAGACTAATATACAAAGCAATGAAAAATGCGTGGATGACGACAGAAGTCTTCGATGAGTGGTTCCACAAATATTTCGTGCCATCCGTTAGGGCCCACCTCAGCGCTGTGGGACAGGAGCCCAGAGCAATTCTGCTTTTGGACAACTGCCCCGCCCATCCACAGCAGATACTTTGATCACCAGGGACGAACTTATTAAGGGTAGATTCAACCCCTGGACCCTGATTCAAACCCTGGATCAAGGAATAAATAGCAACATTCAAGTTGTACTATCGGAAGGCACTTGTAGCTGATTGTGTGAGCAAAGGAGGATCGCTTAGCGATTATTTGAAGAAGGTGAACTTGCTAAAGGTCATCAATTTTAGTGAAAAAGCATGGACCCGTGTCTCTCAAAATACGATGCAAAGATGCTGGGAGCGTGCACTACCTGAGGGGGATCTTTAGCCACAACAACAACAGCAACAACAACAACTATGGAGGAGAACGATGAAGAATTTGATTTCCTTGGTTTTAGCGAGGAGGAAATCGCTGCAGCGAAACAAATGCTTGAAGACATACGCATCGAGAACTCTGCGGCTACTGTAGAGGACCTCTTAAATTTTGACGACGATTGTCCAGTGCATGAGATCATGATGATTGACGACATTGTCTCCAGTGTTCCGAAGCAGTAATGGCGTTGGAAGCGGCAATACGCTACTTTCAGTCAATCAACATAGATCCAATCCATATTTTTCATTTAAAATCAGGAAATTTGCGGAAAAAAAAAAAAAAAAAAAAAAGATGAGGGAGGCAGCTAAACATGAATGAGTCTGCAGTTTTTATTTTCTGGGAAAAAACTTCGTTATATAGACTTGCCATTATAAATTTGGCATTATATAGAGTGGTGCTATATAGAGGGAGCACTGTACTTTAATTCTGAGATAGATCTAACACTGTCGCGAAATCATGGCTCCCGACGTCCACGTTCGACTGGGTCCGTACTGTATTAGTATATGTGAAATTGCAACACCATGACACTATCTTGTGAAACCTCCACGAGCTGCATTCACAGTTGTTCTATGGCATTGAATCAGGCTAGATGTAGTGTCCATACACCAAAAATGTTCAAAATAGGCAGCATGTCTGGTGAATGATCAGACCAGGAAAGAAAAGGCATCTACTGTGCTGCAAGCAACATTCTTGGCAGCACGAATTAAGCATTATCCTGCTGAAATAGGTGATCAGGGGTTTACCCCAATTCAACTATGTCCTACTGGACTATAGCGTCAGAAATGTGCTGAAGAAGGGTATGACTTATTCTCTTCTACAACTTTGCCAATGTGATAGTTGCTCTTGAGTATATCTGTAATTTGTAGTAGATGAGGTTGATGCTAAGTGGCACCCCATATCATCTACATGTGCCATAATAATGCTCACCATGATTTAGATTAATAGTTCAAAGGGTGCTGTTGGGCTCAGGCATGGGCAGTTCATATCACAATCTCATATGTTCCTCCATGGCCTTGTAATCTTCATAGTGACTAGTGTACAAGAGCTTCTATATGTATATCGTAAGATATATTTGGGATTTCCTATTTCCATTTTGTCACATTATAACATGCATGTGATGTTTTGTGTTGTTCAATTTAGTATTCTAAAAAGTTAAATTATTTTATGGTGAAAACTGATTTACTTAGATATTTTTGAGAATGCACAAAATCATCGATGGCAAGATTCTCTGATTATAGAGTATATAGTACATCAGTTTTTAGAATCTGTTTTTGGATTCCTTGAATTAACTTCTGGTACCTGTTATATCAACTTCAGCTCCAGCTCTGGCATATACACCCTTGTGCAAATTAATTGAAGGGCTCGATGCAATAAGGACCTAACCCACAGGAAGAAGTTTTTGAGAAAAGTGATGTTATATTGTTTAAAAATCTGTAAATCTGAATGCTTGGTGTTTTGCTTTACTGTGATTGCAGTTTACTTGTGCAATTGTACTGAAACGTATTGTAAATGGATTTCACAAGCAGTAATTATTACCTTTGGTAAGAATTTCTTCCTGTGGATTAGGCCCTTATTGCCCCGAGCCCTTCAATTATAACAAAGCATTTTTTCTATATTACTCAAAACAAACCTGAAAAATCAGTTTGATCATTTTGATCATTTTTTTTATGTAGACTGATGCAATCATTACGTTAGCAGCTACATTATTGCATCAGATTTAGAAACCTGCAGACGTGATTTGACTGCCGTTTGAATGGATGTGACACCTAAGAAACTACAAGGATTGTAACTCTACACGAACATGCAGCTAAGACGTATCAAGGGATTGCTTCACTTGTTTGTGTGAGTATAGCAACTGTCAAGTTGAATCAGGAAACCAGACCGATTTCTCCTAAACGTAAAGAAAAGTGTGGTCGTAAAAAGAAAGTAGTATGAGAAAGCAAAAAGGATCCCTTTAAGACTTGAAATTGCTTGTTTCAATTTAATTTGCACAAGGGTGTAAATTATGTTTTTCAGTTCACATTCGTGACTGAACATATGAAATTCATTCTTCTCAAGTTGGCAGAAATGCAATATTATTGACATCCTCCTTTTATCTATTTATTTATTTAATTTTATTTTTTTTAAGCTATCTCGAAGAACTTGGAGTAGCAGTGGATGAAATATTCGTTTTCTCCAATGAACAACACTCTTAAAATGTGTGACTATTACAGTATCTAAAAGAAAGTTTAAATCAGTATTATAAAAAGGGAGATTACTTCTGGCAGTATTTTTAGACGGCATGGGCCTACCTCATTCACCATGTCTTAAAGTCTTTATACACATATAAAAAGTAAGCTTGAATTAATTCAGAACATTGTTAGTTTTTCTGAACCATATTGTTGTCTTAATTTTAACTTAGGAAATTTAACTATGCTCATTAAAAACTAATGTTAAGTATTGGATTTTTTTTTTTTTTGCATTTTCTTTTTCATTGTATTATACTGTATTTTATTTTATCTGAATTCTGAGATGATCTTCGTTATCATCACCATTAATTTTTTGATAACTTGTTGAATTCAGCTGAGAGAATGAAATTTTGATGAGCCCAAAATAAAATGCTGATGAGGAGATAACTGCTGAAAAAAAAATCTTAAAAAGTCTTAAAAAGAAAGCGGGGTTGAGAACTTAGAATCATTACATTTAAGTTAAATGCACTTCCTTTTATATTTTGTTAATAAAACTAGAAATAGAAATATTTTATCAATACAATCCTCTTCTCTTCTTCTTGGACCGGTCCTTCCTCCTGTCTTCGGAGATGACCTATTGGTGTAGGTTATACTTTAGTTTAACTGGACGATTTTATCAGGATATTAAAGATAGTGTGTGTGACCGAAGCCATACAATCAATACGCTATATAATGAGATATTCTGCATATCTGGATATAAGCATTGGCTTGTGTTAAGATGGCAGAAACCTTGGACCCCAACTATGTTAATGTAATGAAATTGTACGTGGATAATGAAATTCTATGAGAATAGACTAATAAGTTATAAATATGTAATGGATTTTTATTAGTTATTGATGAATATTATATACCTGGACAAACATTACACTATTTTGTATATATTGCTACCTTTTGTTTTATTTAAAGATTATTTTAATAATAAGAATTCTATATAAAACAATAATTAGGCTGGACTGAAACCACAGTTAATACTTATTCAATTTAAAAAACATGTACAAATTAAAATGTTAAAAAAAGGATGCTACTGATAATTCTTGGAGAATCCGTTAGTTTCTATAGTTAATTACAGGATCAATATTTAATATGATGCTATTTTTACTCAAATCTTAACTGTATGTATAGCTACACTTATACATACATGTGGATTAAAGAATAGCATTTCATTTTAGAAATGTAACTTTTTGAACTTCAAAAACAATGAATAAACGAACCGAACTGAAAACTTGAGATTAATGGTAGAAATTAAAAATCTTTTGAGCTTTGATGCAGTTTTAAATGAGATTGTTTTGATGTTTGAGAAATTTTGCATTCTGGTACTTATCAAAGAAAGTGTAATGTATTTTTCATTGTCATTTACTGAAATTATTTCTTTCACCTGTATCCAGATATGTTATCCCTTTGAATGGAAAGCTAGAAGACAAGTTATATTACGGAATATTGTTGTTGATTTTTAAAGTAAAATTTTAGCAGCTACTCTTTTCGTTTTCATTTTTATATTGTTGGTCAGATCTTTAAATGAGTACTTTAAAATTGTTTTTTTTTTTTTTTTTTATGGATAAAGGCCAATTGGCCATTTGCAATTTCAGTCTTTGGTTGTATTCTTTAAATTAAGAGATATTTTATTTCTATAAGTTTTCATACTTCCTCCTTAAAATTGTACATAGCACAAAAATATACTGGCAATTAAAGTGATGTTAGTGAAGATAATCTTGCATATTGCAGTTTTCATTACTGAATGAATGCAAAATATTTTTCTATGAACTTGTATAGGTAATCTTCACTTTCCATAAGTTGTACCAATATTTATGTATTATATATTTTTTTTTATTTAATCATGTATATGAATAAACTTTCTTGTACATAATTTGTTGTATAAAGTAAATTATTTTAAGGAATATGTATGCTAGTTTAAAAGAAATGTTATAAACTTACCGTATATATGCAGTTACGTTATCTAGAAATTTGAAGCTAGATATCAAATTATAAGCTTATGTGATGAACAGAATAAATGATGTATTTTCAGAGTTTATTTGAATTTGCACAAAACAGTATTCCAAATATATTGCAAATAATAGTGACATTTCATTTATATATTCCTTCAAATGCATATTTTATGTTCATGTAATAAATACGGTTGCAACAAAAAATTTAGTCATTTCATGGTCCAAATTTGAAATTTCTGAAATTTATATTAGTAATGTATGAAAATATTTTACTCAAACCCATTGTGATGTGTAATGTTTAACCTTATGTAATATCAAATAAGATTTCTTAGAGGTGAAAAATTATTAAACTCGTCAAATTAGTTCTGCTTTGTTCTTTTTTGTATATGAAAAGTTTATCAAAGAAAATGCAGAACTATAAGAATAGCCAATTGAGAATTTTATGCCTTGAAGGAATTAACAGTTTATGAAGAGAATGACTTTTGAACATTATCAGGGAAATGTAGATAAAATCTTGATCAATAAATTTATTTTATTAAATCATTTTGATTAACTCTTATTACATGTACATCAATTTTGATCAACTTATAAAAACTATTTTGAAATTGTAGAGAACTTTTATTTTTTAAATACCAGTAATTAAATTTCTTTATTATATTGATATAATTGCAAAGGTGAAATTATATTTTTTAAAAATTTTGTAACCTGTAGCACACTGAATCTGGAAATTGATGAAGTTTACGAATTTCTGAAGAATTTTATGATTATCAGAAATATTTTTCACTATTCAAATAAAAAAACTTTAAATAAAGCTATACTATGAAGCAATTCCTTTTTTTGGGATTAGACTTAAAGAGTAAAATTCCTTGAAAACAAAGTAGTAGGTTACCTCAATATAAAGAGCATAATAAAAATCTACAATTTTCCCTAATGGATATGAATTTTAACTCTAAATGCTCCAACAGAGTGAAGCTTTGAAGGATAAATGATTATAAAATATAGCATGCAGTTAGATAATTAGTAAATTTTTAAATAAATTGTAAAAGGCTTTGAAGTGTCAATAAATATATTTGCAACAAAATTCCAAAGTTTGTAGGCACCAAGCTTGTGTTCCACTCTTAAAGAAGGATCCACAGTACATTTCTTGACCATTCTGGAGTTAATTATATGTAATTGCTTTTCTTTGTGATCCAAGAAATCTGATACAAATTAATCTAATATTTATTTGTGGGCTATATTGCTTGGTTTTCCCAACTACTTCATCCTTTACATATGACATACAGTACACCAATTGTGTGACTGTTTATGTCTGGATGGCCAAGTTTAGATCTAAGCAACATATTTGTAACAGATAGGCAATAGCCAACACTAATATCATGTAACACTAAAGGGAAACTTCCAATTATAAAAAAAACATGTAAAAAAAAACAAACTTCCATGTACTTTGAGGAATCAACACTACAGTTCCTTTTTACATTTTTTTTTTTTGCTAATGTCAGAGTAACCTACTGAAGAGTATACATGTACTTATGAAATTCATTTAAGCCCAAATAATGAAGAACCACACAAATTTAATTTTATTAACGTGATTCTTTAATACCGATTAATTTTATATTAGTCCATTAAATATATTCATTTTTGCAATTCTATGGCAATGTATAAGAATAATAGAATGTATTTTTTTCCCAATGTTACTGCTATGAGCAAAACAAACACATTTAATAAATGATCAAAATTAAATTTAAAGTTCGTTGGAATCCCTATCAAGTGAAATCAAGCATTCGGAATAGCCAACTAAATTTTTCCCTCTTTTATAATAAGGTTTTGTCTATTCTCCACAAGTCCATGTAAAGCTATCGATGTGTACGTGAAGTACCACCCATAACTTGAAAGCCTCTCCATACATGAAGAATTGCATAGAAAATGGTATGAAATAAAGTGTCATTCTGATGTTGATGTCTTTGGCGGACGAGGTGATTACTGCCTTCAGCCACTGTTTCAGTTTCCTCCCGGTCTTCAACTACCATGTAACTGAATGGTGACTTAACTTGTGAGCGTGTAGTAGTCAAGGTGATGGCACGATGCGACAATAGTTCAAGGCCCCTCGGCTCCTCCACCAACCGTTCTACTTCAACAGAATTGGACTCCTTTGGCTCTAGGTGCACATCCAGTTGAGGCAATGCATTGCATGATGCAACCAATCTCTTCGTTGGAGGAACTACATCCTTCCCAGCACTTGCAATGCTCACATCTGAAAAGACGGATTTCCGGGAAGACTGAAAGGGAAGGCGGTCATAGATGTAGTAGGGCCGGCTGCTTTCGCTTGCAGCCTCTTCCAGGTCCTCTTCATATACAGTAGTGCCAATCTTAGTTTCTTGGACGGGCAACAAGGAGCGATTCATTTCAGTTTGTTTAGTTCCAACGAGATAACCTAGACAAAAGAAATTTTATTATTGCTTATAGGAAAAAGATATTTAAAAAACTAAAATAGAATAAACGAATAAATGTATTTTTAAGGTTTGCAAAAATTTGTTAAGGAAATGTAGGCTGCCCTAAACGAAAGATTTCTTCTCCCATGTTATCTGCTTCCTTGTTTCTCAGTGGTTGTATGAATCTTTTTTTTTGGTTGACCTTCATTGTTGTGCTTAGCCAAGTAAACATTTTTCAAAATACCTTGTCACATCCTTAGAATAATTTCCAATCTATACAGAAAATTTTTCTGAGAAACAAGGAAAGAAAAAATGCATTCTGATACAATCAGGCTTTTTTGAGACTTCACCCGAGGCTTTGCCATTAAAGAATTGCCACATTAATCCAGACTTGACTGAACTGACTCCTAAAATTTTTTAAAGTACAGATTAAATTGCAACTATCTTTACCATGCCATTGTTCTCTTAACTGTTCACCCCTTATAGATGGCATTATTTTAATCCTATATAACTGTGCCACCCCGGATCTCTCCTTACCAACTGATACACCCACCTGTGCTACTGGTCAGTGGCATACATCGGTTAGTAAAAGGATTGGGGAAAAAGTATCAGCTATAGATGACGGAAATCACGCAATATATAAGGTGGCACATGGTTAACAGAAAAGTACCTTAGTTTTAGGTCAACTTAAAGATTGTCAACAGTTTAAGTGATTACCTTGAATACATATTTAAGAAAAAATTAAAAATGACAAAGTTTTCAGTTGAAAAATAGAATTTAAAATCCGGATTAACCGAAAATTAATATTGTATTATTAATAGACTTTTGCTGTGAAGTTAGTAATTTATTCAGTAAACCATGATTTGCTTGATTTAAGACAAATTGAATTTGAAGTTAAGGATGAAATATCATTTAAGTGTCTAATGGTTATGCTTGGCTACACACCCAAATTAAGGTTTATAATTCTTATTAGAATAGTGTTCACTAAAAATTACTGACAATAGCTGAAACTATAGTTTGCATATACTCAGCCTATTTAAATAAGGCTTAATCGGAAAGCAAATTTTTCTGTACTAATGTAACGTAATAGATCTGCAATAGATTTCCTTCTGCTTTTGTCAGTAAATATCTTTCTACTATTCTCATGTAATATTTTATATGAGAATTGTTTTGCAGATATTTTAAGCAAATTTGCACAAGAGAAATGGAAATTTTGAACAAATAAATGTAAAGGAAAAAAGAAGAATGACCTCTGTTAAATATCGTTTTTAATAACTAAAATGCAGTAAGTTTGGTCGAAAAGTTCTACTTAAACTCGTATTCAGTACTAACCAAAGTTAAAGTTATTCATAAATTTTGTTTTTCCTAAAAAAAAAATAATTTGACACGACTTACAGGATCTTGATATTCTGGAATTAAGATTTACTAAGTTGCAGTGAAGTTTTTAAACTGCTTTTAATTAGTTAAGTGAACTTGCTTTCAAGTATAAAACGAGTAGATTCGACTGGCCAACAAAAAAAAAAACAAAAAAACTTTACGTTATGCAAATGAGGGGTGGAAAAGCTCATTATTGTCCAGTGGGTAGACGAGGTAACTCGTGAAACAGTCGTCTATGATGATGTCTCAAGAACCCGATTCCGTAGGGTAAGTAAAGGGTATCATATTAGATTAATAATTTGCGACAACAATTAAAGCAGCATCTTAAGTCTTCTTTATAGTTTCCAGATGCGGTAAATTGCTATAAATTAATTTAGAGAAATAACTTCTCTGTACTTACCCTTCACTTTAGTAAGAAGAGTTCCAAAAATTTTGGAGTGCTCCTTTGCCCTTTGGGCTACATGATCGATAGGGCCACTCTATATAAAAGAAAAATTTGCCTTATTTAATAAAAATGTGTAGTTGAGTATATTAGCAATATAACAACTACTCACTTGTAATTTTGTAGAGGTGATGGCAAGTGGATACCAAATGCTCAAGAAGCGAGTATCCGTAAAGTGAGATTCGTTTCCCCAAAAACTAGGCTTATGAATGGGCAAAAATTCTTTGACAAAATAAAATGCCGTAATTACCATTTAACTCTTAAAAATGTATTTTATAAAATAACTAAAAACTTACCTCCCTTGGGACGTTCCCTGTAGTTGTAACATTCAGGGTTTTGAAATACAAGCACGTTGGAGGCATCTACTCCCGAAGCATGATTCACTTGAGGAAAATGCATCGCGAACTGAATTTCTGAAAAGTAAAATTAATAAAATACACTATTAAAGTAAAACTAGAACATTAGCAATGCAGAATGTTTTATTTTCACTTTAATCCTTTCATGCTTTGATCATCAGAGTTGTATTTTTATAATGGAATGTATAGCAGTGAAGCGATAGAGGCGGCGTTTTGGTTTCCACATTTTATATTTTTAAGGATATATGTACAGATATATATTTTTTTTCAAAAGCCCTTTTAAAAAAGTAATTTAAAAACTTTTTACTAAGATGATCGATGATCCGAGATATTTTTTTTTTCTTTTACTAAGAATCAGGCCGTGCTAGAACACTTAAATGAACACCTATGTGCTTAATTTCCATGGAAGATATTTAAAACTCATTAACAAATACAGCTCGTGCTTTTTTGTTTGTTTTTTATAGTAAAAAGAGAACATAAAAACTTACTATTGTTTAAGAATAAACAATTATTCTTAACCTAATTACTCAGAAAAATTCTCATTAAATGACTTCGAAACTCCGACGCATTTCGATTCCCTTCTCCTCCAATTCTCTCCGTCATTCGTTTTCGTGTCGATTTCTCTTCTTTTTACCAAGTACCACTTACCTGTGAATTTATAATCATAGTATTTTCTCAAAACCAATGTATAACCGTCGTTCCTTCTTTCCCAGATAAGAACGGAACCCTAATTCCCGGCGAAGTAGCCATGACTCCCGAACAACGGCGAGACCCAAAGACTCGTCGCGCTCAGCACGTGTACTGATGGACGCCCATTGTTATCGCCGCTTCGCTCCATTCTTCGCTGAAGGTAATAAACATTTCATCAAATCAAAAACGAATTCCATTATTGTGAAGTTGCGGAAAATTTAATAATAAGAAAAAATTTTTAATACTTAAAAACATTGCTTTTAGCGAAGAATATAGCGCGCACAGAACATTCTAATTCGTTCTGAAGATCAAAAAATTTTATTTGAAAATTAGTTTTATTTGTGCTAGAAAATAAAGTCTTTAAAAGAAAATTTGTTTTGATTGCTTTTTGGGCTTTGGTTATAGAAAGTGTCTCTTTATGTTACTAGATGTCGACACACGTTATTTCAGTTTCAATTTTGCCTTCAGGGGAAAATCCTGAGATCACGCACTTGGAAGTAAAGCCGTTGGCGAATCCTGAGATCACGCCTTTCCTTTTTGCAGCAAGAATAAGCAATGTACCTCAAAAGCAACCAATAGAACGACGCTTCGCCGCATGACGTCACCACAAAGCATGTGCTAGCCGTTCGTTCACTTCGCTGCGCACTCGCTCGCTCGCTAAAGACTCACGCCATCCACTCGAAGAATGAAATTTGTCACACGTACAAAATACTCAAATACTAAACGGCTTTTACAAAACATTTTGAAAGTCAGATTTTAGAGAATCGTACTAAGATTTAAAAAACAAAATACTTCATATTAAAAAAAATTCATTTGAACACTTAGTTTCATCAGTTTGATACGGTCTATCACACATATATTGATAGACTGTAACTGACTATTAAAAAAAGTTTTTAACTACACACTAATTTATACTGAAATGAAATAGGTACAAAGTGTGAGAATTTCTTAATTTTTTGTTGTTTTAATATTCACTCTGTAAAGATCTACAAAAATAACTATTTGAAATTATGCTTATGTATAAAACATGGAATTGTGATAGTAAGTTGCAAAAGCGAGAAACAATTGCAAACAAGAAAATACCTACAATTATGAATTGTAAAATTTATGACAAAAAATTGTTACGTACAGCAAAGATTTAGTTTTTAATGATCTTGCTATATCTAATTTTCTGGATTCAGGCTGTAGGAACAAAGTGCATTAGAATTTTTAATTGAAATAAATTAAAAATTAAATATTTAAAAAATTTTTGGAAAATCAACATATAGGGTGATTCAAAACTCAACGTACAAACGTTTAAGGAAGGTAGCATGGATGATTCTGAGCAAAAACGTTCCTATGAACATGGGTCCGGATTTGAACGATAACTGAGGTATGAACAGACACCACCAAGATCAACAAACAGGTTCTATAACATCTGGGAAGATGAAATTTAGGATATAATAGCGAACATACAATTGTGTTTACCGTTAAAATTTGATCGAACTCTAACGAGTAGTTTCCGAGTTCCACAGTCAAGTGAGCCGCGTTACGCGGTAAGAGCGTAACTGGGAAACTTCTCGTTAGAATTCGATCAAATTTTCAAGGGTATAGGCCTAGACAGTGTATATAGGGTAAATTATTTTTCTCAAATTTTTGTGAGTAGTTAAAAACTTTTTTAATATTCAGTTAAGGTCTATCAATAAACTGAGTGAGTCAAAAGTCTGTTATCCGCGAAAAAATTTCAAAACAAATCTGTTGCAGGCAACATGTAGGAAATTAGGAAGGGTGGTGGTGTCAATTTTGACCTTTGACCTCAAATTTTGTGCCTTGCAATTTGTAACTTTGAAACCGAAATACAGGTAGAGAAAAATTTCCAATTGCACAGTTGTACAGCTCAAAACGCTGATTTTAAAAAAATAAAAATAAATTAAAAATAAACCCAGTCGTTGACGTGCAATGGCTGCAAAATATGGAGGTGGCCAATCATGCTGGAAAAACATGCGGCGGATCTGCACTAAAGACAAGTTGTCTAAAAAGTCTGAGACGAAGCCATACAAAATATTTTCTGTGTACCTTGCTCCTTCCTGTAAGGCAGCCATTGTAGAAAACACGTTTCACCAAGATGCCATTCCATAATCCACCACTCTCCAGTTCTGCTGATGTGTTGCATCTCCGCAGCCATTGGTGGTGCACATCTGCCCAGAAATAAAGGTTATGTATGTATGATAACTACTCCATCTCGGAAAGCTGGGCCTCGTTTGACCACAGAACAGTTAACAAAACCAGGACTTTCTTCGACACAATACAGAAGCCAGTTGCAAAACTCTATACGTTTATCATAATCCTATGCTTTCAGTTCTTGATGGCAGTGCGCATGGAAGCGGTGGAAATGATGTGTACCTTACCCAAGCATGTATGCCCTCGGCGAGAGCAGCAAGACCTGCGCCTTAACGCTCTCGGCCACCGAGCCAGCTGTAGTGTCTATTTTTAATCCTTTTTCTTTTTTTTTGTTTGTTAAAATCAGCGTTTTGAGCTTTACAAATGTACTGTTATAGATAATTTGTCTGAAGTTTTTCTCAACCTGTAACGATTACAAAGTTACAAATTGCAAAATGCAGAATTCGAGTCAAAGGTCAAATTGGACACCACCATTGTTTACCCCCTACCTAACTTCCAATATACGGAGGGTAACAGACTCTGCATTGCCCTGCAACAGGTTTGTTGTATGCCCACTCGTTTTGAAATTGTATGGGGGGGGGGGCGCGAACAGACTTTTGACTCGCCCTGTATTATGTATAAGTAGTTCCACCTCAAGCTGATGAAACTATATGTTCAATCGAATTTTTTTGATATCTTGTTTTTTTAAGCTTAAGATGATTCTCTAAAGTCTGACTTTCAAAATATTTTGTAAAACTAGTTTAGTGCGTGAGTAATTTGGAGAAACCGAGTAACTGTGGATAAATATAAAGACACAAAAGAAAACATAACCTCTTGTCCACATTAAAGTTTAATAACCAGTATGCGCATTTCGACTGCCCTTGCAGTCATCAATCAGCGGAATAAATGGTACATATTCACGTGAGTATTTTGATTAAAATACTTTCGTATTTCGAATGGCATGAGTCGTAGCGAGCGAGCGAGGCAGTGAAGTGAACGAACGGGCAGCACTTGCTTTGTGGTGACGTCACGGGAAAAGCGTCGTTCTATTGGTCGCTTTTGAGGTATATTGCTTATTCTTGCTGCAAAAAGGAAATTCGCGGCGAGTCCCGTGTAGTCGTTTGCCAGCTGCACATTAAAGAAGCCTTGCGAGGCAAAATTTGCGGCCCCTATAACGCCATCCTGAAATGACCATAGCAGTTGAAAAGGACGCTAATACCAAACAAACCAACCCAAACCAACCAATTTTGCCTAATTCCTCTGTACAGTTGGAATTTAATTAAGGTCTAAAACAAAAAATATTACGAAAACAATATGCCTCTAAATCCGCTATTAAAATAAAGTATTTTATTGGACTGCATCCTAAGAGATTAAAAATTCACGGAAACCTCAAAGAATAATAATATAAGAATCTAATATTAAAATAAGCTTAAGGGTAAGAAATGGCTTATTGATGAGCAAGAAAGATTTTTTTCCCACTGTGGTCCACATTTTAAATTGTAATCTTCGAGCATGAAAATAGATTTATTAGATTTATTACAATCTATTTTCATGCTTGAAGATTGTAATAAATTTTTCTTTATCACAGAGTAAATTGTGAATGTGAATTTGAGTATGGGGGGGGGGG
>JAHWFO010011683.1:2549633-2596330 GCA_023313115.1 Rhysida immarginata | reverse complement strand
TAATGTTACAAAGGGGAGGGGAAAGGGGGTTAAAATTTTGTCATTTTATCGAACGTATTTTGTGAATGATCCCTAAAATCCGATAAGCAAATTTCATTTTATCTTTTCTATTTCTCATATATCAATATGTACAAGAGGAAAAAATTCAGATCAAAAATTTGATATTTTATTTATAAAAAGTAATCCTCCAACATCTTGCGACCAGAATATTTATTTTCAGATAATATTAATTTAGTTTCGATTTGTTTCAATTATACTGATTGGAACAAATTTTTGATTTATAATTAAGCAAGAGAATTAAACGAAATACGAGGATGGACTGAAACGTTTCCAAAATCGATGCTACGTGGCAGCTCTTTCCAAATAATTTATCATTGTAGAGATGACAGTCTCGAATTGAAGTTATTCTAATAAAAATATTAAACATTTGTCTCTATCACAGAAAAATTGTCCTTGATGGGCAGAAAGAACGTTAAGTCAATGGGTGAACGAGAAGACATTAAAGGCAGCCAGAAACAAGTCGTTGCTCTTTGATTTTCTTAATTAAATTCTCTTAAACAAGATAAATTACTATATCATTTCCCTGTTTCATAAAATGACATTTAATGACATTTATAATTAATTGTCTTTAAATTAACCGTATCAGAGCAGCACATTGTATGATCAGTTCCAGAATGTGAGAGCTAAAACTTGTAAAGTAGTATAATAAAGTTGTACCTCATTTTCAGATTCCGAATCAAAACTCTAAACAATGAAATTAATATAATCATAGTTCTTAACGAAATGAAATTCATAATCATTTGAAGTGAGTCGATGGGAGCGAGAATGATCAATCAAAATCATTTTTAAAAGTTTATTATGTTCTTTAGAGCTATAAAAAATATAGTCCAAAATAAAGCTACTTGATAGAAGGATTTTTAATATATTTAATCAAGGTTACATTCATAAGGGTAAAGAAAAGAAAGGCATAGGGGGAGTTTGATATTTGTGTATGACTTGTTATGGTCGATTTGAAAATCCTTCAAAATGAATCTGATTGAAAGCGAATACTGCAATCTTCATCTTACAAAAGCAATGAGTATTTTGGAGAAGCATTTTAATATGAATGTGACAAAAAACAACAACCACAGAAACCCGAAGTATAAAAATTTACATTAAATATCCTTCGATTTCTCTTCTTTTGCGCTAGCGTCTTCACATTGACCGCCTTCCAGTTTCGAATCGGAACGGTGCTTGAGTGAAATAGTGCCTCGTGAAGACGAACGGCATAAAAAACTGGATTTTTTCACTAGAACTGGTTTCTTTGTCTCAGAAGATTGATCAATAGGGATTACTTTCTCTTTATTATCGTTTGCCATTCCTTCTGGAGGTGTTGGAGACAGAATTGTCTTCTTGGCGCTGCTGCAAAAGGCGAAGCCCAGCAAAGGCAACAGACTTCGTTTAGCTATCTTCATGTTTTCATCTTCCTCGGTTTGAGGGACGGGCGTCGACGCAAGCCTTTGTAATATCGGTTGCATTTTCAGTTTCCAGAAACCAGATCTTGGACACGTTCCTGGGGATATTGTCGATGGAGCTGCATTTAAGAATTCTGGTTGAATGACTGCAACAGGAATCTGAAATGAAATGATTTCATCGAGAATTAAAAGTATTAAACTATTTTTCTTATACATTTTTATGAAGTAAACTTACATTCAAACTGGCTTTTGTGGCTTCAGACATCGACCCAACATGTTTGCTAGATTCCCCGCTCGTATTGCCAGTAGACGAGGAATTTAGATGAAGAGCCGTCTTTGTCTATGAAAGAAAGGCAACATTCGTGATTATAGTAAAGTATATAGCAAAAATATAGTGATAGTTCGCACAAAAGTTATTTATAAGTACTTTTTTCCTTATTTCTATTCAAACGTGAAGCCTCCCCCTTCCTCTCACAAAATAGGCAGCGATTTTGCGACAGCCAATACAGCAGCCCGTGAATCAGCGCACGCATATCTTGTGTATCTCTCAAAATCAAACCAACCTGGGATAGAAGTCTTCCTTCATCAATGGAAGATGCCTGTCTTTCGTCTTCTTGAGTAATTTCGGTGACGTCTGCCTCTGCCAAGAAATCACTGTAATCCTTCTCCTCTTTGTGCATTACAAAGAAACACTGGACCGGGAAATTTTCAACTGGATGTTCCTCGAAAACATAGTCATCTTTTACGGTTAAGTGACTGCAAAATGAAAATTAATACCGTGTAGTTTATGGAAACAATCAGATGTTAAATTAAATGCAAAACTTTACCTGATGCTCTCCTTGCTAATGTTGACTCGCCCTGGGGCGCTATTGCTCTCCATCTTGTTTGCCGTGGTAACTGTGTTGCCGAATAGACAATAGCGGGGCATCTGTTGACCGACGACTCCTGCCAACACGGGACCAGAATGAATGCCCACACGCATCTACAATAAACCACAGTTCCAGTAATTGAATATTTAACTAGACTGTTAATCGCTTGTTCTTAAAGTTGAAAGTTGAATGTATTCCTATACCTTGAGCGGTTGATGGTCGATCGGGTGGAGTACGTGCTCGATAAGGTTCACCATACCAAGACCCATGAGCACCACTTGATCAGCATGCGTCACCACAAAATCAGGAATTCCTCCGGCCACCATGTATGCGTCGCCAATGGTTTCGATCTGAAGAGATAAAGAAATAAGTGATCCATAATAAAAGCATTAAAGATCCAAAGTATTCCAAGACCAAATCACCTTGTAAACGGAGTAAGCTCGACTGAGAACGTCGAAAAGCGTATACATTTTGTTCAGCACTTGAATGATATGGAGAGGTCGAACCCGTTCATCGCTACACATGGCCGTGAAGCCGACAATGTCAGAGAAGAGGAGAGTAACCAATTCGAACCGTTCTGCAGGTACCGGTATGTTGGCCTGTAAACTTTTTGCTACCTAACATACATGAAGAGATTAGATTCCAGTATTTAACTTACGTAAAGACATTTGCTTTCGGTAATATTACCTTATGAGGAAGGATTTCATAGAGAAGATCCTCCGTACGTTTCTTGTCGATTTTCAGTTGAGAGTCTGCCATCTTCTGTTGGTTTGTGGTCTCTTCAAGTTTTTGCATGAGCTCTCTTTCCCCCTGATGGGCGTTCTTCATGAGGACTAGGTCGCGAGTGAAGTCGTGGATGCGAAAGTCGCTCAAAAAGATCCCTTGCACTTGCATGTCATCCAAGTCTGCTACACGAGGGGAGCAGATGAAAAGTATGGAGCCGAATTCTGCAACTGGGAGCATTTGACCCTGAATGAAATATTTTTTAAGTATATAAAATATGATGATATTAATTTAAAAATTTGGGTTTTAATCATTTACCTTCAACTTCAGAATGACAGAGTCAGATGATGGTTGAAGGATGCCGGGGAGAGTCTCTATGACGAACGTCGCGTTCTGTTGGCTGATGATGTTGGGGAAATTGGCTTCGACCTTAGGTCGCTTGATGTTGAAGAGGCAACTAAAGGTAATTCTTTCACTTCTCTCCCATACGTGCCCCAATAGTCTCTTGAGGGAACTACCTACTTGCCTCACCACCATGGCCTCGTCAAAAATGATGTGAAAAGGGAAGGCTTCACAGAAAGTGGACATGCTCAAGGGGAGATCGTTGGGATCTTCACTCTGATGGCTTTCCCATAATAATTTCGATTCTGCTTCTGTTTGAGACTGAAGAAAAGAAGACATGAAAAAGATTAAACATTTTTCTTACACAATCGTTGTATTAGCTTAAAAGCTATTTTTTTCCAAACATTTATTGAAATTGAGTATTATTAGACGAATTTTATCATGGACGTAAGTGAAAATAACATTGCCGCAAGAGCTCTCATGGTATATTATAAATTAATTTAGATTATATTTCTGTTTTATATTTCTTTGTACAGTTCGTTCAAATTTTAATCTAAAATTGCCAATTCCGGACTATTCGCAATTTCTTTCTAGATCCTTGCAGCAATTAAAACAAAATTTTGCATACCTACGAGTGGCGAAGCGAGGGTAAATGGCACGCGGGGCATGGGGGTCTTCATTTTTCGCTTTCGTATTTGTCCTCGCGGCGCCCGGGGCATCATGTCCCCCCCCCCCTCCATCTGCTGGCTAGGTTTGGTCTCTGGCTCCTTCTATCCCACTTCTTCCTTCTTTTGTGGAGGTGGGTGGAATAATAGAGATTTTATGAATATCCTTTCGAGCATGATCCTAATGTATATCCTTTCGAGTAGAGGGAAGCCCTCTTCCTTTCTTTATTTTCTGCCTATGTTTCTTTAATCTATCTTTTCAGCACTTTCTTTTCATTCCCTAATGATGAGGAACATTGGATCTACAGTGACATATCGTGCCATCTTTCAAGAGCGGATTTTCTTATAGTTTGTCTTGCATTATCATCTACAGGAGTAGGAGAGCCAGCTTTAATATTTTGTCAGATCTTATCTTTTTATCAGGATTGGTGACAGCAGTGCCTTTTCATAACTTATGCAATATGTTTTTAGGAGTGAATAATAATTAAAGAGTTAAGTATATTTTATTACTTACAATATCATTGGATTCCATGTCTACGGTGATTTTTAAGACTATATGTTCAAGATCTGTTCCCTGAGTATCATCTTCTTCAACGACCACTTTCATGTTGAAAAACTCTTGAGATACATTCTGTACCAAACCTTTAACGATGGACTGAAAAAAATGTTTTTAGCTTTCAAAATTAATTTACATGATCTAATTGTTATGAATTAGTGATAAGGTCTGAAGACTTTACCTGCAGACCATCCCGATCGCTGTAATAGTGGAGAAGTAGAAATCCATCAGCGCTGTGTGTGCAGCGAAACGAAGGTGCGTGCATTCCAGGGTAAATGGAATCCAGGTGTTCGTGGAGGAAGTCGAGATTAGTGAGAAAGTCTTCCAGTCGACCCCCGAGGACTCGCAACAGGCGATCGAAGCCGGAATGCTGGCAGTAGTGGAGAAAATGAACGCCAAAAGCTTCCAAGCAGGCATTGAGATTTAAACCTTAAAAGCCGAAAACGCCAATTTATTTACGAACAGATAGGGTGTAAATCAATTCACCTTTTACCCACCAAGGATTTCACAACTGCTCTGGACTAATCGTAAAGTTTCTTCGTCGGTGTAGACGTGATGGATGAGAAAAGAGCCTCCTTCGTCAGGAATCAGACCAGAACGTCCTCTAAGAGTGGATCAAAAGGCAATGACACAAAGATTCCATCGTAATGTTGAATTAAACAAAATGAAATAATAAAATATGATGGATATTTTTAATCATAAAAAGAAATTACAAGATTTCTCTCCATTTGTCTTCTCCAAAATGCTTCACAACTAGATCCTCTAAACAGCAATGCACAAACCCGTACTAAATTTTAATAATAACAATCGCAATTAATATAACAAAGTAATGAATAAACACTGCAGATAATGCTCCAATATAAGATTAAGAAACTAAAATGAAAAACGAAAGGAAAAAATTCTGCGAGGATTCGAACCAGCGTCGTCTCTTTTGTTATATTAGATGATTATATTTAAAGATTGTGATTTTCTTCTTATTTAATTAATTTGTTGAGGTTAAAAGTAAATTAAATTATACACTTCAACTTTCTAATAACAATTAATGTTTCCAAATCATTAGCTCGAATAAAGAGAGAACAATAAATTTACCATTTGTAGAGGGACGGAAAGGAAAGGATATGCTGGTGGACCGTGTAGTGCCTTTCTAAATTCTGATCATTTATCGATTTTAAATGTTTCTTAATCAGGGTCAAATAGAGGAAGGAGGAACTGATTTATTTTCCAATCCACTTAGGAAATGCTAATAACCCTGATTGGTCCTGAAGATATGTGCGTGCATTCAAAAAAACCCCTCCTCCACAAAAAGAGATTTTATTCTTATTAAATTGATTAGATTGGAGGCACTACTTTAAATGCTGATATCTATCGACCGATTCTTATACAAATTCCCAAATGTATGTGCAGCTGAGATAAGATTTTGTGATGTACACTAATGAAAATTAAAAGTGTTATGCAATGAAAATTTTTAATTTTAATTTTGAAATTAGCATCCATGATAATTCATGTCGGATTGAATACCCATTAAGCATTTTTGGTGAAACTTTTCCCAGCAATAAAAGAGTTTTAAATACATATCTATAAGCAAATAGAGAATAATGTTAATGCAAGTGATGAGCCAGGAGATGAAAAAAATATGAAAATTTGAATAATCAAGAGTTTTTAATGGTAATCGTACTAGCCGAGTTCAAACGGCGTAGTTTTAGTTTCGAATGGTCGTTATCGGCTATCTAAAACCACTCCTTAGATTCGCCGGGTGAGCGGTCAAACTTTATGGAAACACCCTTAAACAATGCAACTCTTTCACATCCTCACACCTTCAATGCAGCTCTTTTCACATCCTCCTATCATAGTTAAAGAAAAAAAAAAAAAAAGAAACGAGCGTTGCCAGAACAAATCTCCTGTGAAAGATCTTTGTAATAGTCTGTTCTCTTCATGTCTATGCAGTTTATAAGTCTGTACAATGAGGGAATTAAAATTGTTTCCTCTTAGAGACTTTCAATGCCACTCATTTGCATCCTGCCATCAGAGCGAAAGAGAAAAAAAACCCCCAAATATTCTCAACACCAGTTATCGGTAATAGATCTTTAGAATAGATTGTTCTCTTCATATCTGTGCAGTACATAAGTCAATGAGGGATCAAAATTGCCTCTTCTTTGGCAAAAACCTTCAATGCTACTCCGTTGCATCCTCCCATCAGAGCTAAAGAATAAAAAAAATGAACGTTGCCGTAATAAATCTCCTGTGATAGATTTTTAGAATAGTCAAACTTTTTCATGTCTCTGCAGTCAATGAAGGGATCAAAATTGCCTCCTCTTAGACTGAGACCTTCAATGCCACTCTTTTGCTTCATGCAATCATAGCGAAAGAGAAAAAAGAAACCAGCGTGTCCATAACAGATCTGTGATCTTTAATTGAGTGCTTTCTTTTCATGTCTGTGCAGTTTATATGTCTGTCCAATAAGGGAATCAAAATTGTATCCTCTTAGATTGACACATTCGAAGCCCCTCATTCGCATTCTCCCGTCAGAACGAATAAGAAAAACAAACCATCGTTGGCATAACAAATCTCATGTGATAGATCTTTAAATAGTATATTCTCTTCATGTCTATGCAGTTAATAGGTCTGAGCAATAACGGGATGAATATTGACTCATCTTAGACTGAGAATTTCCAATGCCACTCTTTTACATCCTCAAATCCAAGCGAACTACATATAAAAACGAGCGTTGCCAGAACAAATCGTTGAGAGATATTTAGAATAGTAACTTATTTTCTCTTCATGCCTCTCGCATTCATAGGTCTGTACAATTAGGAAATCAAAATTGCCTCCACTTATACTGACACCTTCATTGCCACTCTTTTGCAAAGCTAAAGATAAAAACGAAACTAGCATAGACAAAAATTCTCCTTTGATAGATCTCCAGAATTATGTGTTTTCTTTATTTTTGCGCAGATTATTTGTATGTACAATGAGGGTATCATATTTGACTCCTCTTAGACAGAGACTTAAAAGCCACACTTTCACGTCCTCCCATCACAGTGAAAGAAAATAAAGAAATGAGCGTCGCCAGGACAAAGCTCCTGCGATAGTTCTTTATAATAGTGCTGTCTCTTCATTTCTGTGCAGTTTACAGGTCTGTGCAAAGAGGGGATCAAAATTGTCTCCTCTTGGGATGAGACCTTCAATGCCATTCTTTCGCATCTTACAATCACAGCGAAAGAGAAAAAAGAAATAGGCGCTGCCAGAATAAATCTTCTGTCATAGAGCTTTAGTCTATGTTCTCTTCATGTCTGTAAAATAAGAGTATCAAAACTGACGGTTTTACACTCAGACCTTCAATGCCAATCTTTCGCATCCTCCCATTAGAGCAAAAGACAAAAAGAAACGAGCATGCGTTCTCTTCATGTCTGTTCTGTTACTAGGTCTATGATATGAGGGGATCATTTCATGATATGACTCCCCATAGATGGGGATCTTCAATGCCACTCTTTCGCATTTTCCCATCACAATAAAAGAAGAAAAAAAGAAAAAACTAGCATTGACGGAGACCGTCAGTGCCGCTTTTTGGCACAGCTAATGAGAAAAAAGAAACAAGCGTTCCTAGAACATATCTCCTGAGATAGGTATCTTGATGTCTATGCAGTTTATAGATCTGGTTCAAAATTGACTCCTCTTACCGTGTTTCCATAAAGTCCGACCGATCGCACCCATTCTTACATGTATGTGTATAGGGGGGGGGGGATGCTGTCTAAAATGTCCAAACGCTTCACTCAAACGTTTTTAATCGTAATCGTTTACGCTGAATTCTAATGGCGCAGTTTTCGTTTCGAATAATTTAATGATTTATTATTATAATAATTTCAAATTTGGCATGTATACTCTTGAAACAATAGAATTTGTTCAAAACTTTTATGGGGCCTGTGGCTCAATTGGAAATAATCAATCGTGGCTCCAAGACCAATTACTTATAAAACTTAGTTGTTTAAATAAAGTGGGGTTCAGCAACTCCAATTAGCCTGACGCTCCACACATTAAAAGTTTTCCCGACACACAGGTCTGGCTGGAAAGGTAGTTGGTTAGGTGAACAACAGCTTCCGATAATTAGACCCTTTTTATCCCTTTAAGATTCCCCGTTAACTCTCTTATTGCTTTAACTTTTCTATTACTGTGATTGGAAACAAATTAAACATGGAACACCATTTAATAAATTGGAATAATAATTGATGGCCGTGAGAAATAAAAGGATTGTCACGAGATTACCCGAAAAACCCTCGCTAAAGATGATGGTGCGACCCATGTCGTGACGGCGACTGCGGACGATGGCTAAGCGTCGGCGATGTGGAAGGGGGTCAGCATTGGCGGTGACCTCTCGTCTAGTTCCGGCGTTGATCTAGGCCCGGCCTTCGAACTGGCGTTACGGGCGGCGGCTGGCTCTCATTGCGATCGGCTCGTTTCTGTATTTATCGTACAGATATTTGCAACTCATTGTGTAATTGGCAACTATGGCGGCGTCAGATACTAGCAATATGCAGAAAATGTCATTCTTCTCAATCTCATCTGAACACTGTTCAGGAACATCTCGTTCGGCATTAAGTCTTTATGGTTCTAACTGATTAGTAATTCATCAACAAATCAAACGGGCAACTCTTCCGTTCATCTCTACATCTAACGGACAACTCGACTGTTCACTTCTACATCTGGATGGCAACTGGCTACTTCTCTCAACGTCTGGCGGGCAACTGGCGACTTCTTCTAGACATAAGTTTCTCACTTGAGAACATCCCAAATTTCCGTTCTTAATTACGTGTTGATGACGTATGGGGTTTTTGAATAATTCTAATACTGCGATTGGTTGAGATGATAAAACATTCTCTCACGGATGTCAATAATTTAGGTGACAGCCCCGAAATCAGTTCTTGAACCTTGGACTCTGGGAAAAGCGATGCCGCTCCCGCCGGTGCTTCAAGTTGCTCCTCCAAGGCAGGGGTGGAGAAACATATGGTCTCAAATTCTCCGTTTGTCATTACCACGAAAGGAAAAACCACTCCTTCACTGACAATTGATTTTATTATAATAAATTCTAAAATGATTTATTGTTTACTAAAGTCTATTATCTTCATTTATAACTGATAGCTCAGGAATGTAATTGATCAAACGTTGAGAACTGACGAGAAATGTAATAAGAATAAATTCTAATGATGAATAAAGAATATAATAAATGTTGAAAATGTTCGTTAATATAATTCTAACTTTTTCCAAACTACGGTGAATCCCCACATGAACATAGCTTCTTAAATTAAAATCTGAACTCTGCTTATATTTTGTGGTTAAAATAAAGTCTAAGATCCACACTTTATCGCTAGATAGAACAATGATGCAAACTACATGATCCTGATCTCTAAATTAAGAGATATATTTGACATGCTCATTTCACAAACATTTTTGGCGACATGTACAAATACCATGCTGTTGTTTGCATTGTACAATGAAAATTTTATGCACTTGTTCTTGTTATCGTTCTTATTGAACCACCTTTGTATTATTTAATGTTTCTGGCGTTGTAGAAAGTTTTTCTTTATGTTACTAGATGTCGAGTTTTCTAATAGATGTTTCAGTTTCAGTCTTGCGAGATTGCTTTCGCTCTGTGAGAATCGATGATAAAGTTTGTTTTAAAAAATAATTTTTTCTTACAACAACATTTTTAACTATTCATAGCAAAGGATGCACGAATGATACCGTTGTTTGTAATTTATAGACGGGCTAGCTGAGCGCATATTACAGAAACGCATTCTGAAAAGATTTTCCTACAAAGGATCACGCGGCATCTGTCTTCGCTACGCAAACGCTTCATCAGGAAATGGTCTTCTGAGATGCGACGCGAGTTCTTCAATACGGTCTGCAGAAACTAAAATTGCTATCGAAATTCCTGCTTATGATATTTTTAAATGAATGTAGACTGAGCTTATTTTTTAAATAACATCGAGTTATATTTAGATTATTATTATCTTTTAAAAATCCTTTTCACCGTAGCATTATGTAATTGATCAATGCCCACTATAAGTGAGTTTATTATGTTTATAAACTCGAATTCATAAAGATGTCACCAACATAATTTATAATATTAAAAATTCAGGATTAATAAATAGATGTCAATAGCAGCGACTGCATAAACTAAATGCCGCTAAGAATTGAATTTTCTTCATTATATCTGATCGGTCTCCGTATATCTGATACAGATAAACGGATCTCTTACTCAGAAAGCTTTAACAGCAACATGTTGCAGAAAAGAATGTGTGTCGACTTTTCAGCGGTGTTGGCAATATAAAACATTCACACAGGCTATGTCTATATTATACATATGTTGAAGGGCCTTATATTGCTGAAAATTTTTTTAAAAAAAAACAGAAATAGATCAACAGGTAGTAGCAGAGTGTCTGACCAAGGCCTCCTAGATAACAAGGCCCGGACAGCTCGAGCATGATGGGAATGGTCATGTGATCAAAGGAGGGAAAGTTGCAGACGATGCAGGCGCTACTCTATCTTAAGCTTACGTGCGAATGCAGATCATTTTATTATTCAGCATGAACCATTTAAAATATAATTCTTTCATAACATATTGTAAAAAAAGCATGGATTACTAACATATTCTTCAAGTAGGCATATAAATTTATTTTGTTTCTGTTTACTTAAGTCATCGACGACGTTTATAAAGTTCAGATCCATGTTCAGATCGTGTTCAAGCGATAGCGACACGCAAATTTGATGAAAATCATTTGCATTTAATGAACTATTCATCCTAAAAATTCGAATAACATTTTAGAAGATCCAGAATAAAAGAAATTATAATCGTATTCATTTAAAACATACTGTAGTTAAATAAAAACGGAATAAACATCGAAGCATTAGCTCCAGTGAAGTAGGCCTAACTATAAATATAAGATTATATGTGAATGATCTATCTGCTATTGCATACTACTAACATTTATAAATAAAACAAATGTTCACACAAATAGCAATAAGCTAAATAAGCCAAATTTGCAGTTAGCCTATGTCCTTTGTTGTTTTTCAAGCATTTAAGGCATTAAGCTCTAGATCAAAATGCTCTCAAAGGCGAAACATTTATCTACTACATTTGTAGTGCTTAATGCTTGAATCAGAATTAGAAACAACTACAATCAAAAATGTCTTTATTAAATGTAATAATTTAAAAATTATTGAAAACCTACAATATTTTTAAAAAATAGAAAATACCTATAACATTTTGAAAAACAATAGAAAAACTCATAAAGGTCTATCGATGTTTTCCTTTAATTTGCTAACGGGCTCTTTTTTTTTCCTCCTTGTATCGTTTTCTCTTTTCCCTCCTTCCCTCCTTTTGTGACGTCATCAGCTCATTGTGTCCGGGCCTTGTTATCTAGGAGGCCTTGGTCTGACACGTTTCGATGTTAAATATCATATGCACAGCAAAATAAGCAAAATCTACAATCTGCGTTGTGTATCGGTGTAATGGAACTGATGCATAGCTTCCATAATCTCATTCTTCGTAAACGGACACTAAAAGTTGTTTTTAAAAAGTTTTTTTAAAGTATTTTGTTTGTGCTTTTTAGTCTTTCTTCTTGCAAGCATTATATTTATCCTTGAAATCAATTATTCATCCTGCCAAGAAAATTAGATTCGATCTACAAAACCAAAAAGTAGAAAAATCTCTTCCATACGTTTATAATGAGGCCATATGGTGAAACCAAGACCGTTCACAAGACCTTTAGAAATATCAATGTTATCTCGTCGCTTCAACAGGCCTATTTGCTCACCACTGCGAACGAATCTTTACATGTAAGATATAAGTAAGATGATGTAAGTTTCTGTTCATTTTTGTCATGGAAACCTAAAGAGGGATCCTATTCTGCCCGGTTTTAATTAAATGAAGAAACTGAAGAGCTGGCCACGTTTGTTAACTAAATGAAGTTAAGTTTAATTTTGAATTTTTTTTTTATTTTATTGTCACCGGAAAAATCGTGTGCCAAATTTGAACAACGGGAAGTAAACGAAAAAACAAACAGATAAACAAACAAACAAAAAAGCAAACAGAAAATTAAAGTTAAATAAAAACGTTATAAAAAGGAAGTACCTCTTTTTGGTGGGGGATAATTTGATTGGCGAGTGTCTGAAATTAGAAGCATGTACTACTAATAGTATCTTCATGCACGAAAACTTTTGAAATCCATTAACCTGGAAAGGTGGCATTTTCATTGTCATCGAAATCGACATCAAGAATATGTCTTGGATTACGGCGCCTTTTCTTTGTAGGCAAATCAACAAAATGAAGAACGATATCGTAAATATAGACAAAGCAGGAACGGGTTACTAATGAGGAGCTAAATGGAAAAAAAATTGTGATTACTCTTCATTGGTTGGTTAAAGGGTAAGAAATCCTAGAATTATGTCCAAATCGAATTGAATATGATTGCTGAGTAGCTTTGATTGCTCCGATTTTTTTTCACCTTTTTTAATAGTTCGCTATTTTCTAGGAATTCCTAGTTTCGATTTTTATAATCTTTGGTGAATTTCATTTTCTCTAGAATTTCAATTTTGATTAAGTGGTCGGCGAATGTCGATTTTTTCGTCTGTGAATAGCTCATTAAACTTTTTTTTAGATCATCTTTGACCTGATAACCTATAAATGCCGCTTCTTTTGAATATTTCTATGTTGTTGATAATGCTCAACAACATAATTCAACAACAATGAGCTATAATTAAAAAATGCAATACAGACTGTGGATACTTACGCTAAGTGAAGTCGAAAGAACTGCTACACCACTTTCCCACCAAAACAAGTGTAGGAAAGTGGTGCTCCAGTTCTTTTGACTTCACTTAACAATGAGCTATTGTGAGTCATTGCGGATAGCTATGGACTAATCATATGCAGGGTACTGCTACTTTGTCTTTATGCAGGGTAAAGCATTGAACGAGATGAACCTGAAAAACTCGAAAATAAATAATTTTAGAGAAAAACTTATCAGATTTTGTATGTATTTCGAGGGGAAAAGATGAAAGCATTATTAATGTTTTATTTGGTGAACAAATTCTACGCTACAAAGTAGATTCTTAATTCTACTCTAAAACTAATTAACTTTTGATCCAAACATTTTTGATTCAAACTTATAATTCTGCCTTATATAGTGTTTTGGTGTGTTCATAATAGTGGTTTATTTCTTAGGTATGTCTGGTAAAGTTTTCATGTCAATTCTATAAGAGTGCTCCATATTAGAGTGAATTAAGGAAGAATTGAGAACAGTGATGTTTTCTTCACTCAGAAGCTCAAAAAGCTGTTGCGCATTCGCCATACACTCCAGAACAGAATATAAAATTTGTTGAGAGGTGAAGATTATGAAGGAACTATTGCACCGATTGAGCTCCTGTAATTAGTGCCATTTAGTGGCAACCTTTGGTAATTGTTTGGAGCGTCATTCCACTTTTATTCGTTGGCGATCTACAACTGCCAAACTGAACTGATGCAATCACTATTCTGCTAAATGAAGATGGACCGAGCTGTGGAAAAACAAGAGCTGGATTTTGTACCACAAATAATGCACCAAGTCAATAATGCACCGTTAAAGAAGTGGCCGTTCTTCCCCAACCACCGCGCTCTCCAGACTTGGCCCCAGCAGTTTTTTTTTTCCTCTTTCCAAAGTTGAAAACCATCTTAAAAGGATATCGTTTTCAAAATGTAGATGAGATTAAACAGAATTCGCAGAGTCAACCACATTATCCCAAAAAACGAATTCCTGGGAGCATTTCAACAGTGGCAGAAACTATGAGAGAATACATTGCAAGCAAAGGGGACTATTTTGAAGAAGACATGCTTGTATAATGTTGTAATTCAGGTGATAAAGTTAGGATATCAAAAGTCCGGTCTATTTTTGAACAGATGTCTTATATGCAGCATAAATTTTCTTCGAGGGGCATACTCGTATGTGTTTTAATCTTATTCCTATAAAAGCTTGATCATTTATTGCTATAAACTCTCTCTTGCAAATATCTCCATATTGCTTTATTTTAGACCCATTTGTTGCATTTTTCGTATGTTTCGCTAACATCTGATTTTCAAATGGATATCTATTTGATATTTAATTGAAAGGAATATGCACTTAATAATACAGGTTGCTAGTATATATTTTTTAATGATGGAATATTAACTTAATTCAAGACCAATATTGAATATTTGATATTTTTTTATGAAGATCACGCCGAAAGTTTGATTTTTATTATTATTTTATAATTCAAAATTGAGTTGAAAGTTTCGAAATCTTATATAGAAATAATTCATATTATTTACAAAAATCGCTATTTTTTTTGTGCGATTTCGATCGATTTTCTATGGCTCGCCCGAATACGAGAGCTTTGTACTGATCCATGTTAGGCAAGTCCTCTGAGTCGCATTTTCAGCTATCGAAGTTTGGAATTGGCCCCACCAGAATTCTAATGGAGAAACTCATTCGAGGACTTAAGTTTGATAAGGACGAGAAGGTGAAGATGTTTTCCTCCTTAAAACCCAGAGGATTTGACCACAAAGGAAGAAAAGTTTCACCAATACAGATGATGGAGTATGTGTTTACTTTTACACAACTCTTTCCGAAAAAGTTGTGTAGGGTCTCGCCTAAATTGAATTCAGTAAACGTATTCCAAAGCAGTAAATAAAATCGGAATCCTTTTGTTTCATATGCGGTTTATCTTTCAGGGAGGCTTTAAATCTCGGTTCGGAGTTATGAGGGACAATAACAAATAAGTCGCGTGCTTATGTGCCCGAGGAAACAAAATGCATAAATAGCGAGAGCCCGTTGTTTACCTCAACCTTAAAATCGCTTTTAACACGGGAATGGGAGCACAGGCGTTGATTTAACGATGGCCGAAGCTAAGCTGATTATTTTCTGAGCTCCACGTTATTTGCAAATCTGAAGAATGCGTTTTTTTAGAGGTAGGTTTGACTGTTTCGTATTATATAATTATTAAAATATAATGGTTATATTATTTAGTGAACTCTGGGATAATAGTTTTTAACTTTGCAGGGTTTACATAAATCAACAGTTTTAAACGCTTTCTTTCAGACTTAATCCATCTCGACTTTATTTCTAGTTCATTTTATAAAAAGAAAAAAAAAATTATTTAGTTATATATTAAATTATCAATTTCATAGGAATGCCCTACTTATAGCGCATAGATCTTTCCTTAGCGTCTAATGCAGCTTGAATGCGCCGTGATATTGATTCCAGAAAATATCGGAAACTTTATGGTGAAAGTCGAGTCCACGTTAAGACAAGCGCATTACCACTGTCCTGTTTGTCCCATTAACAACTGGCGATTATGGAGACAGCCGTAGCAAGGTGAGTGAACTCAGTGTCATGTTCCATAAAATATTCTGTGATTTTTGCGACTGTTGATAGATGCCATCTCCTGAGATCGAATGCGTATTCATGGATGGATGATTCTGTGTGGCAACAACGCTTGGGAGAGCTAATTCCTCTTATGAAAACGTTACTCATAACTAGTTATTGTCACCACCCACCGCCTGTTTGGTTGTCATTTAGCAAAACATATCCATAGCCTCATGCTGTTTTCGCCAAACCCTGATCCTTCCATCTGCATGGTGCGACAGAATTTTGTTTCGTTCGTCAGATGTGGCGATCGAGGCAATCCCATGAATTTTCTCTTGGGTTCAGATCTGGGAAATTTCGGAGGAGGGGCGGGGGTTGGTAGTAGATTGAAATGTTCCTCGCGATACTCGAATCATTCACATTCAATTTTGGCGATATAGCTTGTCGACGTTTGGATGAATTAGCGTTGGACCAATCGTCATTGGACTAGTCTCTGGGCGACGGACTGCCGTTTTGGACGACGGATTGCCGTTTTGGAGACCTTTTTGTTAACTCCATGGTACATTTCGATGGTGACTGGTTCAACTTCTGGAATCAATGGTGCTCCAAAATTAAGGCTCCACAATTTAGGCCCATTTGTGCAGTCTCGATACACCTTCACTACAGCAGCACGATAATTTTCACCAAGTTCTCTGTTTCTGTAATACTGCCACCCCTGACCCATAGATAATAATTACATACTTTTCCAAATCTGTTAAGTCTTGTGCCTTATCCATAACATTCACTGTTACTGTGTTCACGAATGCCAAGCCTTATATAAATTGTGATATCTTCGCATATGCGTCGAATAATACCCTAGGGATCTTCAACATCTGCTTTGGAGGAATGATTATGTCACTAGATCCTATACACGTTTTGATACCAACAAATTAAATTAAAGTTTCCATGTAGTTGATAAAAATCCTCGATCTAAGCAAAGTAAATATACTCTTGCATAGTATGTTGGTGAGTAAATATCTTTAACATCTTAGTGGATCCATATTCTCAACTGATTTGAAAAAAAAGAACAAAATTCCTTGCCTTTTTTTTCCTCCTCCACCTTGATATGTGTTGAAGGAGGAAAAGTTTTTCGGTGTCGTTCCTTCTAGTTTCTCTTAATATTTATATTTATTTGCTTCTGTCGCTCTGGCTCCTGAAATCTTCTGGGAAATTAACTTTAAAGAAGAAAAAAAAGGTGACGTGTGCTGTTCAATGACGCATACGGAGGAAGGACTCTTCTTTTCTATTCCTTTCCGTTGTTGTACACGTGACGATCGTTTATCACTTCGACAAAGGGAGGAGCAGTGGAAAATTTTTTTGGTATTTCTATTCTTTTACTAAGGAAGAGGAAGAGAAGCGGACACACCAATAGCAATTGCTGTCGCAGAAGGAGTCTGTTCCCCGTAAATTGTTTCTCTGCGTATTTTCGTGAGGATAAGGTCGGTCTTTCTCTCTTTTTTTTTCTTATTTTTTTTTCCTTTCGTTTTTCTTTCTTTATCGATTGTGGCAAATAAAGAGTTGGCGACAAAACGAAAGGCTGCAAACAAAAAGATAAAAACTTCCGACGAAAAGAGTCGTCGCCACGCGTTAACGCAACCAAACAAAACGACGTGTTCGCCCCGAAGGAAGTGATGACGGAACGCGACGGAAGATGGCGACAACCGGCCAATACTTTAAAACTAAAAAAAAGAGAAAAGGAATCAGTTCTTCATTAGACCTTTTTTTTATGTCGTAATTTTCTTCGTCGTGCTTTTCACTTCAACCGCGATGTTATCACTTCATATTTAATGTTTCCTCACTCCTCGCCATTCTCCGCCGACTTGTTTTTAAAGTGCGCGCGAAAACTGTTAGGGAAACGAGTTAAATTAGTTTATTCAGAATACTGTCAAATACTGTTGGAGATAAAATATCGTTCAAACTCGACGCTTTATCTAACTGGGAGAAAAAAAAATTCCTCGAGATAGATGTAACTTTTAAAGGGGAACATTTGCTATTACATTTGCGGTTATCTCCTCTCTAACGCGAAATTTGTTCAGAGGAGGGCCGGACAATCGTTTTAAAGACGACAGCCAAAAGGGAATGCAGAAATGGATAAACTTTTGTCATGAAATTAACAAATGCATTGAATCCATCACCAGTGTTATCTTCAAGGTTAATAAATGGTTGTAGAGGTTTGAGAAAATTGCAATGGCTTCGGCAGAAGCGTGTTCAAAAGTCACGGATTTGACATTGGAAATATAGCTCGTTGAAAGATTTAATTCGCACTGTCGGATTGTAGTTGTAGCACGAGCCAATTTACAAGCATGTCTGGATACTTGTACCCTATCACATTTTCTTCTGCAAAGAAAAAAGTGCTATAAATTTTGATTTTGAGATGGCGGGCAACTCAACAAAATTTTGACATGTTCTCTTACATAACCAAACTTCGTCACCACAATTCCAATAGATTGGGTTATTAACGAAACTACTTTTGCAATCATTTTTTAAACACCTGTAGTCCTTCGGAGCATGTATATCGATCTTGTGCTTTTGCCACAAATAGAAAGTATCAAATAAATCCTTTGTGATTTGTATGTTCTCTATAGGCTACTTCAGTTTGGTTTTCAGATTAGGAAATCTTAACGGGATAAATTGATGAGTACTGTAGACAAAAAACAACTGTCATTATGAAAACTATATAGAGACATTTAATTTCCGATTAGTTTTTCGCCTACTGTCTTATAATTTAGCAAGGTTATTCAGATCTTGGATGATCCGTCCACAGTCTTCCAAACTGGTATCCCATGGTTTAGTTCTTTAGTGGTTTTGTTTTTTCTTGTGTATTTGCCGCTTGATGTTGGTCCCGAATGATCACCTTCATCACGATGTTTTCTAAAAAGGACTTGAACTTTGTCTCTAACGTAGTTTGTCTCTGGTTTTGTCACCAAGTATCTGCTTTAACAGTTTCTGTCTTTCTGCAATGGTAACCCAGGTTTTCCTGAATTTCTTTTCATCAGTCATCATGAAATTGCCACACCGAGCAAACGCAACTATGGAAAATCGCTCATCAAAAATAATTGCTAGAAGCCGCGTGGTATATCTTATCATTTCACAAAGGATGCACTAAGTGTCATAACTTACGAGATAGCGAGACTGGAGTCTTACTTTTGCAAGCCATCTCAAACGAAGATTATAGTAGCTGCTTTTAATTTGTCCGGGAAAATGCGATTGGATCACTCTTCCTCAATTCATCTTAGATTTGAGTAATGGATCTGTTTTCAATTTACAAGATTTAAATTTACAACGCTCAACAGGTGTTAATGACGCGTAAAGTGAGGAAATGCCTATAAATTATTTTCACGAAGATGCACCTTTCTAGCCTTCGAGTCTGTTGCGTGGGTGGTGCGTGCTAATGCACACACACCACTGACTAATTAGATCGCGCTCTTAATTTTTATGACACTAACAACTGAAGGGAAAAAAGTGAATAAATCATTGCTTATCACTATTTATCATGCGTTCGTTACGCCACTTCTCACTTGGCCTCTCCCCGGAAGAAACAGAAATCGCGTGATTTGCTTCCCCTTTGTTTTCTTTCCTAATGGCCCAAGGCTGAAGGGCCGTAAATTCGGAGCCATTCGCCCACCCACCCTTATCTGGCTTTCCATTTATCGTCGCCATTGTCTTGGCCGTCGATAATTTTCATCGGACCCACGTAAATTAGACCACCACAGGAATCTGCACGTTTCACGAGGAGGTGGAAATTTGAATGAATCAAATGGAATTAATGAGTTGCTGAGGATCCTTCCTCACACCCAGTGCAGGGCTCTAATGCGGCAACTCGAAATGTTCAAATGGATTTTCGCCGCACAAAAGTTAAAGGTTCAGCACTCGACTTGAGCAGGGGATTAACTACGAATGGCATAAATATTTGTTTAAAACATTTATTCATTGCATTACGTGCTGTTTTAGAGCTTTGTATGTCATTGCATTTTGTGCTATCAATAATGATTAGAACGATGTGATAACAACGTCCTTGAATAAATGATAATTATGATGATAGGATGCAGACAGGTCTTTAATCTCTTTGAAGAGGGAATTTCATTTGACACTTTCTACTGAGAGATAGAGAACATTATTAAGCTGAAGTGTTCCTTCGAAATGAAAGTTACTTGAAAATTTGTATTCCCCATAACAGCCTCCTTATTCTATGTATGTTTCCTTGACTGACTTTAATAACCAATTGCTGTTGGAAAATGTTTTGGAAATGGTTTAATCAAGAATCTGGCCATCAAAATTCGGCCTTAATCGATGGCGGATAAATCCGCTGCTTTACCGAAGAAAATCCCTTATTCTCTGTTTCTATTTCTATTTTCTTTATTACACACTGACCAAATTAGAAACATGCGCGATGAACAGTAACATTATCGTCCACGAAGAAGCCATTATCTGTAGGATAAAAATATAGCATTGAAGGATGGACTTGATCAGCAAAAATGTTTAGGCGGACCAATAATAAATATCTCATGCAAAGCAAAGTTTCTGCAACAATAGGCCATAATAAAAAATTACTTGCGTTAAATCAAATTTACAGATTCGACTGTTGTGGTACCCGTCGTACGACGGGCTTTAATGCTAACAAAAGTAAATGACGCGACAAAAGAAAACAATTAAAAATTCCTTTCTTTATAACAATATAACACCAATTTTCTACTTCAATTCTACGTATGGGAGATTCAAAAAAATAGCTCAATAATTGTTTGATGCGTGTAATAACAATTAGTAAATAGTGTGATCAGTGATTCCTAATGATTCGGTAATAGCGCCGAAGAAGCGAAAAATTCAGACAATCTCGGAAGTCGAAGTAGCCTATGCGAATCCAATGGAGTCTGGAAGTGGAGAGCATCGATTGCTATGCTATGTTCGTGGTCCAAAGTCATTTGAAGATCTTCGAAGAGTTGTTGGTGTATTCAAAATACTTTCTAGGAGGCTTCAGAAGCTTTAAGGCTGCTAAAGGGCGATGAAGAATGGCATCGTTGCATGCGATGCGTGAAGCAATTGCTTTTTTCAGATTTGACAACTCAGACATCTATTTGCAGTCAATTTGGCATAATGTAAGTTCCCAAAAACCTAAGCGAATGTGGAATAGTTGTGCAGACGCGTTGCCAGAAGACCATCAGAATCAATTCCCAATATTGTGCAGACATTAAGAGATTTGGACCAATATCTGACGAATAATGAACGCCGACTCAAGGATTTTCCAGGGATGCTTCAATTGCATCAGTTCGCTAATCAAGAAGTTGAAGCGTTACAGGATTCAAATCACTGGTGTCGCTGGAGACTGCATACCTTCGGGCAAGATTCCAAGAGTTGGTGGATCAAATATCGCTCTTAAGTGAATAACAGCTGATTGTGAACAATCACATATTAAATGCGATATGCAATGAGACGCCAAGAAGGGAGACTCTGTTGTTGGACAGTCCTGGCGAAATCAGTAAATCATTTTTGCTGGAAAAAGTGCTGGCGACTGTTCTATTGGAAGGCAAAATTGCCCTGACAATGGCAACGAGTGATATTGAACGGGAATTGCAGCACTTTGGTCGGGCGAACTGCACATTCAATGTTCAAGCTAGGCCTGGATCTAAATGGAACTTCAACCTGTAATACCCTCATTCAATCGCAACATGCAGAATATTGCTATGCAAAGGCAGATCCTGTATATGCGAGTTACTAAATATATTTCTTTTCCTATAATATATGGGTGTTTAATATTGTTTAATGCCTTTGCTCGGTTGCGCCGGGCACAACACCATTGTAATAAAAAAATTACTTAACATTTTTGCAATGCTACTTTAAGGCGTTGGTTACATTGTTGGTTCGACAAACTTGATATTGTGGGTTTGAATTCTTCAGAATATATACTTTTTTAAACAGAAACAACTTTGTTTCCCGTCTTCGTTTTGCCTTGACAAGCTCGGCGAAGACGGGAAGGTACGATTTTTATTATGTATGTCAGTCTTCGCCGAGCTTAAACATTTACGTGATAAATTTGAAGATCGTAAGCATAAAACTGGTATATGTAACACGTTTGGTATGAGCATTGTTCTTCGACTGCAGAGAAATATGCCACGCTTGCGGTCAGTACGGAAATATAAGCACATAGTGCAGAGGGGGTGATTTTCTAAAATCCGACGAACTCTACTTTCTGTGCGCTGGCGCAAAATAATATCACCATAAGCACTGACTCCCTGCCGGGTAAAAAAATCACAGCAACGTCCGAAGTTATCAGTAAATTGTAGGGTCGACGGTCATTAGGTTGAACGTTTTGGGTATTAAACAATACAGTAGCCAATTCCGAATAATCAGGTTCAATACAAGCTACAATGCTCAGCGGAGATAACGCAGGCAATTCGTTTTTATCAAGAATACCGTTACAGGCGACTGATCATTTTGTAGAGTTCAAACGTCGATAATTTCCCGTTCGCCCAGCTTATGCAATGACAGTTAACAAGTCCCAGGATCAAACCTTAAACAACATTGGTATATACCTAGAGTAGATAGATACTGATACCCCGCCTTCGATTTACATTGAAAAACTCGGCGAAGACGGGCATCTCCGCTAGTACATTATATAAAATGTACAAAATATATAAAATATCACATTTATGTAAAAACATATAGGTGAAAATAATCAAAATAAACAACACAAAATGTACATACGTATTCTAAAATAATTGTAAAGAACGCTTTATTTTAAAAATGCGAAAATTTAATTAAAATTCCCTTAATACAATATAGTCGTTTTTCATGAATGAAAAGACACTTAATCAGAAATTTTAAAACTGGCAACAAGATGACATAACGAACCTAGTGGCAGAAAATGAGAAAGGTGATATTATCTGGACAGGCTTTTTCGCACCGTTACAAGATCTGATATTCGTAGCCCTCTAGACCTGTCCAGCCTTGCCATCTATAATTCTCTGTTGATATATGCGATCGGAACAGCTAGATCCAATTTAAATGATTCCCCAGTGGAAACATCAAAATTTTAGTATACAGGCTGGTAGGAAAATCTTGCCAGCCTGTAATTGTGCAAATGAGCACTCGTAAACTAAACGAGAAATGGTTTCTATTATACAGCACATCAAATCTTGCAGACTCCTCACCTTCCACGCATGAACTCTGTACGGAGAGAGTCCCGCCTGATGTTAGGCCCCCACTTAAAATTCACAATTTCCTGACGAATTTTCCTCTCACAAAGAATAGAACTACGCCGTCAGTAGAGAGATTGCATGGCTTCTCATAACCGCATCTAAACGAGCATCGAGGTGGAGAAACAAAAGTTTCTTTCAAGACCGGAAAGACATTTCACAATCACTTGTTTGCCTGTGAACTGAGTCCATAATCTCTGAAGAAGTGGGAAGTAACTCCGATTATCATCAGGCCAGTGCTCAGAATCTCATGTAGCGGAGAGTAGGTCAAAGTGGGTCACTTAATTCTAGGTTAAGATTAAACCTACGCAATTTAAGTTAGTTTTCTCAGATTCACACACATCCAATACCTCAAAGCAATGGGAACAGTAATCTGAAGCAATCACAGTTATATACTCTAGTATTTTTTTATATTAATCTTTTTACAAATATGTGCAAATTATCCACTTTGCCCCAATATGTGGGCAAAGTGGATCATTGGACGGGGGAAAACTGGCTCATAAACGCAGAATAGCCTAAGAGGTACAGTGATCACAGACAAAATCAAGTTGTCCTTCATAGGATGCCAATGACGCCGGAGCTTTTGAAAATTCAAGTTTCTTCACACATTTCTTCGAATCTTTGCCTCTCGAGCTTCTAACTGCAGAATTGGATGATTTTCCCGTTTTTAGCGAGCTTGTCAATATTTCGTAACGTTTCTCCAAGACACTTCGTTTACGCACTTCTCCAACAGTCTTGATAGGCAATGTCTCACATCTTTCCTGATCCATTTTTCCCCCTTCATCAATTATCCACTTTACCCCATCCTCTCACTTTAAAAACAAAAAAATTCCATGAGCAACACTCCTAACGGTCGAAAACTGAGTCGAATTATACTATCGATAAATCACTAACACAATATCTAGAAGAAATTATGATCAAACGAGTCATTACTGAACTGCAGCTAAATGATGAAACATTGTAAATTTTACGAAAACCGTATGAAAACACATTAACTTACATAATTTACTTCGTTCGGTCTTAACACGTCCCACGATGACTTATACTCTGTGTGCACTGACTGGGTGCACATCGTGCCTTTTATCTGAAAAAGGGAAATACTCGGCTGATCCGCTTTGCCCCCTATATCCACTTTGCCCCACTCTCCCCTAGTACGAGGCGGCGACGACCAGCTCTGGCTTCATAAGTCCTATTGTTCCGGAAGAATCGACGGATCTTGGATTTTAGAAGTAGCTGAAGTAGCTTGAACGAAAGATCTCATTGTAGCTCTCAGTGTCCGGTAGAGATATGTTCATAAACCAGCAGCAACATGGTATCGCAGCAGTTCCTGGAGATGACGATAGCACTGGAGATTGCTAAGACCGCCTGATGGCTCTGGGGTCCAGGGGTATCAACAAACGCATTATCAATTAGAAATAAATCTAGTTGTGAAAAGATGTTGGATCCACAATGGAAAGTGTACGCAGGGTTGTTCATATATAGTGTTGTCACTGAAGAATGTTGGTTTCTCTATCGGAAAACATGGGACATAAACGTTAAGCAGACGGAAGCTGAAGATGTTATCTCCAGCGAAATCACTTTGCATTCATAGTCGCACATGGTTAGCCATGCGGGAAAGACAAATTGATGAATAACTGGTCATTGGGGTAGCGAAGATCGAGGAGATCGTTGCGACGGAGCCAGCCTCACCTCTTGCAGGAGGAGAGTCTGGCAAATGCAGGGCGATGAACGTTGAAAGCACCATCTGCTTAAAACGAGACCCTAGGGATCTGACTTCACATGAGATGAACTTAATGCTGACGACAAACTGGTCACGTAGGCCGGCCCTCTCCGATGCGAATTGCTGACCCTTGGGAGACACTGAAGACCTATGAGGGCAAATGGATGCAAGAGCCGCTGAGGCTTCCGTTACTCTCACGAAAAGAAGTGCCGCTGAGGTTTCTGATGCTCTCACGGGAGGAAGACAATATTATACTGGATTTGTTGTGAAAACGTCGAGCAGATCTAAAAGATTTCCTTCTCAAGGACTTCTCTACTTCGGGTGGCCTTCTCGCTGGTCAGCGGTCTTGGGGGAACTGGCTGTGCCGATAACTAGTGTTGTCGAGCTTTTGGACAGCGGTCTTCAGGGATGCTAGGCGAGTTGCACTCGGAGGCTAGGCTGGAAGATCCTCTCGGGGTCGCTGCTACAACAGAGAACAATTCTCCATCACCTGCAGAACAGAGGGTTCTATGATACCAGCGGGGGATTAACATCTACAAGCGCAGAGGTGGTTCCTGCAGCCTTAGAGATGCAGGAGCCATGAATGGCTTCATCAATGATTTGGCTACAGCGGTAGTTTCTGCCCAAAATGTGAGAGTAATTCTTGCATCTTTTCAAGAGATCTCACTTAACATGAACGCTCTTATGACAATACAGCAGTATTTCCTCATCTCTTTCTATGAAAGGAGGATACGCTCCTGTGCATAATACGAAATCTGGGATCTCCCTTTCAAGCCAATATCACCAATACTGCATTATAGTACAATGATTATCGCACTTAAGACTCGAATTATCAGTTACGTCTTTATGCATAGAGCTTATTGTTATAGCATTAACGAGCCTCACACAGTGTTTTATCAGAGGATGAGAAATGGTTCGACTTGAATAGCGATAGCACTTCTCCGAACTTTTTAGAAGCTTCTCACAAACGATTTTGACAGGAGTGGCGAAATTCTCTTGATGTTGATCAGCAGGTGCGTCGAGTCGATAATGTAGAAATAAACGGTGGTTTAACCATTTTCACAAAGTTCGCATCGATAATGCAGTACCCAATGCTAGGGAACTGGCACAGCATCCTATCCTCTAATGAGATAGGATAGTTTCTGTAAACAGGCAACTACAAGTTGGTCCGAAGGCAATCCAACAAAAAATGTAATCCATGATTGCGGAGGGTTTCTTAAAAGTCACAAAGTAGGGCGTGGACTCTCCGATATTGTCCAGGGAGCAGTGTTCAGGGTGTGGACTTCTCAGCAGTTTCCAAGTGTGAGTTCCATGTTTTTTGAGAGAAAAGCGTTTTCCAAGTAAAAATGAGGTGTGGTCACTACGCCACTTTCTTATACGTAAATGTCCTGGTCCAAATATAGAAAAAAAATTAAACAGCTGTCTAAAATGGCTACTTCCGATAGAAATTTTGAAAAAGGTTGTGAATAAAAGTTACTTCAAATTAGCTTCTAAACACTTTGGTATAGATTCCAAGTTTTCCTATACCATCTTATTTCGCCTATATTTGCAAAAAACTGGACTTTGATAAGAGTAAAACTGGTACTTCCGGTTAGAATTTTGAAAAATTTCGTTAACAAAAGTTGTTTAAAATTGTAATTGTAACATTTTTCAATCCCTTCAAAATTTTCATAAACGCTGGTTAAAGAGATATTTCAAAATTTATATTTTGGCGCTGGAAAACTAATCAGACCTCCCGAGGAAGATTATAATCTTAAGTTTAAAGTTTAGTCTCGATAGCTTTAGCCGTTTGGACGCTATCGTGAACACACACACACACATACATACAGACAGACATTTTCCAAAAATCACTTTTTCGTAATCTAGGTACCTGAAAACGTGAAGATCAGTGAAAATCTCGAGATCGAAAATTTTTCGTGATTATAATACTATGTATAAGAAAAGTAAAAAGACATCAGAACTGGACTAGTAAACACTTTTTCCGGAAAAGCACACAAAAACATCACGTCAGGTTAGATTGTTTAGATTGCAAAATAATATTGAAATAATATTATAACAACTCGATTTTCAGTTATGGAGGCATCGCTCGCCTTCAATAACCAAATGCCAAAGTATTTTTACATTTTTTGTGAGAATTATCTTCTTAATGAGTTCTTTATTTCTCCCTTTTCCTTTTTAAGGGTTCCCTTTGCGCACCGTAATTTTTCTTCTACAAAAACGACCTTATAGAAAAATGGTTCCTTTGTTAAAATCGCAGCTGTTGTGCCTTCTTATTAGGGCATTGGACAAGAAAACTAACAAGGAAGGATAAAAAATGATATAGAAAGGAAAAAAAGTGAGAAAATAAACAAAAGATGAACTTCATATTAAATTGGATGGACATAGTTCATCGAAGATTTTTCAATGATTCAGTATTGAGAGAAGTAGAGAGAAAAATGGGAGGGAAAGTAAAAAGAAATTGAGGAGGGGATAAGGGAAATGTTTTTTTTTCCTCTTTGAAAAACGCTTTCAAAATTTTCTTCAGGTCGAGAAATAAATGGGGAAGAAATAAGCGGGCGCTTTGTCTGTCTATCAAGGGGTTTACGAAGGATAGAAGAAGGAAATAAAAAAGAGAAACAGATAGGCGGAAACGAATCGATGCAATCGGACTTTGGGTGAGGAGTAGCGGAGAAGTTTCGGCCTTCGTCCGTTCGAAAAATCCTAATGGTGGTCGACTCATCGGTGAAGAGCCACCCAATACAAAAAAGAGAGAAAAAGAGAGGGGAAAATGCTACGCCAAACTGTTCGGAGGAAATGTACAAAGTTTACCCATTCGGGAAAATGTTTGTGTTCTTTCTGTGGGATTCCATCAGATGACGTCGCAAAGGAAGTGGCATCAGGAGCACATAAAAATCAAAGGCAGGTGAAGGAAGGGATTGCTACACGGCTGACATTGGGAGGAAATAATAAGGGGAAGGCCACTGAAAAAAAAACGAGTGCACATCTGGGAAATTACTAAAGCAGAATGAAAAATCTCAGGAAAAATATCACGCCTTTAAAGAGTTCATGTATGTGAGATTAAAAAAATGGGAGGAACACATTTTCTTTTAGATACAAAAGTAAATTTTTGTAGGCTGCCTGGATGATACAGCTTCCACAAACAGCAATACCATATCGCATAAACAACGTTAATGGACATACAGATGTTAGTTTCCCTCAGTTATATTTTCAGATCTTGCAATAAATTTCTTTTATTTCCGATAGCAATATATAAAAGTTCTTTCATAAGAAAGTCTAGAGTATATACGTTTTTATGGCATCTCGGATTTGAGCTATTAAATTATTTCTCCAGAATTGAATAATAAACTTATGAGAATTGAAATTTTGAAATATGCTGTAGCTACTAGAGAAGCAAACCAATATTAAAAGAAACTTATTGAGACGATAGCTGGAATTCCGTCTGAGCAAACGCTTTAAAGTTGAAATTTAAAAATATAAACTTAATCTGTTAGCTCGAGTTGCCTTCTACTGAATGAGAATCTCTCATAAATTTTTGTTTTTCTCTTTCATGCCCTTTATTTTATTGAAACTTATTAAAGAAGGCGAGTAAGAAACTCGTTCACAGTGGCCAATGCTATAAACTTCGTATCGACGGAGGAAGGGGGGTAAAAGGAAGGAAGAAAATGCAATCACTGAATATGTTTTTCCATCCTTACTCGAAATAAGACTTTTCCTTTTCCAAACTTCTTGCCCAAGATTGACTCGTTTTGATCGTCTTTTCCAGCGCTTTCATTTTCTTCGAAGACCGAAATATTGGCTCTTTTTCTCGCTTCGAGTTGCGAGCTAATGGGAATATAATTCCATCATTAGCAACGAAGCATTTGCGAAGAAAACTCTCTTCCGTGAGAGCAAAAGGCCGAGAACGGGATTTTGAGGGAAGAAGAGGAGAAACCTTTTCTCTCTTTTCCATTTCTTTTGGCTTGACTCCAGACCCAAACGGCTCGAGTCTCTTCTAAATCTTTTGCTCCGAAGTGGAATATTCTTTGCTTCGTCTCTTGTAAATCGTTAAGGATAAGAACCACTTTTTGAGGATATTCTCGTTTTGAATTGCTCCTTTCTTATTTTCATGTGAAGAAAAATACTAAAATATTCTGGAGAGCTTTATAAAAGATATTTTCAAGAAAAATTCCGCTCTTCTATTTAAAAACACTTAAGGTATCTCCTTTATTATATGTTACACTAAAAATTCTTTCAGACTCTTTGTTTCATCGATTAATGAATTAGTTTTCACCTTGAATGACTTTTCAGAAATCATACAGACAGGCATCTTGAACTTAAGCAGTTTTTGCACGGAATAGATTCAGTGTTTTCAGTTAAAATGATGAGATTTAATTAATCGAATATAAAATAATCCCTCCATTTACGCTAATTGAACCATGGAAAAGATTCTTCAGAGCGTCAAATATTTTCTTGTTGTTAAGACATGAAAGTTTTTAACTAAAGCCTTTTTTTCTTAAAGACACACATCTATATGAGGTTACCGATTAAAAAAAAACAATTTTTCTATGTGTCAGTCATTCGCATACTAACAAAGCTTACAACTTTAATCTCGTTAGATGAATATAGTCACTAGCTGTCGTTCTTACAGTTGAAGCTATGTTAAGATTGTCGATGTTGATGGATCTGCGCAACTGTGTAGAACTACCTTTTTGTCTAGATAACTTTTATTAAGTACCGAAAAGTGCTTTAAGCTGTCAGTGTGGGGAAACGTGTCTGTCTGTCTGTATCTCTAACTCCTCAAAGAGGCTATGAAAGATTTTCAAAATCTGTCTTCGTCAATCAATTAATATGATTCATGGCACGAACCCATCACAAATATCATCGAAATTGGTTCAATGGCACGTGCACAAATGGTACCTTCATGACCCCATCTAGTAATTTTCAATGGAAAGATATAGTAAGTAATATATCAAACAAATCGAAACGACAAGCTATAAGCGATTATAGCCAATCGATATATACAGGGTGATTACAAAAGAACTTCACACTTTTAAAAATTTATTACATCAAAGCTATTCAGAATATAGACACACCACATACGGATTCTTAAAGAAAAACTCTTGAAATTTATTGGGACACAGTTAAAGATGTTCAATATGCCCCCCTGTAGTCGAATTCGTCCCAAACCCGCATTAACATGCCTCCATCAATCCCACGTATCGCAACCGTAATGCGTTCTTTCAGCTCGTCTAGGTCACGGGGAAGGGGTAGGGTGAAAACCTTGTCCTTTACACACGCCCATAAAAAGAAATCACAGCGGTGGATTGGTCGATTGGCAAAAAGGTACTATGTTTGTATTATAATTTGGCCACCGCGGAGCCCCGACCTCACACCTTGTGATTTCTTTTTATGGGGGTGTGTAAAGAACAAGGTCTTCACCCTACCCCTTCCCCGTGACCTAGACGAGCTGAAAGAACGCATTACGGTAGCGATACGTGGGATTGAAGGAGACATGTTAATGCGGGTTTGGTACGAATTCGACTACCGCATTGATGTATGCCGTGTTACGACAGGGGGGCATATTGAACATCTTTAACTGTGTCACAATAAATTTCAAGAGTTTTTCTTTAAGAACCGTATGTGGTGTGTCTATATTCTGAATAGCTTTGATGTAATAAATTTTTAAAAGTGTGAAGTTCTTTTGTAATCACCCTGTATAGGTCCGCGCATGAACCATTTTGAAGATGGTCGTAATCGTTACAATGGCACGTGCTCTGACGGTACCCTTATATCACCCTCAAATACTTTCAATGATAAGATATAGCAAGTTGTATATCAAACAACTCGAAATGATAAAATAAGAGCGAATAAAACGTTATTATGTACGTTTTCTCCCCTGCATGCTCAATCGAGTTCATATTCGGAGATCGTGCTGGCCACTCCTTATGACACACTCTTAAATTTTCAATGATAAAATAAAGCAAATAGTACATCAAACAAATCGAAATTTCCAATGTTAAGTTATATCATGTAATATAAAAAGCAATTTGTAACGACATGTTATGAATGAGTATATAAGAATAATTAATAAGTTAGAAATTGCGTCGATTTGGATTCAGGGGTACCTGTGCTAATGATACCATTTTGTTACCATTTGGAAATTTTTAATAAAAAGACATTGCATGTAATATATCGTAACGACCTGTCATGAATGAATATATAAGAGTAATTACAAGGTTTGAAGATGGTTGAATTTGATTCCAGTGGTACATGTTCTAATGACATCATTTTGGTACCATTGAAAAAATTCCATGCTAGAATATGTCATGTATCAAACAACTTGGAAGAAGTAGTTAATATGTGCGAAGATGGTCTATTTTTATTTAGGGGTACCTGTATTAATGATACCACAGTGGTATCGTTAGAAATTTTACATGCTAAGATAGGGCATGTAACATACCAAAGAACAAGTAATGACATGCCATGAAAGAATATATAAGAATAGTTATAAAATTCGTAGATTATAGAATTTGAGTTATGAAACTGTTTTAAAGTTTTCAAAAGCAATTCAAACATTTTGGAATTAGGTTTCAAATAGTTTGTGACGGCGATTAGTTTAGAATTTCGGTACTTGGTTATGTCATTCCTTAATGGTTTATTAACTTCTAAACGTTTTTATCTTTTTCTTAAATATCTTACTAAATGTATCTCTTTATGATGCCATTATTTATTAATCGAGGTACAGCAATTATGTACAGAAGTTACATCAGTCGCACTGTAATGATAAGTAAAACATTTCTTAAATGATGCCTATCTACATTAAGGTGAAAGGGTGGCGTATATTTTGCTGAAAAATTTGGGTTCACATTTGCTGTTTAATGGTTTAAAATTAAAATTTTTTCACTCGTATTAAAATGAATTCGCCCGTGTCTACATGCATTACAACGGCGAATGAAATTTTGCAGTATTCTTTCAGTATCCCTAGTGTATGTTGTATAAGGCGACAGGCAGCGTGGACTCTGATAATTAGTATCGCATCGGATTCTATCTGGTTTGTTGCATCAAGGACTTGATGTGCTCCTATAGGAAAAAATCCAGAAGAGTAAGATCTGGCGATTGCGCTGGACTTGATGTGTTCTCCTTTCTTCATAGAATACGGGATCGTTGTCCAGGTGATCGCGGACAAGAAGATCTTTGATCTTTGAAATCTCCGACCATTGATTCGCTATCTCAAAGTAGTCAATTTATAGTCCTCAACCATGAGGAGAATTTTGACTCTAAAGGTTTGAGATATCTTGTATGGAGAGAAAAACTGCTCTATATGCTCATGTGTAAAATTTTTTAAAAATTGATATTTAATGCTATTTAATGTTTCCGTTAAAGTTGCAATATTCACATTTGTGATACTTTACAATAGAATAATGAATGCATTTAGATTCTGCATCTGAAAAGAAACCACAAAATAGCTTAAATTATCGCTTGATACGTTAAAACTTTAAATAAACTCATGCAGACTTTACTTATTCATAGAATAAACGAGTAAATATGTACTTAATTAAAAATGAGTTTTTTGTGTAATTATAAAAGTGTACTAAAATATTAACGCATAAATATCCAGTTTAATTGCAAAACTTATAAATCATTTACAAAATCTAAATGAGCTAATGGTAGCAAGCTAATGCCCTCCTTGTAAAATCTCATCCATTCTTCTAGTTGATGTAATAAAAATCCTCTGAGATACACTGGTTAGTTCCCTCGTACAAAATAAAGATCAAATTTATGTTAATGGTCTCACTAATGATAAAAGTTGATGACAGCTAAAACAAATGAGCGGATAAAGCCGAGAATTTAAATACACAATGCAAATTAGGTTCGCCAAAACTCCGCCTGAGACGGCTGACGGTCGACTTCACTGCACGCTGAATGAATGCGACTGGGAAATTATTTAATTGATTATTTTTAATGAAAGATTACTATACGATATAGTAACACAGGAGTATTGATCTGTAATTTATTTTTTAATTAACAGATTGAGCTTGAGGAGCCAAACTTGAAATTAAATGAAACAAAATTTCCGATCGTCATTAAATTTCTGGATAAGAGCCAGACTCCAATTAGAGTAGGCATTCAAACTGCCCTTCTATAACCTTTTCGAAAACTTATCTATGGCTAATGCACGTGACAGGAAGACTCTTCAATTGACATGAAGGAGAATGCTTGTGGATTCCCTGATGTAGAGATTATTTGACATCCGTGATGCAGTGACAATGAAAGAAGAGAGGGGACTCATTCACCTTCACCTGTTTAGGGAAAATGGAGAACGAGGGAGGAAGCAATTATAAATTCATTACTTTCAATTAGCGAAAATGCCTTATTAGGTTGACAGGAAGAGTAATTGGATTAGAGTTGAAATTTTATGTTTGAAAAGTGACAGACTTCTATTTTTTCCCTTTTTGAATGCCAATTGAAATCTCGATGATAGAAGTAATAATCAATAATTTTTTTTAATATCTGCATTTAATTGCATGTTTCTTGAATTAATTGGCTGAATATGGCAAACATATACAACCCAATCTCAAAAGTATGGAATAATTCCATTTCATATGCTAGATCTTAGTTTACTCATAAAATTGTACACAGAAAATATATGCAAATAACTTCTAGACAACATTTTTTAAAGAAACATGTACTACAATTTCCAAAAAAAAAACAGAAATAGGGAAATAAATTTATTGTTTTAGAAAAATTCTAGTGATTTAAAGTGATTAATCGTGTCTCATAATTATAGAATAACAAACATTTTGTCGCAGAACAATAGAATAATCTTAGAAATTTGTGTTCTGGTTACCATAGACTCGTTCATTTTACGAGGGGGTATGAATTCATGAATTTTTGTCTTAAAGCATTCAATAATTCATTGACATATGAATCGTTACTTGATTGTTTTTGTTTCAATGGTCAGATCAAAAACCCTGTCAGTTTCTCAGAAGGAATTGATTATATGTCTCATTAAAACTGGAAAAAAACAACAGCAAGCAGCAACAGAATTGCATATTGGCCAAGGAACTGTATCAAAAATATTCACAGAATTCAAGAAGAATGGATTTGTAACTCCAGCAAAGAAGAAAAGTGGGAGACCAAGATGCACAACTAAGCGTGATGACAGACAACTCGAAAAGATCGTGCTTAAAAAAAAGGTTCGATAGAATTCGTGGCTATCAACAAGTTTTGAAAGATCATGGTGTGAATATCAGCAGAGATACGGTGCATAGAAGATTCTTAGAAGCAGGATTTAGATCAAGAGTTCCAAACACTGATACAACACTGCCATTCTCTTAAAATTTGCTTATTACCTTTTGATGCTTTTAGCATGTGGCGTATCTCATTCGCACTCGTTTTTCAATTTTCGTTAAACTGCAACAGGCGAGCTTTTATTGTGATGTTATAAAAGAAACTAGCAGAGGACCCGGCGTTGCCCGGGATAATTACACGTGTAAGTAAACAGAACAATCACAAGAAGTTAAATTATACCTCCAAATTGGTTAAATAATAACTCAATCAATACAACATCCATTCTAAGGGACTATCCATTGTAAGAAAACTCCGAAAAAACAGGAATTCTAGGTGATATACCGGGACTTTATTTAACTTCTTTTTGATTTGCTTCAGATTAAAATGATATCCATCTTCATAACCGGGGACATCAGTGGATATTTTAGACCCAAGTTTTTATTGCCCTTGACGTAGAAGCTCTTATACCATCTTGCTCTATTCGAAACTCCCGTTGTTCAAATTTTCCAATGCCCGTATAGCTTTTTCTCTTTTAGCTGCAGAGTTTCTCTGACTAAATTTTTGCCCGTTTCTCTGACTTGTGACTCCTTTGCCTCCTCAATAGACTCTGCCTTATTTATGTCCTGTCACTGCATCATTTTATGCTCATTATTAATAATTCTTGGAAACGAACTTTCAATCATCACATTATCAGCATCTCAGTTTCCAAAATATTCATATTCACACAGATTATAGTCAAAATGTATTTTTATGAAATGTTTGGATTTGCTGTGCTACCAAATAAGCTAGGTGATAACCTCGACGTGGCATTCTTTCTCTTTTTTTTGGATTAAATTTTGCAATATCTTAAAAAATAAACACATGAAAACGCTTAGGTAAAAATTCATAATGAAAATTCGAAAAAAAATTATTTTAAATGCTCACAATGGATGGACCTCTCCATGTATGCCACAGCTAGCCTAAATAATTTCTTAGTTAAATAATCTTGAAGATGTTGCAATTCCCACTCTGCTCTCAATGTCTTGAAGCAAAACTTGGCCATTCATCACTTTGTGTAGTCTAGTGGTCGCCGATTCTTCTATTTACTTGCTTCCCATTTGCTCAATACAGCACGGAGCTAAAGGACTGCTTCCTCTGTCGTCTTTCCACTCTTTCTCAATAGTCTGCTAACTCTCCATTATCTCCAGTTACTGATCATTTTTAAAGATTTTCAAGAAATTGTTAAGTACTAATAACTCTCTTTTCTAAGAAAAGCCTGAATAACAGGAATTCTATGCATTGTTACAAACTGAAACTTATCCATATTGCATCATCATTTTATGTTCATTGTTTTAATTCTTGGAAAGATTGCTTTAACATTACATCATCATTCTGTGCTCATTGTTATTGGTGAATTGCGCGTTGATACCATTGTTGATGCGAACACGATGGGCCTATTGTTGCACAAACTTTGCCTTGCATTTTTGGTCATGAGATATATATTGTTGGTCCATGCAGTGTGTTTGTGAATTGCGTGCTGATACCATTGTTGATGCATATTGTTGTACAAACTTTGCCTTGCATTGTTGGTCATGAGATATTTCTCATTAATATGCCTTGCAATAACCATGAATATCGAAATCTGAGGTAGACAGTGACCTTCCTTATGCTATGAAGGTCAAGTATGCAAAATTTCATCAAGATCGGAATAAAACTGTAGATTTGTATAAAAAAACAAACAAACCCACAAACAAACCCACAAACCCACAAACAAACATCCTAGATATAGATAGTTTGGGCTTTTTCTTAATTCGATTTTTCTACCGTTATCTGTGAGCGATTGTTTCGCTTCCTCTATAGAATTGACCTAGATAATACAGCAATCTTATGTTTCTATTCCGCTGTAATGCTATGCCGGGCTTAGTTGTTGAAACAAGTGATCGATATTTTCACTGTACAATTAACATACAATACGGTATAGCCTAATTTTAAAGATATGGGTTTTTTTAAACAGGGAAAGCTTACCCTGTATATAAACGAAGCTCTGAGAGACATAGACCCAACAACGTTTTTAATTTAAGTTTTTTTTTTTAGCTTTATTTGGATCTACAATTTTAATTCAGAAAAGTCTTTTATGAAAAAAAATATTTACAGTATGAATTTCGTTTTAATATATTAAAGTTGAGCGTTTCTATTTCTAACTTTTCCATTCTCAGGGTAATTTTTAAAGGAATAAGCGTGAAGTTTTTCATTTTCTCTGAACTACATTACCCATTTTGAGTGTATTTTTAGCCATTCCTTTTATTACAAAAATTTTAAAACAAAAAAAAGCAATATTGCAGCGAAATATTCCTGCTTGTAAGCTCAATGGAGGAGTTTTTAATTAAGAAATCTAATAGTAGGCGTGGGGAAGAGAAATTGAGTTGAAGAAAAAATTAAAACGATCGCCTCTTTAGACAGTTTTTTTTTAATAAATCGGATGGAAATTGCATTTGTACTCCAGTGGGAAATTGCCTCTCGTCATTTCGGAAGTGGACTCTGTAGCCGATTTGCCTGCTCTCTCACTCTTCGTTCAAAGCAATTGAATTTTCCTTCCCTTTAAGGAGAAACAGCGAACGAGGAATTCGTTTACGAATGGAGCCAAAGGCCGAAAGGGCTTTGAAGGTTCTGCCTTCGCCCCCACCCCTTCCCTTTTACTCTGGTTAAAATTAAATCATAAACCCAATGCGAAATGCAAGTTGGACTGGGAATTAAACGTGGATGGTCTGCATTGCTTGTGTAAACGCAGTGACTCGCAATTGATTTGCAACAAGGCTTGTGTTGGTTGATAAATTCGGAGTTTTGGGTTAAAAGGAATCGGTGGATTGGAATTGGATTTTCACCAGAATACGTTGCGAATGATAATCTGTATATAGAATGCTATGAAGTTGTGGTAACTTTTACCTCAAATTGAATAAGGGAATGCTGCTCATGGTTTGGCAGAAAAATCGAATATTCTAGTCTTGTAAAAAGATCAATATACAGTTTTCTTTCAAAATGTTTTGTCAGCTTAAATCCAGGATTCCTTTAAGCTTAATTAAGAATGAGTGAAAGACTGTGTTCGATGTTTTAACTTTTGTCTAGGAATTGTGCTTAAATTGGAAGGGACAAAGAAAAAAACGTTTCTTAATTTCTATGGACCGTAATTGTAGAGAAATAAAGGGAACTGGAAGAGGGAAAAAAAAACGTTGGAATTGCATGGATCAGAAGTTCCTTGTTTCACTTGCAATTACCACTTGTTTTGCTTGCCTTAATTTACACTTTTGTTCTTTCTTTGCAAAGAGGTTTTGCTTTTTGTCTTTCGCGGAAAAATTACAAAAGTTACGCCTCGTTGAGGTGATTCTCGGCTTTCTTCGCTCATTAAGGCCTGAGGAAAAGTTTTTAAAGTTGGTTCAAAATGATGAAAGCATCTATAAAAACACGACACGTGTTCCTAAATGCCACATGCTTCATATCCAAGTTAACTGTGCTACAAATGCTTCAAGGATTTCTTATGTTTCCAAGACAACTTTGAGTTGTTTATCATAAAACAAATGCTATAGATTCAAGTGATAAAGATTAAATATTTATTGACACGGAAAGTTTTAAGTATTCTAGAGACTTGCTATATAAATCTCATAATTTTTTAAATAAATTATAGATTAATAATGACAAGAAACATAAACGAGACTAATATAGATTAATATATAGCGCCCTCTTCGTTCACTTTTACTTTTAAGCAGAACTAGTCAGAACATTAGATTTTTCTAGAAGTGCGCACTTTAAAAACCGTATTGTTCATTTTCAAGCAGATATCACTTTTAATCATTTTCCTTTCACAAAATTAAGACTCTAAATAATAATAGTTTAAACAAGGAGATATTGCTACTTCGGCAATCTTTATATTTTTGAGCAGAATCTTTGTTATCGTATGGAAACTAATGATGATCGTTTCTAACATTTACTATCTTGTCATCCAAGTTACTGCTTTGGTAAATGATTTATCTTTGGATTGCAATTACTCGAAAAGTAATAATCGAAGTTCATCGGACTCTACAATAGCATGTTAATTTTTTTAGGGTAAAATTAACCACTCTTTAGGTCTCTTTCACATGGTCTTGGCGCTTGTCCGTCGGGGTGTTGGCCCGTCACCCTGACGAATAGCAATACATAGAAAAGACATGACTCATTTACATTATCCGGGTACTTACAGATGACCGTCTGGGAGAAGGAAACTCCCGGATCTCCCTTCTACATATTAATTGCGCTCACCCGGACTGCATTCTAGCAAGCCTGTGTGGAAGCGAGTGCCTTCACATTATCCCAGTGTTTTGTCGTCCGAGTGTTGTCTTTGTGCACTGCCGCGTTGTCTGTCTTCATTCACCTACCATAACAGCCGACATATTTGCTAGTTAATGCAATACCTCATATGCAATATCTTATTTCTGTAGCTGTTCCAGCAACTCATCAAAAGTTGGAATCGAAATGCGTAAATAATTAAAAGAATTATTTCGTCTTGTCTTAATCCTGCAAAAAGTACATTGAAAGTTCCTAGAACATATCTTTTTTTTCTAATAACGAATGAATCGAAATTTGCCTAACACGTTTTTCGGCGATTTTTTTTTTAATGAAGCGAGCACAATAATTCTTTTACATCTATCCATCCCCGTAATAAACTTGCTTGACTCGAATGTACATGTAAAGACAGCATCCGGGCGGACAAACATCCGATCAGCGTGAAAGAGGCCTTAGGACTTATGGTTTGTGTATATACAAGGACTGGAAATTTAATAGTGATCACAGAAGTGCTGGAAGGGTATAGTGATATATGCGATAGTAACTGTATTAGCACACCTTCCTCTCTCCACGATGTAATGGACTTTGTCTTTCCACGCGCTGAGCCTGGAGACATTAGCCATTCTGTTCAGAACAGATAGTCTGTGAAGAAATATTTTTCCAAATTAGAGCAGCGTTCTTGGCTTAAAATTTAACGTGCAAATGGCCGCACTGCAAAGGAATGCTACCAGGATTTGTAGAGGCTCGTGGAACTGATGCACTACCGTACTGATGCACTACCAGCGTTCCTTGCGTTCGTCTGATCCTTACTCACGAAGTACCCAACGACAAACTGTAAATATCGCATACTACTTATATTTCGTGCAAAAAACCTTCGTGAAACCTGCTGAGGAAGCAGCATCACTTTCTCACCACTCCAGCCATTATCCCCCATGACAATGCCCGTTGTTATTGTGGCTAGTGTTGTCTATGACCTGCTTTCAAGATGTACTTGGGAAATACTGTACCATTTTCCATACTCTCCAAACTTAGCCCCTGTTACTTTGATTTATTTCCAAAACTTAAGGAACCCCTACGCAGCATTCGTTTCCACACGATTCCCAACATTATGCTTGCAGTCCACCGATCCATCCGTGATATCAATAGATCTGGGGTTGCTCACGGAATTATAAACCTACCAGGATGATGCTAAAAAAACTGTGGACAAAGCTGGGGATTATATTGAAAGATTGTAAAAGGGAATCTGTAATATACCTTTCCTGTGCTAATCTTTGCGATCATTATTAAATTTTCAAGCATCATATTTACCGTATACAGGGTGTTTTTGAATTGAGTACAGATTTTTTGGGAGATGATAGAAGAGGTCCTTAGAAGTATTTTTTTGTCATATGAACATGGGGTCCCCGCAGCTCCGTTTACTTACAATACTGCATTGAACAATCAAATGACACCGGGACGCATTGTGCGTTGGTAGGCTTAGATTATTTTATTTTTAACAATTAACAATTGGGAAGAATTCTGTTGGGATAACGTTCAGCATACAAACGCCTTGCACTATCCATGGTACCAGCAGCACCGAGACACAGATGCATGTCTGCATAATCATTCCATGTAAAACGATTCATACTGTTTGTTTAACTTTAAACATGTAAAAAGTATATCAAGTGAACTTTTTAAAACAAATCTTTACCTACTGCTTTCCCAGAATGCGATTAGTTCATTTACATATGGACTAATCGTATTTTACAAAGGGGTTGGATACCATGGAATCTCCTTGACGAAGTTTGTCCTAAGACTTTTCAACAAATAAGCACGTGCACCTTGAAATTTCTTTGCAAACAATTACTTTAAAAGTTATTACAGTAGATCAATGACGTATATTAAAGATAGACTCCGAATTCTATTGTTGTAACTTGAAGCAAATTGGGAAGCTCCATGCCCAGAACTGTCATGGCCGAAAGTGAGTGAAGTTGATGCAAAACACATGGCTAAACATGAGAGTAGCTGATTAATAATTCTTTCACATGCCGATCACAAAGTGATAAGTTTATCTTTTCGTTTACTTTGTATTTGAAGTATTTTATTAAATTTTATAAACAATTTTTCGATCATGGTTTCAATTTCAATTTCGTTTCGATTGTCTTTCAGTTACGTATTTTCATTTTAGTTACGTATTTTTGATTTATTTTTGTGGAAAATGATTCCTGGACCTTGTTCTTGTCGATTTAACTTTGAGGAATGGTTTTGAATTAATTATTCCTCGGGCTCAAAAATCTTCAAAAACAAAACAGCCAGACAGCTAATTACTCCACGGCTCACTCCTGCCCAGAACTATCATGACTCAATTTGCTTCACTTTTTGCCGTTGTTAACAATAGGATTGGAGTCTATCTTTAATATACGTCATTGCTTGTGTTAATTGTTAAAAATAAAATAATCTAGGCCTACCAATGCACACTGCGTCCCGGTGTCATTTGATTGTTCAGTGCAGTATTGTAAGTAAACAGAGCTGCGGGGACCCCATGTTCATATGACAAAAAATGCTTCTAAGGACCTCTTCTATCATCTCCTCAATTCAAAAACACCCTGTATATAGAGAGAGAATTGAAAAGCCATCGGATCAGCTCCAGTTAAAGTTTAACACTCTAAGCTTAACTACTATTTTATAAACAATCTCGATTCTTAAATAATACTACTGTGTTTATATGCAATGATAAGAAATTATACATGTATAAAATTAAGAGCCATCAAAATGAAATCTAATGTAAAACAATTAGAATGTAATCAGTCGATTTTTATAGATAACATGGGCTGCGAGAAAGCTCCGCCTGCGAGAAAGTTAGCTTTACAACACAGCACCAGACGAAAAAGAGGACCCGTTTTAATTAAAAGCATTATCTGTCATTTTCAGTTAATTATATATTGACGACGTAGTTAGAAATATAATTTCTTTAACGTATTTAATTTTAATGCAAAAAGACTCTTCATTTATTAAGTAAGAATTTGTTACGTAGTAGATCTAAGCTTTTATAGTTTGAGGGCTATACAAAAAGAAAGGCTTGTCAAGTTATAAATTCCTTTATTAACAACATAAGAAACATGTGGCTATATATAGGGTGTACACAAACGATTGAAGCGGTTTCATGATTTTATTGTAGGTGAATTATTTAACGTACCATCACAAAATTTTACAAGTACATCAAGTATTTTTTGAAAAATGCCCGACAGACCTATCATTCCGTTAGACGGCTACAGTCGCAAAATTGATGGATCGGTCATGTCGGAAATGATGATCAAAGAAGTTGCCATGGCCTCCTCGCTTCCTGACTTAACTCCTTGTGACTTTTTTTTTTCTAGGGGTGTTTGAAAAACTTAGTGTTTGTGCTGTTATTACTGGCTGATCTGCCATTATTCTGGCTCGTATCACAGATCTTTTGCTCTAATTGATAGGAGCATGCTTCGTTGAGTATGGGATGGACTCGATGAAAGATTTTATATCTCTAGAGTCACTGAAGGGGCACATATCGAGCACCTGCAACCTGGAAAAAAACTTGGTGAGTGCCTCTATGTACTTGTAAAGTTTCGTGATGATATTTAAAAATACACTTATAATAAAGTTATGAAATCAATCATTTGTGTCCGCCTTATATACAGGGTGGACAAAAATGAGCCCCCCCCCTTTTATTTTCGTAACCGAAGCAGATAACTCAAATATGCAAATTAGGACACATTTAAATCCTATCTTAAAAACCGTAATAGATACACGAAAAATAGGAATTGAAGACTTGTTCAGCATGGAATTCCGAACAAAACAAATAAAAAATTCCAAAATCCGATGAATGGATCACCAATAAATCACATGTTGAATTTATTAGTTACCTCCCTATGCACTACACTGCAGGATCTGGTACAACGTATGAGAAGAAGCATCCCTAGTTACATCTGAAGAAGCATCCCTAGTTACATCTGAAGAAGCATCCCTAGTTACATCTGAAGAAGCATGCCGAGGACTGACACCAACGATGCTCGTCAGTGTAACTGCACCAGTTAAGTTCCATGCCCAATTATGTTATGGCGTCAATGGTCGTCACATTGCCGAAAAATTGCCACAACGTTGGAAGTGCACAGTTGTCCAAAACATTCAGATAACGGTCGGAGTTCATGATTCTTTGCACAGGAACGAGCTGGCCCAGTCCGTACCATGAAAATGAGCCCCACACCATGACTCCTCCTCCTCCGAACTTGACTGTGGGCTCTGTGCACTCAGGTAAGAAGCGTTCTCCAGGTATGCGCCAAACCCAAACTCGTCCATCGGATTGCCAGAGTGTGTGGCGAGATTCGTCTGTCCACATTACACGTTTCCATTGGTCCATTGTCCAGTTTCTGTGGGCTTTGCACCACTCCAGATGTCGCTTGGCGTTGACCCTGCTGATGTGGGGCTTGTGGGCAGCAGCACGGCCATGGAATCCCATCGTGTGCAGTTCCCGACGAATTGTCATGGTACTGGCATCATTTGCAGAGGCGTTTCGAAATTCTGTGGCAATTATTTTCCGCCGAGGACTTCCGGTTGCTGCGGGTGACACGACGAAGCACTCGACGGTCTCTGTCCGTTAGTTTCTTGGGTCTACCGGTTCGTTGTTGAACTGTTGTTGATCCCCGGGTCTTCCATTTCATAATGACATCGCCTACTGTTGACTTGGGTATCTGAAGAAGGCTGGAAATGTCACGCACGGACTTGCCGCATAGGTGACATCCAACGATGGTTCCACGTTGGAACTCACTGAGCTCTGCCGAACGACCCATTCTTGCCAATGTCCAAGCAGAGTTGTGTCTGAAGGTGTGGGAAGCTATTTAAATGATGTGCAAGTCATTATCATGTGACATTGGGCCAATCGATGATCTGTGAGGGGTGTCCGGATATTTTTGATCATATAGTGTATATAGCGTCGTTTTTTCTTCCTTTGTTGTTATCCTAGTGTCCACAGTTTAGGCTGCTGTCTTATGTTTCTATTGTCCTAGCAAGGTTTGCACTTGGGTTCCCCCAAAGTTGCCAGCAAGACGTCGCTGTTTTTTGATAGGAGTTTACTTTTTGCATTGCATACGAATCGCAGATGAGAGGCTCCGCTATTTTTTGCTTGCTTGCTATCGCAAATCTTTTTCTGCGTCAATAGTTTAATGTTTATCTTCCGTCATTCTCAAGTGAGGATTTCTCTAGATTTCTTTATAATAACTATTCTCAGGAAAACTATTCGTTCAGATATGCCAGAAGCCGGTGCAATCAAATCTTCCAAACCCGCTAGAAACATGCTTTTGCAGTCTTACATGTAAGCATGCATCTTCTTAAGTTTATTTTAGCAGTTTATGATATCGACACATCTTCAGTTCAAAATAGTTACTATCCATCAGAAAATAAAACAAAGAGATATCGCACAAAGTAGACTGTGTCTTTTCCTTGTCTATGGTTATTTATATAAAAATTTCCTCCTTATATTGTATTTTTTTAATTTGACAGCAAAACAAACAACCTTAAATGTCACAAAAAGAAAATAATGATGGTTATTAATTTTTTTTTTTACTTCTGCATAAGAATGAAATAACGTTTCTCAAACGCTCCAAAACCCACTCGACTTGGCGGTCCTGTGTCAATAGGAACATGTTTTCAGAGATCGAGATTATATTGGGAAAACGATTTATCAATATGTCGATCTCTTTAATGCCGAATGTTTTCGACAGTATTAGAGCCGGGTGTCGGTGGTGGGAAAGACGGCATCTTGAGCACCCCGTGGCATCGATTCTACCGACCTCCTCTTCTCGTGATTTATTGGGACCAAAATGCCTCGGGAGAAATGCAGGAACCCCCGTCAAGGACGTTAAAATTAATGATCATTAACAACAAAATCAAAACCAAACATTATTTGTTATCGTTTCATAAAAATTTTCAAGAAGTCTTTGTCATGTCCACTGCGAAAAACTTTTTAATAAACCATCAGGGAGAAAGAAGTTTCAAACAGTTGCAGAGACGTGTAAATAAAGAAACGCAGATAAAACTCTCTCAATGGAAGGAGCTTTGTTATCGTCCCAAGAAAATAGAAATAGGGAAAAGAAAAAAAGCTTTTTATCCTCATTTTTTCCTAGTCACTTTTCCATCCGAGTGGGTTGAGCATGTCAGACAAGCGACCTCTGTCAGCAAATAAACAATAAAAAAGGAAGAAAAGAAAGGAAGAAGAAACACATCACAGGTTACAAGGCGAAGGGAATTCCAAAGTTCATCTTATACGCTACAAAGAACTCGAGAAACACTTAAAGATAAAAAAGACAACCACATCTATATATTTCGTCCTTTTTATTCGCCGTGCCGTCTCCTTGCTCTCCTTTTCTAGAGTTCATAAAACTTTTTTTTCATGCAAAGTAAGAACAAAGTCTGGCATCTAGAAGAAAAAGAAAACTGACGCATAAATATATTATAAGCAAGTGCACCTATGTGGCTGTACTTTTACTATATAAGAAGTCAGAATAGTACTAACGAAATAATTTGATAATAATCGTGAAAATCGATATTACTTTCTATTGTCTTGTCTTTAAGTACAAGTTAATGTTTTTATGCACAAGTGATTCATATACATTGTATGAAACACGATGGAAGAACAAAATTTAATAAAGATAAAATTTATCTTATTTCACTTGAACCAATTGATATTACATCTATATTGCATACATTGATATTTCATCAAGTGCTACAAGGGATCTCCAGAAATACCATTGTTTAATATTTGCTCACTTTGAAGAACAGATGTTGAACGTACTCAAGGATATTTCCAGCCAGATTGCACAAGTCGAGATACATCAAGTGGGCGAAGATCCAAGTGTTTTCGACCATCTCCTAGAAAACGTGACTACTAATCCTCTTACCATTTCTTTTTTCGAAAGATGAGTAATCTTGAACAAATCTTTTACAACTGTAGCAATGAAATATAATTTTGTAAAATGAATCGCACTAAATTTAGGAAACGTAAAATGTATCACAAAATGTAACGCGAGATGTTCAGTCATTATTGTAATAGATAATCATAGCTGTGTTATCTGTCTAAATACCATGCAATTTCTCACAAAAGTGAGAAATTTCAAATCTGCAAATGCAAATTTCACTTTTATTATTATTAAACAGTAAGAAGATTCTTAGCATGGTCAGAAATTCAGCATATTAACATGCCCAGATTGAGACACCCTAACAATCACTACTGGATTCTGTGAGTGGGCAATTGAAGAGTTCGAAGTTTGTGACGAGTTGGAAGCTGTTTGTCTGTGCAACATGGGAACTGTTGTTCTGAATTTAGTATGATTGACGTACTAATCCATTTGGTCGATTGGCGTTGAAAGCACCTGCGAAAGTGCTTGAAGAAAGGAATAAGAAAAAGATGTATTTTAAATACAGTATATAGGTATTTCAGGAGTATAGTATAAGTTAGTACATCCTCTTCGTTTTAATGACGTAAATGAATTGGAATACTAACTTTATTGACCATCCTTCTAGTTTGAATGCGAAGTGGCGCTATTTCTTAAATTAACACATTAAAAGATTCAAAAACAAATTACAGTAGAGACATGAATATTCGATAACAGTTAAACAGAGTTAGGGTGAAATTGTTTTCCTGACTAAGAAAAATCATATCTCGTAAGTGCTAGATAGAACGTTGTTAAAATTTAAAATTGTTATATTAAAATTGTTTCATACTCGAGAACATTTCCAATACTTCATGATTTAGAACTGTTTGTCATGAGTAATTTGCCAAGAAGATGACGCACCATCACCCCCCCCCTGTTATGGTTATTTGTCCCTTATTGAATGCAAAATTCCCCAAGCGATGGACATTCACCAGGTATTATTTATTCTTTATTCATAATAACACTCTTAAAAATTTTTCCCAGTATATTGATGTATTTTGTCTACAATTTACAGAAAATCGTCCCACGCTCATGGAAAATTACTATCTAAGAATAAAGCACTGCCACATGTAAAACAGTACAAGTGACGCCATCTCTGCGCGAAAATGGAATCACGCAGCAACGACTTTGCGTCAGCACTGGTGTTTATTCGCGTAAAGTGTGTTTGTGTGCTCTTGTCATCGTGTGAGGCTAGAATTGTTGGACAGTGGAAAAAGGTGGCTGGTTGCACAACAATGCACCGTCTCACAAATCCGTCATTAT
>JAHWFO010011683.1:2378595-2549623 GCA_023313115.1 Rhysida immarginata | reverse complement strand
TCTATAATGATGTAACATTATATTACGTTTCATTGCGGAGGCTTTCTCTCTCGGTTGTTATGCCACTTTCCACTGTCCAACAGTTCTGGCCTCACACGATGACAAGAGCACACAAGCAGACCTTACGCGAATGAACGCCCACAAGTCAGAATTCGTCGACACTGAATGAAACTTCGCATGGCTGTGGCCTAATATAGTTGCTGCATGATTACATTTGTCGCGCAGAGATGGCACCACTTGTTGTTTTATAGGCGGCAGTTCTGAAACTTTTTGAATACACTGATTATAAGGTTAAACCTTTTCAGAGCAATAAACAGAGCACTGTTAAAATGGTTAAAATGCACGAAATAAAAAAAAATTAGATTGCTGTAGAATTGGAAAAAAAATTGTATTTCTGTATTAGTAAATTTTTGATAATTAATCTTTGAAAACAGGGAAAGACTTCATGGTCACCCTATATTAAGCTTATTCCAAAGAAAATTCTGCTGCTAATAATGCGCTCCTTTTCAAATCCTTCTTCTGAAGTGCTTCTATTCATTTTCATTTTCTTTATTATCGAAATTTTCCCCTCGTTTGGATATATCAAGCAGCCGAAGAAAGAGACAAGCCTGGCACTGAAAACCCACATAACTATAAAGAGTTAAGTAACATTAATGTGACCACCTCTTATTTGGGATATCAGCATTAAATAAATGAGGCAATAAATGACGTGTTGTCAGCAGATTGGTATAGTATATACCATGATCTGAAAATTAAGGTATTTACAGATCATGGTATATACAGTGTGTTGCAGGCATTCGAAAAACATTTCAGTTGTTGCAATGCAGAAACGGAACGATTTATCAAACGTACAAAAAGGAATGATTAGCTTTCGGGCCAAGGGTAGCAGCATTTCAGAAAATGCGAACTTTGTGAATTGTTCGCGTGCTTCTGTGTAAAAGTGTACCGTGCATGGCAAAATGGAACTATAGTAAATAAGCGACGTGGATATTGTGGTGCTCCACGAGCCATAGATGAAAGAGAGGAACGGGTTGATCGACGTACTGCAGTGCAGCAATTTCCTGCCCAAATGAAAGAGGAGTCTATCGCAAATGTGTCCAGAACGAATTTTGCTGCGTATGGGGCTCCACAGCAGACGGATGATGACAGAAAAGGCTGGAATTTGCACGGTAGTATCGATACTAGGCATCCACTGATTGGCAAAAGGTTTCCTTCTCAGTAGAACCACGTTTTTTTTGCTTCATCGGATGGATGGAAATTAGCGCTTATGACGAGAAACGTCAAAAAAACGAACACATTTCAACCATTTGTGGGCGTTGGCAGAGACAGCATTATAGTCTGGGGAATTTTTCATGGCATTTTCTGTTTGTTTTTTTTAATCATCGGAGATGGCATTATGAATTAGCAAGTACGTTCTATCCTTGCTGGCCATGTACATGCATACACTGACATTGTTTTTCCTAGGCATGATGGATATTCCAGCACGACAACGCGATGTCTCATACAGCTGGAGTTGTACGTGAGTGGTTAGAAGAGCACGCGGAAGATTTACCAACTTCCCTGGCCCCAAAATTTCCCGGATTTAAAAACCCCAATCGAGCATCTATGGGGCCACCTCGATCGGGTTATTCGCTCCATGGATACTCCATCCTGAACTGCAGTCAGCATGGCTCAGTATCTCTGTGAATACTTTCCGGCACTTCCTTTCTCTCCCAGCCCATTGTCTGAGCTGTAGATGGTGTTTTTTCCGCTTATTAACAGGTGGTCACATTAATGTGACTCGACTGTTTAATATGCGGGGTAACGATCCAACCCTCGTTGTTTCCAACAAACGAAAAGCACCGATTGTTAAAATCCAAGATGGAAATAATGAATTTTTAATTGTTATTTTGGTCAGGTTACTTTTTCGTTGACTACAGATATATCAGTTACGTCAACTTAAGCCATTATCCATTATCTGCGCTCATAAAACGCTTTGTTTTTGACCGTCTTCGTTTGCATTTATTTTTGCTACGAAAAAATGCTAAGAAAATTGCTTTACTGTCGGCATCACAAACAGTGACGTCACAAAATTGCTCCACGCTGCCAGAATGCCATATTGCTGCAAATAAATCGAATTTTAAAATTAAGATTCCAGTAAAGTAATTGACCGAAAATCCTTCTGTTGTTCCCTGCGAACGCAGCTGATTCCAAATATATAGGTGATATGGGATTACCACTCAGAGTCCTCGTCTATAAAGGGCAGATAGACACAGAGAGTTTGGATTTTGGTAATAGTAAAAGATATAAAAAAATAAGTAAAAAATTTTAATAATATGGTTTGCAATTGTTAAAGACGAATTGAATTATTCGAAAACTTCTTATCTTAAATTACTTTGCTAAGGAAAATTTTCCATTTACGGTTTTCATTGGAAAAGTTGAAATCCGATCGTTGAATCTCAAATGTTGTCATTCTGAGAGTGATTTCCAGCCAAACAAAACTCTTCAGCGGAGTGAAGTCAATTAAAAGCTGCCAGAGTTTTCTACGCAATTAATCAACGTTTACTTCTTCTGATGTTGTAGATGCTGCTGCTGTTGTTGTTTAGGAATTTCCTTTCGAAATCGTTCGTCGGCGGAGACAAATGAAGGCGGAAAAGGATTATTGTAGGTAATTGTTATTCTCGTTTCGGATTTAATTACTTCATTAAATGAAAGCGAGGAATGAAAAACACGAACATAAAACTTAACGGTGGGGGAGAGGAAGGAAGGGTTCGCTCTGTGTCTCTGGAATTTGGAAAGTTAGAAGGAAAAAAATCGAAAATGAGAAGAGAGAAAATAAACAGAATAAAAAAAATAAATTCGAGCCATGAAAAAGATTTTTTTTCCTTCCCCGAAACGAATTTTTTTCTAAAGCTTTTAGAAGTTTTGAAAATTTTGACTTATAATTGTGGCTTTGCTTAAAAAATATTTTTAAAAAAGAAATTTAAATGTAAATGGAAGAAGAGGGGAAAAAAGCGGAACAATTGCGGCAAATGAGATTGCGGAATCAAGTCTTAGTTTAAAGTGCTTGGATAAAATAAAAATTGAAGTTTTTTTTTCCTTTCCTTCACCATATTAGAAAAAGTTATTCCCCTTAGATTAAAACCCAAAATCAATTTAGAAAGCCAACCAGTCCTTTTTCTATTCACTGGGGAGAAGAAATTTTTTAAAATAAATTGAGCGATTAAACAGCTGAAACCTCTATTAAAACATTTTTTAGTAACCTAGATCTTTTAAAATTATTAACCTCTTCCCGAAATTTAATCTTAATTGAGAAATACACGGTAAAACTTTAAAAATTTTTTCTAAAGAACTAAACCATAGCTTTCTGACCAAGCACATACATAAAGTCTTTCCTTGATTTCGAAGATCCATTTATTGTAGAAAAGCTTGATATAGTCATGGCTATTTTATTTTATTTTATTCGTTCACTTCAACAAGTGTTCAGTTTTATTAATAAAAGAGAAAGGAAAAAATTTCTAGGACCTAAAATCGAACCAGGGATCACGAGTATCTGTCTCATCCCTATAACCACTGAACTATCGAGGACAATGATACAGTAATATGAGGCGTTGAGCGCAATAGTGGCCCAACCAACAATAATGTTGAAAAAGAGTAACATGTGGAAATAATTTGCTGATAGATTGCTTTTTACAGTGTAAATATGTAAGTATAAAAAGGTTTTTTTTATCTACTACAATATGCCTTTGAAATATTTATCATCAAAATGTCGTATTTTTGTTTTGCGATTTTCTCAGAACATATTTTTTTCGGCTTGGGCCACTTTTGCGCTCAACGCCTCATATTGTCTTATAAGGTCTGTCCAACGAAAGAAAAACTGGGAGAGTCCAAATAAATTTCCGAGCTATGTTGTTAGACATTAAGTTTTCTTCGCAGGAATGCATAATATCAATTGAAAATTGGAAATTTAACTGCACATAACCAGTTTTTCTTTCGTGAGCCACTAAAGCAGCCACTTTGATAACTATCATAGTAGAGCAGGCATCCAGTGATACCTCAATGTAGTTTCCTTTTCTTCTCCTTTTATTAAATTGTCAAGCGTTGGGGAATTCTCTCTAGTATGATTCATTATTACTTAGAGATTGCTTGGAGAATCTCGAATCGATTTCTCGCTTAGTGATCTCTAACATTCCTTCAGTCATAGTCGCTACAACGACCTTTGTTTCAATGTAAGGAACTGTTGAACTGAACACTTTCTCTTTTAAAAGTTAAAAGGAAATATTTTCAGTCAACGAAGTAGCCACAGTTTTGAATTATCCCTCTTAGGGCCGGTTCTACCAACCTCGGATAAATCCTCAGATAAAATAAGTACTGGAATAAAGCTCAGATAAATCAAAACGGTGTTCTACCATCCTCAGATAGGATAATTCCTCAGATAAACACCAGAATAAACTAAAGATATACTGATAAAGTTATACCAAAGTTATACATTGTTTCTTATTCTGTGGTTATAGGTCGGATAGCCACTTTATTCTTCGGATCAAATTTACGAGCGTTAATGGCGGTACTTCCGGTCCGCTTCGATTTGAAAATGCTCTCAAAACCATAGTATTTCGTGTTCTATAATTACCATTTTAAATTACGACGGTAGGAATAATTTTTAGGGTGCAAGTGAACAGCAGATTAGATCTTGATTACCTGTCTGTATTTCATTTTCAATGATCGACAACATAGCCCCCAAAAGGAGAAACGAAACGGAAGTTTTGCATCTCTGAGGTCTGAGCAATGATGTGAGTTCTCCAGCTGAATTTGTTTTTCGCGTTTGTTTTTTCTGCCGTGCCGCATTTTAACGTCATCCCTGACTGGAAAACTTTTGTTTTTTTCCACGAGAGAGGGCTTTCTTTTATCATTGCAGGTAGAGATCCTGTATGTATAATTAAGATACATTCTACCCAGGTACACAAGTCTTCAACCGTGTCCATGAAACGAGTTTGGCACCGTTTTTCTCCCACGTGACAGAGGGCGCTGCGGTGTCATGTAGGTAGAACTTACTGTGTATTTACATTGGGGAGTATGCTATTTTAATGTTTTACTCTTGTATTTTCTTTATTATTTTTTTTATTTTACTGCATTTTTTAAATAAGTGGTGTCTAAACATATATACAAAATCAAGTGACATTTCAAACATTTTATTTTCTATAATTTTGACACTTTTCAGTGGCTTTTTTGTTTTTCAATGTGTTTGTTTCCTCTGTTTATAGATCTAATATAAAAATGCATTCTTATAGTAACGTAGAATTTTGTCTTCACAATATGTGTGTAAACAAGTTCAATCTTTGATTCCTGACAGGAGAAATATAGCAGTCAATACCAACTGGTTGCAATAACCCTTAATTATAATTATTATAAATATTAATACAAACAACTGTACCAATAAATTAAATTGAGGAAAAAAATAGTTAACCTACCGGAAAATGCAATTCGCACACACGATCACCAGCTTTCAATTCTCGATCTTTTCTAGGAATGGCATTTTTCCACTTTGAAAATAAGGTTGCATCCTTAGGAACAATAAACTGGCTAATACGTTTAGCATCCTTATATCCAGACTTGCAACCTGGTACACAGCAATAGTACATGATTTTTGGCTCTAAAAGTGAACCAAACTATGAAGGAATACATGTGTTGAAGTGGAAATATCTCACGTCTTGCTACAGTAGCGCCCTCAAGCGTAGGTCAGAAAAAAATTGCCTCGCCTTGGCAGGAACTTGGATATCTGGGTAGAATGTATCTTAGTATAATACATACAGGATCTCTATTGTAGGCTATGCACAGACTGGAATGAATACTTTTGTTTTTTCACGATAGATGGAAGCACTAAATATCAAACTGGCCAATCACAGTGCGTCTTACATTGCTTGTGCTCTATACTTCAGATAAAGTTATCCGAGGGATAAAAAATGTTGGTAGAACGCAACTTACGCGGTATACCGGGTTTAAGTTTAAACCTTGGATAGCTATCTGAGGATTTATCCGAGGTTGGTAGAACTAGCCCTTAATGTATAAGTTTGTAAAATTTTGTATACAACTTTTTTTATTGAGTGCAGCATAAAACTCCAACAAGTCCAGATAAATGTTTGCTGAAATTATGTGCTCAGAGAGGTCAAATCTTTTTGCGCACTAGACCGCACGAAAAGATGGGCTCCTCTTCTTTTGCTAACATAAGATGTGTATTGTCTGATCTCCAAATACGGTCATTGTTTCTATTTATCTTCTCGAGGTCTGAAAGGTTACCTCGTTAGTAAAACAAACAAGCTTCAGGTAATCGTTATCTTTATCGGGGGAGACGAGAACTCCAAGAATCGACCTTTGCAACGCTGTAACTTTTATTCTCCAATAAGTAGCATAGTTTTAAATTATGATTTTCTTAATCAAAAATAGATCTTATGTTTATTCTGTATATTAATTTCTAAAATCCAACAAGAAGATTAGAATGTCACTTTTAAACGGCTAAATGTTTGAAATTTGAATAACGTTACATTATTTTGAAACCAGTTCTCAAATTTTTATCATGCATAAAGGAGAATACCTATGAATTTTTATTACGATGCCTATAGAAATCTTTCATTTCATAAACAGTTCCAACCGTGTAGTGTAGATTGAACATTAAAACCTATTTGCCCTGTTAGAAATCCAGCTACTCGTTTAATAAAAACGACGGACTATTCATTTCTATGGAAATGCGAGGCCATAATTTCGTCACATAGAGTTCTTCAATTATATTTCTTTCCCTACTAATTCTTATTTGATTTTCTTTTTTAAATTTCTCCGATTCCCTACCGTCTTTCCTTAACGATTACGAAGAATAATTTCTAATTCACGTCGGCGTCATGGTAATTAATTTTCCACCCGGATATTCGTCGGACTCATAACTGTCAACCGCCGGGGCGACACGGCCCCGGCTAAAAACGAAAGAGAATTGTGTCGCTCGGAAAAACACCACCACCTGCTTCTTCTTCTTCATCTCATTCAGACGAATCCTTATGTGAGAAAAAAAATTACAATTTATATAATAGAAGAAAAAAAAAAGGCGCCCCTTTCCCTTTAACTTTGAAACATGATCTTGTTTGAACGTGGAGAGGGTGAAGAGGCGATAATTCTACGCTCGGGTGAAATAATTTACGGATTTAATCTCGCAACTCTTTCAAAGGATTTTTTTTTTAATATAACGAATAGGTCCCCCCCTTCATACTAAGGTCATGTTCGTACACTCACTCACTTCCTTCAGTAATGTTGATGTCTATATTAATTCTTACTCTTCCATTGTCGAGAGAGAAGTTCATTACCGTCGCCTTTTAGATTTCATAAAATGTTGTGCATTTGGGAAATTAAATTACTCGAATTGCATGTGTTAATTAGGCTTTTTCAACGTGGAATAATAGTACTTTAAGAAAACCGTGTATATTTTTTGAAGGAAATCCAAAGTAACTGATATATGTTGCTCGTGTTTTTATTCTACCCCTGAAGATGATAACATTGTTAATAAATTTAAAATGAAAATTGAATTTGAAAATTATTAATTTTTTTCTTTGGCAAAAGTGCTGCATTATTCAATACATTACTACTTCTCCAAAGTTAAAAGCTTTCTGAATTGAAAGAAAGACAAAATTTAAAGTTTAAATTTGATATATAGAATTATACAAAATCTTTTCAGATATCTGGAAAGTGCATATCAATTAAAATGAGAGAAAACGAATAAGTATTCTTTAATATTTAAACATACCATTAACTCAGAGTACAAGACTAGGTGTTTTTCGAGTTCATATTTGGTTTCATGTTCTTCTTATGCATAGTCATACTTAAAATAATATCCTTGGGTTACAAGGCAGTGCTGCCAGCACCGAAATAACTGTTGCAAGAACTTCTGGAATTTATGGGATGGAATAATCTGTATGGCCTGCAGCGATAACATCGTCCGTTGCCTAGAAAACCTCTTACCAGCAGTTATTTCATATGGTCGAATGGAAAAAAGATCACATGGGATGGACCGTACAAGAACAGAGCGATGCGCAGAAGCGTTATCGATATGGGGCCAATTCTTGTTCTTCCACAGGCCAGAACGCTCCCGACGAAGAATGTCCATATACCTTTCTTTGGTGACTGTCGCTAGTTTGGAATTAATTCCATCGACATCGAAACCCACCTGCAACATGACTTTGTCTCTAGATCTGTCCTTTCGGTATTGATTTTTGCGTGAGGACGTGTAGGACTTTCAGCTTATGATTGATGCTTCAATTGTGGGTCGTATAGGCTGATTCCTGCTGCCTCTGCAATTTCATTACGAGAATGGTCATCTGTTGCATTTCTCGGATTGTTTCCCTGTTTTGGCCGATACTGAACGTCAAGTAGGCAAATTATCTTCAACTAATCCATGCCTGCAGCGAACAACCGGTACCCATATTGTTCATGAGCGACAACAATCTTTTTCGCCACCAGCAATGGAAATGGTAAGCTAAGGATGCTTAATGCTAGAGCCCTTAAGTTTACAAAAACTCCGTCGCCAGCAGAATCCTTAACATCATAGTCAGAGGACCAAAATTCCCATCTGAAGTCCGTAGGAATGACTCACAGTCGCCTCTCCATATACATAGTGCCGGCCAGGTAGCCGAGAGGGCTAGGGCGTAGGCTTTCTAGTTCTCGAGTCCGCCTGGCCGTGGGTTCGAATCCCGCCGTGGGCATGGATGTTTGTGTTTGTCCCGGGCAGATAAAACTTGTGTAAAAGGCGCAAAATGACCTAAGTAGTCGACGCCTCAATTTATAGAACCTCCTCCCCATATACATAGCGGATCTCCTATCGCGGAATGCCTTAGATTTTGATAAAACTTTGAATGCTACTCCACTTCCGACATGGCTCATTTCGCTGGATGTCAAACGTAAACCACTGTATTGCTGAGCTGAACCGTTGTAAATCATCACCGCCTGGTCTGACGTACTCGTTGGGTAGAAATTCATTAATTAATACGAGGGTTGGGGCATAAGTCATGGCAACTATTTTTTTTGTGAGAATTCGAGCGTGGGTGGAAAATGTGAAATATACAGATGAAAGAACAATGAATGGATGAAATGTATGGACATTTAACAACACGCCAACATTAAGGTAGTTGCCAACGATGTGGGTGGCGCCGAATACCATCTGCTTCACCATTTCCCTCACCATGTGTGAATCTGGTCATCTCATGTTGCGCAGCATTTGTAATGCCCATTCGTGTCCCAAACCGTTTACCACGTAATGGTTCTTTTTCGTTCCGTATGAGGTCAAATCGCATGGAGAAAGATCCGGAGAGTATGGTGGGTGCTCCAATTCTTTCCATCCTTAGCGCCGCAGTAGCCCGAGTGTTTTCCTTGAATTGAATCAATAGCGAGCTGAGCCGAGGTCAGAAAACAGTCCAAGAAAATTGAAATGAGAGTTTCATTTTTATATGATGAGTTCTATAAATAAATTATTTTTTTCATCTTATTGCGTTGAATCTGCATCAAACTGCTGCGATGACCACACTTCGCTGAAAGCAATTTTGTTGTTGTTCCCTCTTCTGCCCCCTTTAAAGAACCCGTTTTAATAAAATATTTGAACGCAGAAGCATTTTAATCGTTGACAAATTTACTTGGCAAGTTGAAGGCTTTGGACGACATGTAGAGGGGAGTTTCAATCTGTCATCGTCTTACTATAAAATGAGCAAAACGAACGTTGTCACTGGGGCCTGTGACTTTGTTTACGACCGTCATCTCCACTCCATTTTCCCGAGTGCCTTCGGCAGGCGAACTTCACTTGAGGAAAAAAAAAAAAAAAAAGGCCGAGTAGAGGGGAGGAAGAAGAAATTACCGAAACATAAGAAGAGTATAGTCAATGAACTGCGCATGTTCAGACGAAGAAGAGATTATTTTTAAGGTTCCATGGAGATACTCTTCGTTGGAATTTTAAGCGCCTCTTTCTGTTCTGCGCCGACTCTATTTAGGGAGACGACGACGACATCGAAGAGATATCCCATCTGCGCCACGTTTTATTTTTTAAAGTCTTATAAAGATTTTTAAAAACATATTTTTTATATGTTCACTTATATTAGAAGGTTGAAGAGGAAGTTTTATTTTAAAATTTTGGAGATCGTCTTATCTTGGAACAAAGCTCTTTTAATGATAATTACGTGTATTTATGAGCGTAGTTACTTAAAAATTCCTTGTTAGAATACTTAACGACTAATAATACAGACTTATAAAAGACTATATAACGTGATATATGGTTTGATTTGAGTCATTTGGGTTTACAATTTTAAATATTTACAAAAACAGTTTTAACTTTTCTCTCTTCGTTGTTTCCGAATCCACTCTGAAAGCTCTTCTCGTTAAGACAAAGCCGATTCATCGTTTGTCACAAACCTGTTTTTTGAAATCGGAGAAACTAACGAACACACAGACAGAAAAAACATTTTTTACAGGCCACAAAAAATATACAAACAGGGAGAGAGTTGTTGGAACATGAGAACTCTGAACATTCACCTTCCTCTCGATCGTCGACCTCAGTTGCCGTGAGAATCGAGGCTTCAAAGACACCCCTTATAACCATCACAGACGATTAAAACAGAACATTCTTCAAAGATTTTTACTTGAAATCGATTTTCTTCATCCTGACGTGTCAATTGCGTTGAGATGGTTTCAGCTGTCTGTGGTTTTTCGTTTAATTTTTTCCTTTCTTTTTTTCCCTTTACCTTATATGGGTGGTAAATGTCGTGTCGAATGAGTTTTCCTTTGTCATTCTATAGAAGTGGTTCGGCCCATAAAGGAGTGGGTGGACCACCTGAGCGATGCATTCATCAAGGGTGTCAAGACGGAGGAACATTTGACAAGGAGGAGGAGAAGATAAAATAGAATTCCTTCAGTGGTTGAAACACCTGTAGGGCTCCAGGTGAGCGTTAACAAGACAGGACTTAAAACGAAACTTTAGTCGTATGATTATTTTATATCAGTACACTGTTGTATAACATAAGCGTTTTGACATTCTTTAAAATATCTAGCGACTTTTACGAAAAAGTTTGAAATAAGCTTAATTTATTCCGACCTTATGTAGGCCTACTTTGCCAGGTTTTAGAAAACACAATATTCCTTAAAATGTGTAGCATTATGTTTGACAAGTACTGTACAAAAGACAAAAAGAGGGGACTTTATTAAAATGGGAAACCCAAATTTATGAAGCTAAGAAAAGTACATTAGAAAACTGAGTTGAGAAAATTTTATTGAAACCTACATTAAAAAGAAAGATATTTTGCTAATATTTTATCTCTTTATGGTAGCAGTCTTAACTTGAATGGTGTTTATGTAGTGCATAAAATATTTTATTTAAAACAAAAACATTTCTTGTTTGACAACAAACAAATTTGCCAATAATGACGAGGCATCTTTTGTGATGGCCTGCATAATACATTGGAAATGTATACAGATAATCCTGTTTTATACATTGTCTGAAACTTTTAGATAATCTATAGCATGAAGGGTTTCTCTTTTGTCGGTAATTTAATTGTGTAAATAATCAGGCTCAACACAAAATGTCTTTTTTTAAATGTTCGTAATTTTCATGTCTTATTGGTCACAAACTGAGACTGCAAAACTAAATAGAATCTGATAATGTAATATCATACGAGAAGCATTCAAATTTGACCTGGACTTTATTTTTTGTAAATTTTATTGTTGTAAAACTCTAAACTTTATTGTTGGGATGGCAACTACCGCCTGTCATGCAAATGCAGCACCACTCATCCGGTTGAACCTGATAAGGCAAGGCCAGCAACTGCTGTCAATGATGGTATCTTCGCACGATAAGGGACAACAGGCGGATTCATATCCGAGAATTGGCTTCAATACTGAACATCAGCACTGGCAGTGTGGAGGCCATCATCCACCATAAGTTGAAATTCAAAAAGATCTGTGCCAAATGGGTCCCTAAGCAACTCTCCGAGGATCACAAAAACAACCGGGTGGAAATCTGTTCTATGCTGCTGCAGCGATATGATAGGGAATGTGACAGCTTCCTAAGGCGTGTTGCGACCGCCGACGAGACATGGATTCATCACCATACTCCTGGAAGCAAGCGTGCGAGCATGGAGTGAAGACACACAGACTCACCACGACCAAGAAATTCAAGATGACACCTTCGGCAACGAAAGTGATGGCGACTGTATTCTAGGACATTAAGGGTATCATTCATGTCGATTTTCTGGAAGAAAGTCGAACCATAAATGCACCCTACTACTGTGACATTTTGAGGACGTCCCTGAAGCCGGCACTAAGGAAAAAGCGACCAGGACTCCTTACCAGTGGTGTTTGTTTTTTGCAAGACAATGCCAAACCACACACAGCCAAACTAACTGTGTAGTTTCCTGATTTTATAAAAAATAAAGTGTCCAGGTCAAATTTGAGCGACCCTCATATTATGTCAGTAAAAAAAGCTTTATAGAAAAAGCACGGCGTTTTTGAAATTCCTCGTTTTGGATCTAATAATTTCTTGGTGTATTCGTAACTCTGGAATTTCTCTTTTTCCTTTCTTTAAAAAGTTATTCTCCTGTTTGCAGTTCCTCGTCATCGGGTTATGATTTCTCTCGTTATTTATAATACAGCAACGTCGATGTCAACATGAAAGCGGTGATGGGGGAGGCCAAAAGGTACATTCGGGTGCATAAAGGTTTTAACCTAAGTCATAATTGTTCGGCTTCCTTACAATACTTCAATACAATGAGATTACTTTTTCCAGGTATCTAGTCGAGCACACTTACTATGGAACGATTCCATTAGTTTTTGCTTAGCATCGGGGGTAGGCAAGTTTTATGTCACGTGCTCAACTATGTTGACAAAAAGATTATTTTGGCTGTTCTGATGAGAATCTTTCTTTTATTAATAATAAACTAATCTATTTGGTTAATAATGTAACATATATGGTGCACAGTATCGATACAATTATATGCGTGATCAAGAGATAAGCTGATGCAGCGCTCCTTTTTGTGTGATGCGGAAGTGATTTAAGGTGTAAGCAAGGAATAGGGAGTGCCGTTCTCCCTATTCCCTGGGTGTAAGTGGAAGCTATTTTCTTTTGACTGCTCGAAAAGTTAGAAGTCTCATATTTTGTGTGTATATAAAATAATCAACGACAATTATGCCAAAACCATTCGAAAAGTTTTTTAAATTTATTATTTAACTAGATGGATCCCGTCAAAATTTGACGGAGAACAACCCATCTTATTATTAATCCCCATCTCTTTAATTAAAAAATAATAAAATAAAAAATTGTCAGAGCAACAAATAGAATAATCACTATGCACAAAAAAATAGAATAATCAGAGCTTACATATCTCATTATGCTCAAAGAATAAGAAATTAGTTAATATATAAAATCAAAATAGCTTTAAACTAAATTTCTCTGAAAGTATTAAACTGAGACATAAAGTGTCAGCGGATAAAATGATCAGTTTTTAAAGCTCTTTCTAACGATATAACATTTAACATAACATTTTCAGAGTAGTCACAAGGAAACGTCATAAAATGATCAAGGCAGGATTTTCTTTTTGCAAATCTTCAGTTTATTTAATTCAAAACAATGATTGAATATTGTCTCATTACAACAATCCCTGGCTTCTGATGGATTGTCGTAACTTTCTTTGTTGGCTTCAGATGCCCATGCGCAGAAGTGCCAATTTTGCTCTTACAAAAAATGCTTTGCGTTTTAATATATAGGATTATATATTTTAATAGTAGAGAATATTAAATGATTTGAACAAAAGAGAATTTTTGTAAAAGTAACGGCGTTATGAATTAGTGTATATTTTATTAAAAACTAAAATATAGAATAAAACATGACATGACAATTAACATGAAAAGTTTTTTAAACCCTCAAATAAACAGATCAAATTGCACATTTGGATGAACAAACTTTAATCTGTTTATGGTGTTCTTTACTAACACTTTTTAAAACTTAAACGAAATCAAAAACGCGATAATGAACAAAAAAACATATCGGATTCGAACTCTGCCATTCGAGGTAGTAGGCAGAGACTTTAACGATAGTGCTGTCAGCCGCTATCGCTTATTATTGTCAGGAGGGAGCAGGCGACGAGCACATCCCAAGCGTATACCTGCTACCCTATTTTCATTCAGAAGGGACAGGTCCATTCTAATCTGCCTTGACTCTCAGTACAAGTACCTGATTTTGCAACCGATCAACATCCAGAAAGCTCAGCCGCTACGGAGCAGGTAAAAAAACCTTTCGCACCCGACTGTACATATTTAATAGTTATATGTTTGTATGCAAGATGTAATGGTTACCAGACTAGCGTCGGATAATCATCGTTGGTGCATGTGATATTTGGTGTGCACTTTCTACCGAATAATTTAAATGGAGATGCTTATTCATTTGAACTTTAATGATAGATATGCCTCTACATATACGCAAGGACATGCTCTTTCAAAATAACGGATTACAAGAGGAGAGCGAGAGAATTCCTTGATGGGGAATTACTGGGAATATTCGTGCTAGAATTGCTATGTCTTAAAGGAAGGTGCAGAGTAAACATTTACAAGTTTTATTAATTAAACGTAATTAATCGTAGAAATTGAGTGATCTATATCTTTACTTAGACCGACTAAACCGGATGAACTGTGTTCAAGACTTCGCTAGAGCCTTAAGTATTTGAAAACTTATTAAACATTAATGGTCTTAATCCATTCAATATAGAAACCAGAATTAGCATTTAACAGTCTACAGAAAATTTTGATGTATTTTTAATTGAAGGCAACATAAAAGGGAAATCTGTTCTGAGCATCCTACAAGTTCAGAAAGTCGAAATAATAAAATATTAACAATTTCAATATGAAAAAGAACTTTAAAGTTTATTTACTGTTTAATGCAGAATTATAAACTGATATTTCGACGGTTCAATATGAGTTTGAACTTCACTCCTCGCTTCCCAGTTTTCTCTTCTTTCATTTATATTCACAAATAAAATTAGAATTTCGTGTTCGCAATTTCGGTAATTCGTAATTGATTTGTTTCATTTAGAAACCCATTGTCAAATGATTAATGAGCTCGGTTGTTTGTTTAGCAACTCGCTTTCAAAATTTTTTTCCTTCTGAAAGGAAGACAAGGAGCCACAACTTACCCACAGGGAAATCAAAAACAAATAAACAAAATCTTTAAAATAGCTTACATTTTCTTCTGTTTTCTTCTTCAGCGTATGTTTGCATTAAAAACGTTTTAATTATACGTTCTATAAGACTCAATCCATTAACTCCCAAACAAAAATGATCTATGAGCGCATTTTTTCACAAAAAAAGCACTTTAAATAACAAACAAATTAAAATGGAATGTAGCATAAGATTAATGGATACTGTTTCTAATAATAAAAACAATAGAATATAAAAATAGTTCAACGTTGTTGGTCTCCGTTAAATAAACGATTTACACGAAACAATTATCATCGCCAAGGTGAATTGGAGTGAGTTAAGGGTGTTTAAAGGAATTTTTTCATCCTATTTCATTTTTTTTTTTTATTTTCCAAAGGCCTTCGATGAAACTTTTGGTCTCGACTCATTCATCACGTGGTTAATCAGTTGACAAAGCCATTCATCATCAGTCTATTATTGTCAAAGTCATAATGAATGATAGTCAAAGATACCGTATTAAAGACGATGAGCCTCGAGGTTTGTAGGGAGAAGAAAGAGAACTCTTTCAGCGTGTTCGTATAGAATTTATATAATGTTTAAATAGTAACTAAATATGCTTCTAGGAGACCGCAGTGTTCCTAAATCGGATTTAAGCTTTATTTTTAAGTATAAGAGCTTTATAGTTAAAATAAATGTAAAAAAAGTGATCTTATTTCGTTTGTAATAGACCTTAAATGTTTCAAAACTAGTGAAATTTTTCATCAGCATTCTCATATAGAGGACATCCTCTTAAAGTTAGTCGATATAGTCCAGACATTGTGCAACTTGTGAGTACTTTGAATTTGTTTTAATTTAAATAGCCAAGGAAAAGATCGCTTAATTGTAACGAGAGTCTGGTAAATTCGTGGAAGATGTTTGCTAATTTCTGCAAACAGTTTTTAAAAATAAAACATCTCTTGAGACTAATCTATATACTAAAACTCTTGCGTGTATTTATTTACTTATCTGTAATTCTATCTCCTCCTAGACGGTTTGAGCTAGCGACTTGAAATTTTCAGGGCAGGCTTATCAATAAAGGACCTGCTCTATCGCCAAAAATCAGCCCCCTCCGCCCCCCCCCCCCACACTTTCTGGGGTTTTCATTTAAAATTATCTGCTTTTGCTTTGTAATTCCCCTCAACAGATGCCGCGGGCGGGCGAAGCCGCGGGTTAGACATTGTTGCAATGTCTAACAATTGAAATCGGAAATTTAACTGAACACGCCGAGTAAAACTTTCCGTTGTACAAAGTTTTTTTCAGTTTAACATTTTTTTTACTTATATTTTTAATTTTAAAATTATTTTCTGGACATCTTATATTTAAACAGAAACGGCAAAAAAACATTTTAAATTTCAAGCAATTTTATTTTATGTTGAAAATAATTTTCACAAAAGTACAAACTCATCTATTCCTGTTAAAACTTAAATTGCTAAATAGATTTTATAAATATTGCTTTATGTGCATTTATCATGCAAAAATATCCATATAATTCCTAATGTGTATTTTATAATTCCCATTATCAGAATCTAAAGATGATAAAATTGAGCTATGCGAAAAATGAAATATACAAATGCTAATGATCTCACATGTACAAATTTATAAAAGACAAACAATCGATCAGGAAGAATTACGAACAGTGAAAATGTAATCACTACAGAAATCTCGAATATCAATTATAGATAATTATAACACTGTTATATAATTTTGCCTGCATTTCAGTTAATTGTTTTCTGGCTCTTTGCAAACTTACTCTGTATTTATTTAGCTTCATTCGTAGTCGCTTTTTTTCGGGGTGGCAGCTAGTTCTCTTGCTGTTTGTTTTTTTCTGCTTTCTTGGTAGTGGTGTGTTGAGAAATGGTAATTTTCTTTTGACACTTGCAGTCTTTTCTTCCTGAAGTGACTCTTTGGGATCATCTTGGGATGATTCATAGTGCACTTCTGATGTACAAAGAGCGGAAGGGCATTGATGATCTGTTCTTGGTATTGTGAAGTGGATGGTGAAGGTTCATGGTGCTGTGAAGTGCATGGTGCACCATGAGTTGATGTTTTCCATGTTCTTGTAAAAATGGTGGGAACTGCTGATTTAATAGACGGCTTCTCTTGCTGGCGTTATCAAATTGTTCATTTGTCACATAGTACGTAATTTTTACTGTATTTTTCAAAAGTTTCAGTAAGCAGGTCACTTCTTCCATAGCTGTTAACCATATTTTGCACCTAACAATGTCAAAAATATAAAAACTTTAAGTTAACGACAGCAATAAACTAAGAAAGTATAATTATGCATATGTAATGAATATCATAAAATGAAAAAACACAAATTGATTTATTTTTGAAAAATTTCGTTAATCAATTTCAAAAGATTTTTATTTGGATTTTTACTATCTTTATTAAAATTAAAAAAATCAGAATCATAAACATAATGTAATGAGTTTCATAATTTATAATAGGTAAAATTGCTATTTAGGATTAAATAATTTGATTTTTAAAAATTTTTGGCGCGTTTTTTAAAATAATCGATATAGCTACTATAGTAAAAAATTATGATGACAATATATTTTTGGCTTTTAACAATATATGGATTTTAACAATCATTGTTTTTTCGTTTGTTGGAAAAAATGAAGGTTGGATTGTTGTTAGGCACTATGGAAGTTAACAATTTATAAATAAGATATTTACTATAAATAAACGTACCTCTCAGGCTCCGTTTGAAATCTAAAGAACGAAGCCAACGACGTTGGGCATAAAATTTTGCAGCACACCTGCTGACCAGACATGCCATAGTAAAACAATCTCACAAGTTCTATGATGGTTTTCGCTCGTCGATTTGATCGTTGCTAAACGTTGAACATCTAGCGAAACTTATAATCGAAACTATGACGTCGTCGTCGTCGTTACAGCGCCATCTGAACATATCCAATGAAACACCTAAGAGTTCGTATTACATGAAAATTAAGTAAATGACATGTCTCCCTATTGAAAGTCTCTGGTTTGCATATTACGAATAAGGCTAATACCAGAAATATTGTGTGCATTTATGACTCAAAGCTGTTATTATTTTTATTTTCCAGTCTGTACGTCTGCATTGTCAAGTAATGTACTAGGCAGTTCTTTAAAGAATTAAAATTCTTGCATTTTCATTTTTATATATCTATGAGAGTAAATTATAAACAGATATTTAATGTAATTTTAATGCTTTAAGGTTTATTTTAGTTTTTGTTTAAATTTTTAAGTTCATGCATTCGTCGACGATTTCTCGAAAATGATCGCAAAATATTTCCGTTTGATTATTGATGGTAAACTTACGAATATACAAATTGCGAATGCCGAACTCATGAATCAACAACATGAAAGCACTTGCAAAGAAAGCTAGAAACACGAGACTCTAATTAGCGTAAACTGCTATTTAGCATCTGCTATGTTCATTGGATGAGATCAATTGTGCAAAGAGTTTTAGCACGTATGCTAGAAAGTGGTGGGACACGGAGAGTGTAACAATTTCAAAATGCATAGTTTAAGACTTCTAAAAGAAATAATATCGGTCCATAGTCCATATGAAGTACAGTCGAACCTTGTTAATGCGTATTTCAAGGGACCGAGCAAAAATCTATATTAACAGGGTATGAAATACGATTCGCTGAAGACCCCAATAGTGTTGTGTAATGAAATCAATTGTGTAAGCTTGAGATTTGTTTATGGTCAGATTCGTCATGCAACATTTCAAAATTTGCTATATAACCCATGAAAACATATTTGGAACCGTATGCTTGGTATTTAGTTAAACCTTTATCAGTATCGTCAGAAGGTACTAAAAAGCTCCGTGATATCATTCTTAAGCGAGCAGCAAAGAGTGGAAGCTAAGACTATAGAGACCCTGAATTAGAGAACCAACCCCTTTAAGGATGACTTAAGGCTACGAGTTTCCCAACCGAACAGAAATTTTATGTGGTTGGATGGAGCTCTTGACAAAGACTTCTTTGACCTTATGACTCACTAATGCTTTGAACAAAACTTGGAATCAGATATAAGATTAAGAATAAAACGAGTTTATAATTTATTAAAATTTCATTATTCCATGTACTCTATATAACAATTATTAATTGCTTTTACAGCGTTTTTCCTATTTGCTTTAAAAAAGCATAATGTTTGCAGAAGCGTCTGTCTTCGTTGTCTCAGCGAGATACGACTTAATCCTCCGCGAGTATTGTGGAGTAAATTCGGAACAAAAGGCACTGCCGAGCCGACGGTCAAATGTTATTTTTGGCCGCTTCCAGTGACAAGTGCCCGTCTATCCCAGAGTGAGCCTTTCGTTGAACCGCTCGACTTGCAGAAGAGGTTGGCGCCATCTGGCCGACTGTCGGCTGACACACAGCTGACGCATCTTAACCGATTAAAACAATTATTACGAACAGGCGCAATTTGCTCCTTTTGTCGACATCGTGCATCGACTCCCACGCTCACCGCAAACGCGGATCCCGACCCCATTAGAGGAGGCGGCGAAGAAGAAGAGGACAGGTGTTGACCATAAGAAATGTCTAAATGGCGTCAACACCCGTGTCCAACTCTATTCGTCTCTAATTTGTTTGAACGCTTAAAGAGTTTGCTGTGGAGAATGCGTTCTTGGAGCGGAAACATAAATAACGCTCGCATAAAGAATGAGCAACAAAGTCACTTAGTATATTATTAAATTACGAACGATTGGCAACGAGATGAAAGCCTTCTCAACTCCCGTAATCTATTCTTAGAATAAAAACCTCTCGAAGGATTTCCACCTTAAATCCGCAGTCTTTGTGTCTGTATAAACTTCTACTTCATCGCTTTGAGGGATAAACGTTTTAATTTATTTTATAATTTAATTTCATTGTATGGGATTCTTAAATGCAAAGAATAATGCTTTTGTTTTAAAGATAAGTAAAATTTAAAACTGAACAAGTGTTAAAGAAAAGCTGTCTTGATGGTACAGAGAAGGGTCAAGCTCTCGTGATTAAAGAATTTAACTTTGAGATTTAAAATATCATAGCATGCTTGTTATGATCTGATCCTGTTTAAATATTAAAGAACAAGAAATTAATCTCTCCAGGAGGGTATAGAATGTAGCGGAAGCTCTAAATTTGTTTCAGTTGTATCCATTTTTTACCCCTTTTATCCGCAATATAAAATCCCTATTTTTTCGCAAATAAATCAATTTTCTGGAACGTAGTAGTTAAAAAATGAAAAAAGAGCTCCATCTTTCGTTTCTCATCATTTTACAATCGAATCATATATACCACATGTCATGTGTTCCCACTTGAAAACAAAGACCATGCGATCGCTATCCCTATATCTCCGACCCCACTGAGATAATTTGGTCCAAATTTCATGAAATTGGTAGAGACTTTACAATACAATAAAGGGAGAGCAATGAAGGTAGAACCAAAATAAACAGCATAGGTGTACGTTGATTGGATAAGAATGAAAGGAAGAAATTGGGTGCACTATAAAAGATAGAGTACACTAACTGGATTAAAGCAGAAAAGTAGCGATTGGATAACAAATAACAGATTAATAGAGAATAATGATAGACATAATTGAATAAAGAAGGGCTGATCCATAAAAGAATAAGAGAATAGAATACAAAAAGAAAATTACAGTAAATCTGAGACGGAATTAAGAATGGAAAAAAATGTCGAAATCTTGGCTTTGAAAATCTCTATGGATTCCAGAGTTGCGGTTTTAAAAGGGGCATTACAAAAGTGAAGAATGGACATCACTTTTTCACATTTCTTAGGTGCGTGTCCAGTGATGGCGAGATGGTTGCATAATGGGGCTTGTCATCTTTCTTCTGGAATGACGTCATATGTTCTTTAAAAAAAAACAGCGAAGTTACGGGTTGAAAGTCCTGTGTAGAATTTGTCACAAACTCTGCAGTCTAGGCGATATACACTGGAACGAGAATAGTTGTTAGTATTGGTATGGAAGGTAGGGTTTCATGTACAGAAACAGGGGACGGAAGATCGGAAGGCGATGTGGAGACCAATCGAAGAAAGGAAATTGGTTAGGTGGGAGAAATGGGGGCCAAGGAAAGGTATCGAAACCCATTTCTTGTTCGGGGATGGGACTGGTGGCTTAGGATTGAAGAGGGCGAGTTTTCTAATAGACGGGAAAAGGTGGAGGGAGAAAAACCATTCGTAGAGGCAAGGGAGCGGATAATGCGGAATTCAGAGGAACGAGAAGAAGGGTTGAGGGCTAGCTTGAGAGCACGATCTATGAGGAAACGGAGGGAAGCAAGTTTATGGGAAGAAGAGTGTGATGAAGAATGGTGGATTAGGTTAGAAGATATGGTAGGTTTACGGTAAACAGAGAAGTGATGGGGTCATTAGTGAAGAAAACGTCAAGGAAAGGGATATTCTTGTTAACTTCGGTTTCGGATGTGAACTAGATAGGGGGGGGAGGTCAATGGAGTCAGGAACAGGGAAAGAAGATGAACAAAGAAGGCGTTCAAGGATGGAAAAAGTGTCTGGGATAGGGACATTAGTGTTACAGGTTAGTTATGTCGAGTGACATGAGGTAGTGGAACTCGTTAGTGTGGAAGGAAGAATATCAGTAAGGAAATTTTTAACATTATTGGAAGAGGGAAGAGGAGAGATTTGGCAACAACATGGGCAGGGGCTGGGGAATACTTAACAATAGAGCATACGGGCATATTAAGCTTATGGATTTTGATAAGGGCATTAGGGTAGGGGCGGGGGTTGGGAGAAATAAGGCGACGAAGGTGTTTAAAACGAGGGTATTTGTTAATAACTGAGATGATAGCTCTATGGTATTTAGGGGTGGGGTAAGAAATACCAAATGTAGATCTTGTGAGAACTGACAACGTTTTAATTAATGAACAGATTATAATGATATTTTAACATGTCCATATTGGCAGAAGGTCGGAATGTTTCCAATCATAAAATACGCAAATAAGGAATTTATATTTTTTCATTGGCTAACCTGTTGTATATCTTTCGCTTCGATCACCAAATTTAAGCGGTTAACGAAATTGAAAACGGCATATTGCAACATTGGCTGTAAGATTTGAGCTATCTCTTTTCTGATGGAGTCTTTCAGATCACAGAGAGTTGATCTGGTAAGATAAACCCTGATTTTTAGAAATCTCCTATAAACACAGTCTTGCGGCCAAAAAAAAATATCTAAAGTTTTGCATATTTTATGATTGGAAACATTTCCATATTATGCTAATATGAGCATGTTAAAATATTATCTGTTCATTAATAAAACTGTTATCAGCTCTCAAAGTGAGTAAGTTATTCCTGAATCATCCTGTAGTAAATATTACGTATTGCGAGAAAGATCCAACCATTTATTTATTAATAAGTAGCTCCATTCCTCCGCTACTTAATAATCATCCAAAGAAAAAAAGTGTTCTTATCTGGATCTTAGTATTTGTCTGCTTTATGTGTGGTTTTGTTGTTCCACAGATCTTCATCTACTTATGTGTAATAATAGTGCTAGGGTTACTCAAAAAGTAATGCTCGGCATTCATTTTCGCAGCCGAAAATGAAGAAATATTTTGCATGGTGAAAATTTGAAGTTTTTGCGTTTTATTGCGATAAATTGCATGGTCGCCAAGTTATAAGAGTTAAAAGGCTGGCTTTCCGGGCGGATATGATACATCTTTATCACGTGTTAAACACAAACACCTTCACTGCAGCTATGCACTCTGCCAACGCGAGTACAGTTGCTGAAAACATTCCTGGAAGCCTTTGGAAGTGATGGTCTTCAGGGCGGCCGTCGCTTCTTCCTGAACCTCAGATGCATTCTTGAAACGGCGTTCTTTGAGTTATTTTTCAGCCGGGAGAACAGGTAAAAGTTTCAAGTGGCGAAATCGGGTGAGTAGGACCAGTGCAGCCTGCACCATGAAAGACCAATATGCGGGTAGTTTACCAGAGTTCTGAGCGTTTCCACAGACAGCATCACGGAGACGAGCCAGAATCTGCGTGTACTCTCCTTGCTCACTGTCGTCAGAGTTGATATTCAAACGTTGTTCTTCAAACGCCATTCTACTTTCGACGAATGCGAACAACTGCAGTTCTCTGACATGCATTGTTTGGAAAAACCCTTCACTGTGGAGCTGTTTCTTCCTTACCACGTCTCGCATCATATGTGCCTCTATGCTACGGTCAAATTGTTCCCCTCTCCTCCAAACCTGATTGGAGGTATCAGCACAGTCTCCAGACTTATTGATCATACTAGTATGACCGTTACAAATACGTAATACAAAAATTTTGTCCGTATATGAAAGTTGCGCAGCCGACAAGAGTATCGTTTCATATATACTGACCACTGGCTCATATATGCTGACCCACGCTAATGCTGTTATTCGTGAAAATCGGTGCATCCCAAGTTCATTAATAATTTTAATTCCTACAACTTTCGGTCAGCTAGGAAGTTAAACTGCAAATATCAAAGCTCTCGATTTTCGAAGATGGGTTCCTTGAAGCTTCACAATCGCAGACTTCAAAAGAAAATCATTTATGAAATCATTCAGTTTATTTACTTGTCAATGTTTATCCCAAGAAGTGGAACGGTCAATTCAGACATGCACATTCAGACCCTGAAAAAAAAATTCAAGTTCGGCTTCACGAAAAGCCAGCAGAAACGTTATTCCAATGCATGTTCTCATATAAGTCTGTAAACCAAGATCAGCAAGAGCTATCGGCCATCTGCTGATCCAATGAATATTACTTTTGCTTCATTTCTCCTTGATTCTCAAGAATCGCTTATAAATACTGAATATTATTAGAATGCACTGCAATATATTGTTCGGGCATGTCTATATTATTGTAGACACCTATTAAACGCAACTGCTCAGTCCGGATTTTGTTTCATCTGAGTTTACTTGTAATCGCGATGTAGATCTACAATCAATTTATTAATTTATCAATTGTAAAGATTATTAATTGATGCTTGATCTCTTATCCTTATACTGTTAGGTGTTTTGTAAACCTTGCTTCTTTAGCTTGAGCGTCAAAATCCTCTCTTACACAGACATTACGCTGAAAGGACGAATCCCAACCCTCTTCGTTTATTGTTTTCTGCCGACGTTTTCATTTTAAACGATGAGAAGCGTTTTATCCGGTGAGTAATTTAAAATGGATTTATCATCAATTTGTCAAGGCGTTGTCTTAGGGAGATGATTAATCGGCCGTTCGCCATTTTACCCACTAAGCGCCACACACACATAACACATACTCACACACCGATGATGAATGGCGAAGGTAAAAGAGCCGAGATTATCAACGGGCAATCTTTGCTGTCGTTTCCTTCCTCTGGCTCGTTCCCAAGGGGTCTAAAAAAGTCCTCTTCAACCACTTCCTATTCCATTAAAATAAGTACATAAAGGGAAATAATTTTTTCTTTTCATACCAGGCATGCATACATACACACAAAATCGTGAAGAAAGTGAAACATTAAAAAATCTGGAGCCTCCTCAAATATTTAGCCGCTCTTTATGACTTTTATGGCGCAGCCATTTTAGCCTTTCTATCAGGTGCATTTATCTGCATAAAAGTGTGCGTGGGGGTGGAACGGGTTTGGGAAGAGGAACATCTGGAACATTCCATCGAGTGCTTATCAGGTAAAATAAATGGGGAGACGGGGGTGGGGGAATGCTTTCTTAATTGAACATTCCTTAGAATTTCCTCCTAATGGATTTTCTTCGAACGGCTTTTCTTGAAACATTTCCAGAATTTTTGAACGTGTGCTATGTTTGTAGGTTTTTTTTGATGTTTTTTTCTCTTTCATTTTATTTTAATTTTTAAGCGAATTTGCCGATCAAATTGCTTTCACGTGGTCGAAGCTTAAGAATTCTAGCAAGAAAAGTAATTAAATTTCTGAAAAATGCATATTTTTAAACTTGCATGAAAGCTATCTTTCTAAACTGTTTTTGTTCTTCTAAAAAAATTTGTTCGAAGAAAGATTAATTGATCACAGTGATCATTAAAAAGCTTCAGAAGCTATTTTTAGAACTTTGAATATTTTCAATATAATTTTTATTAAATTATAAAAATCAGTTTTAAAATATAAAATTATTAAAAGTCATAAAATGTTCTGATTAAATTAACAACAATCATAAAACCTGAATGTGGCTGTTTAAAGAAATAGATAGCACCATCTGCCGAAAGAGAAAAATTTTAAAATTATTTAAAGCATCCTAAACATGAACAACATATGGCAGAATCAATAAAGAGAGGGAAGATGCTTAACTTTTGCAATTTTTAAAAAAAAACAAGACAGGACGGGAAAGAAAGCAATTTAAGCATTTTTTCCCTTGCAGAAGACAGCCGTTGTTCTGCTAAACACGAAAATCGCAAAGGCAAGTGAAATCAAAATGGAAGAAAAAAAAGGAATAAATACAAATGTGAAAAATTTACTTATGCCTGAGGTTAGGTACATCTTTACGAAGTTGTTTTCATTTCCTGAGGAGAAGTTTGAAGATAGTTGCTTTTAAAAGCATAGACAAAAAAGGCAGTATAGTGACATCACGTTAATAACAGTTCAATTTTGAACGATTCCATACCTCCCCAAAAACCAAGAAAAAATATTGCAACGTGTTTAAATGAACCCCAACCTTTGCACTGCTCTTGGGCTGTTCAAATGAACGCTATACAAGATCGCCCGATCTACGCAGAAGCGTACTATTTATAGTTTGGGTCATGCAATACAACGAGCCTATAAATTCCTTAAAAACTGCAAAAATGCAGAAATGTGAGATTAGAATCATCCCAGGCAGGAGAGGTACCCCATCTATGCCTTTTGGCTCAACCAGCTTTTTGATCATTATTTGCACCTAAAACAATTCTTGGAAGCAGCAGGAGAAAAATTTTCTCAAGTGGAAGCTTTCCCATTCCCTCACTCACTGTCAATGCCATATCACACTACTATACACCATTATGAGATTTTGGAAAAAAAAGTAAATTTCAACATCATGAGACCGTTCACTGTGGGTGAACTCCGTCAAAGTTGCGTACTGTCGTCCCTTCTTGTTCATCATCTTTATTGACTGGATAGACAGAAGCAACCGAAGCAACGAGGAGTGTGGTGATTGCTTGGTAGAAAGGTTTGCTCTTTGCTGACGACCTTGTCCTCCTGTAAACTGTTCGGTATCTGACCTCCCCCCACCCCCTGAACATTTATTGTAGTTTCTCCGCATGTCAACTGCCATACAAAGAATACAAAACCAGTTGCTGAAACTTCACTTTTAACTGCGGAAATCTCATTAGCTGTTTATGTTAACCGAACCATGTTTATATTAACTTTTGTTTTAATCTCGCTGTGGGGAATCACCACCAGAAGTTTTTGACAGGGGTTTAGATACACCCTGTATACTATATCGGTTTGCAGCCATGTGCCAACAGGCTGGGATGAAAATCTGTGTGGCTAAGACCGAGGTTCTGGTACTTTAAGACGGTCTGCTCAATGTGCTGTCTGTTAGAGGAGTCACTTGAGTGATGGGCGGCAAAATATCTCGGGACTGCATTTACGAGTGATGGGCGGCAGGACAGAGAATTAAATGCTTGGATCGGTGCAGCAAGCTGTGTCAGACGTGAACTGTGACGATCCGTGGTAAAGAAACGTGAGCGAGGAAACAAAGTTCTGTTTTCAAATCCAGCGATCACCAGTGCATGAGACTGAAATGAGATTCCTGAAAGGTGTAGCAGTTGTTACCCTACTAGATACAGTACACAAAAGAATAATAAGGGAGTCTTTTTTTGAGATCTTAGTTGGGTTAGTATGATCACGTGATAAGGAGCCATCAACTGGTCTTCCTAAGCTGGTGGGTAAGAGAGAAAGGGGTAGGGTTAAAACCAAGTGGTTAGACTGCATGCAGAATCTGGATTCGAGTCGTTGAGTATTGCCATTGAGGACATATCCCTGAAAGCGGAAGATGGTGAGCGCTGGAAATCCTCCATAGGGCTGCTGCCTCCGCGACCCTAACGAATAAGCGGGTTTGAAAATTAAGTAAGAAGCGTTAATTTCATAAATCGTTAGAACTAAGATATTTGATCCGAGGAAATCAAAGGCTCATCAACTCGGGAATCTTTTTACTTAATCCCTCCCCCTCCCCCGGTAGGGATGGCTTTTCAATTTCCATAAATCACCTGTGGGATGAAAAGAATCCTGATGGAATGTTCAATCCTGTCATCAGCAACGGTTTTGCGTCAGTGTTTGGGCTGGAACCTCAGTGATCACCTTTTTGGTCCCATTGTATTCGCAATCTGTGCCCGCGTCGCTAGGAGATGAACGTGGCACTTAGAGCATGTACTCCGACTTGATCAGATATCCATATGCCAAAGTTGTTTCTCCGGAGGTGTGTCTTCATCGTTTAAGCAATATAAATATTGCGTTACTTCACAAACTCTGCCGCTGTAGCACTAGTACGTTTTTCATTTTAAAAAATTTGTAATTAAATGAACAGAAACCTTCATTAACTATAATTTGTTTCTTTTATCTTGCAGAGTTGCATTTATCCTTCTATTTTTAAGGTTTTCGTTCGTTTTCCTTTTTCTGAGAGAATGGCCAATTAGGAGTAAATCCCATGAGAAAAATCAAATAAATTACCCTAATTGCCGAATAGCTCATGTTGGAGATAAAAAACCTTTATGTTTTCGTTTTTAGAACAATTTTCTTCACAGATCTACGCTGTCATGTTTGCCCTTAAGCCATTTCCCGGCCTCTGCGGGGTGTTAGACTTCTAGTTCTGGTTTTACTGGGATGCTAGACCGCAACTGCGTTTAGAAAGCGAAAACGTTTTTTAAGACGGATTTTTATCTCTTAATAAGACATTCCCGGTCTGGAGTGAATTCCTCTTCCAATGGCTTTAAAAACGTTGTCTCTTTTTATTCACGTAAAAATTAAGACGGATGAGGTTCTTAGCGTTTTCCGTCAGAGGAAAGAGAGAGAGCGCGACTTCGGGTTGTTCTCAAGATCATTTATCACGATCATCGGATAAAAGTAAATTGCACTTGATTAAGTCTCGGAGCCATTACTTTTCTTTGAAGACCCTCCTCAACCTTTGAAAAAACCCTCTTTCTATTGTCATCCATCTGGGGTTCCATTATGGCGACGGAATATCTCGTTCGTTGATCGCATTTCGCGCGTTAACTATACAGATTGGAAGTGCTGATGGATGTTCATCATTTACTTTCTCGGCTTTAGCTCATTACACGTTTCCTTCGTGATTTCCATTTTGAACTTCTTATGGATGAGATGGCTGATATCAGAGGAGGAGAAAGGAAAGTCAATCTTTAAGTTGTTGTTTGTTCTTCTTTTTTCTTTTTGGAGCTATGATAATCGAATTTCAAATGAAAGTTCATAAATGCAGAGTTATAAATCCATGTTCACCACCTATCAGCGGAAGAAAGTCAATCCAATTGATAATTCACAGTAGTTTGAATAAGTGTACGAGACAGATGTTTGCATTCGTTCATCTGTTTTCATCTGATGTGACCTTTGTTGACTATCGAACCTGAAAATTTTTCATATGACCTCTCGCTAAATTGTCTTTATTATTTTCTTAGGAAGAAAGATTTCTCCGATCTCATTTACATTTTATTTCGAGTGAATTATTAAATTCTAATTCCGAGGTCTCATTAGTGTTTGCCGTAGCTCGCCAATTAACATTAATAACATTGACCAGCTAATGTTCCTAATGTGCTAAACACGGTCTAAGAAACTATAAATTAGCTGTCGTTTTAAAGATAATTCATGTGGCCATAATGAAGGTTATTTTAAAAAAATATATATCTACTAAAATTAAATACATTGAAATATTTCGAACAGCTATCCTTTACTGCATCAGCTCATCACAAATACACAAACGCACTCTTTCTGAGCATTTAATTTTTTGATGCAAATGTCGTTCGTAATCAAAATTGCAATCGTGAAAAATGATGATAAATGCACGCGCTCTGTAAGTAAAATAAGCAAAAACCATCCCTTAAAAGGATCGTAAATACAAAAATAAACATTTTAAAGCCAATATTAAAGTGTATAAACCCGACCTACAAAGGCTGCAAAAATCGGCGAGCAACAGGAAAGTTTTTCGTAGACCACCAAATTTAAGAGAGTGATAAAGAATGAGCATTTTAAATCTCTTTAGCAACTTCATTTCTGTGATTGAGAATTTTCTTTTAAATTTTATTGAGATTGTGGGAAAATTACACAAATTAATATTTTAATAAACTAATTCAATAAAACAATAAAAAATATATCAAAACTTTAATACAAAAAATTTCAGAGGAATTCATGGATAAAATATTAATAAATACTAATAGACGTTACTATGAAGAAAATTATAATGAAGGTATGAGCAGAATGGATAAAAATCTTCTTTCAAGTCAAAATTGGACACACAAAAGTGCACGCGTTTCGGAGTTTCGTCTATTCATTCATACTGTGTTTGTATGTTTCTGCAATTAGGGAATTGCGTATATTAAGAAGCAAAGAATCTCCATTAAATGTTTAATTTTGTTTCAAGCTCAATAAAACTGCAGCTGAAAGGAGATTGTTGAGCAAGCTTTATATTTGAGTGATTTAAGCGAGCCCAGTTCTCAGTAGCATCAAGTCAATGCTTATAATTTATTTTTTAACATTCGAGGAATTGTGCAAAAGCATTTTACTGCAAAATTTTAAGACGACTGAAGAAAAATGAAAGATGCAAACTCTGAGTTGCTGTAGAAAGGAGCTGGTTATTGCATCATGACAACAAAGTTATATGACCACTATTTCTTACTCTGCCTACTCATCTAACCTGGCAACCTGTGATTTTTACGTATTGAAAGAGCAGCGTTTTGTTACCATTGAAGAGATCCATGTAGATAACGAAGTATGTGCTAAATACTCTTTACCGACAGAGATCATTGACTGCTTCCAAAAATGAAAAAAAAAAGCTGCTGTGATTCAAGCCCGAGGTATCTATTTCGAATGTCACCGTGGAAATGAGTAGATATAACGAGAACATTTTTTGGAACACTTTTGACTTTTTTTTTTTAGTATCTGGGCAATGTGAGTGATGGAAAACGGAGAGTTTCCATCAAGACAGCGACAATAGAAAACAAGTTCAAAAATTTTGTTTACAAGTTTCAAAAAGTTATTGATGAAAAATAAAAATTCCATAAAAGACTTCTTTTATCGTTAAATTCTAAACATGACAACATCGTTAGAGATTACTTTTAATGAGAAGTAGAAGAAGAAAATAAACATCTCATGATGATGATGAGAGAATTAAAAAAAATTGAACTTCTCATTTGCCTATCTTATTGCGAAAACAAGATTCTCAGAATCTGTTTAAATGACGATTAATTATAATTAAAAATTCCAATACTTGAGCTTTCCCTGCACGACTTATGAATGATGCAAGAAAACCTTTACGACGTTGCATTCGTAAATAATATTTGAATTTAAGCACGGCGATTAAAAATGAAAATTTATTTTGAAAGGCGAGCAAAGCTTTAGCAGTCATTATGATTTAATGGGATCAAATACTTCCAAGAAATAGTTTTTTCTTAAATTTCCATTTTCTTGTCCCGCGTGGGAGTTCTATTGGCGATGAACCAATTGCAGCAGCAAACAAATAATAGAATTGATAGCATTTAATAGGAGAAATGCGTGAGCGAAGGCTGGTGTCTTTTTTCCCAAGAAAGATTCATTCTCTCGTAATCAGATTTGATTTCTCAGTTTTAGTAAACATCCATTAATCAACTGCTTTTGAAAGGGGAGTAGGCAACGATTTAAAGACGGGAAAATCGTTAATTGAAGTCCCTTCCGTTGGCGAGCTAAGGTCCATGCAATATCGCGTTCAAATATTTGTTCTCGGGCTAATGGAACGGGCATATTCCCCATGCAATAACACAAAAACTGCATCCTGGAAAATAATACTGAATATAAGCATACTTTAAGTATTTACTATATACTGTTTAGAGAATATATTAAAATAATTTTTCTTGTCTTGAACTTGTCCAATTTAAAAAGATGGGGACTTTGATATTTCAAAACGAGATGGGAAAACATTTTTACGAAAATTGCTTTGAAGATTTTTTGAAAGATCGGAAAAGTCATTTGTACGATAAAAAAGGGGTAAAAAAAAAGGGAATTAGGTTTTTCAATTCTTTTGAAGAATGGAATATGCAATTTTCGAACAAATGCAGGACCAGTTGCATGACGGAAACGCTCAGATAATTACGTTCTCTCCATATTAGGTGGAGATGCAATGAATTATTCGTCTCCTTTTACTGTTTTTTGTTGCAAGGGGTTTATTTTTTTATAGAAAATTATAAATAAGAAAGGCGAATTTTATTTCACAATAACATTCGTTATTTTTCTTTATCATGTTTTATTCTCAAAAGATATCTTTATAAGCAGTACGCCTCAATTCTGAAATTCGCTTACAGTTAAAAATTTTACTATGTTTTGGTGATTGATATGAATTTTTGACATTCTGCTATATGAATAGCATGCCGAATTATAAGTCTTAAATGTGTTGAAAGAGGTGTTCTTGCTTCACACTCACTTTAGATAATCATTCTGTCTATGCTACTGCCGTTTCGGAAATAACTCTGTAAACAGGTTTTGGGGAAATACTTCCGCAGCCAATTTCTGTCACAGCAGCCAATTAAGTGGAGAATGGGGCACTCGCAACACCATGAAAGGAGCGTTGAAGGAGGCAAGGAAATGTGATTTATTCCCTATATAGTATAAAGAAGTTTAGTAGCGAAGCACAGAAATGAGCAGAAGTTGATTTTAGAATTAATACTCAAATAATATCAGCTTAATTGAATTTTATATTCTCTTGGAAGGTGATAAATATAAACAGCATGTTCGAATGAATAGGGACTGCTCTCAGACTAATAAGCACGCCTGCTATTTTATCTTAATTCGGGCTTGCATGTCACTTAACCTTCGATTCATTCGAGCAGTGGCCAAATAGTAGGCCTACCGGTAATAACAAATGGCTCTTCGTCCAACTTAGCAAGTCGGTTCAACAATTATGGTCACAGCTGAGCTCAGGAAATGAGGGCCTGATTCGGCTCCCAAGAAAAGAAGAAAAGTTTTATAGTTTTTCTCTGCCAACGTCACAAATGACGACTGGTCCTTAAATATGAGAACAGCTGCCAATGAAATACTAAAGGCCCAGAGAGTTTCCAAATTTGAGAGAGCGCCGAGTGCTTGACGGAAAGAAGAAAAAAAACTCAAATACGTCAATCAACAATCGCGAGCGGAAGAGGAGTCATCCACTTTGAGAGTTAAATAGTCAGCATCAGAACGAAACAAAAAGCCAAGCTTAAATAAATTATCAGAAGAGACAATCATGAATATTGTCAAAAACACGACGCAAAAAAGGCCAATGCAATCTTATTGAATAAAGGCTTACAACAACATAGTCATATCACACAAAATATTAGGAAACACAAAGAGAAGATTATTATCATCCATCACAAGAGGATATGTTTTGGTAACTTTTTATTATTCTCCCTCTGAACTAATCGTCAATGCCCTGATTGTCCAAGAACGCCTTTAACGTCACTTTGCCATTTGAACTATCAGATCGAGCATTCTGCTTCTATCCTAACCACTATTCGCATTGTTTCTACTCTGGAGTGATAAGTTAAGAGAATTTTATGTTCGTGTGTTGTTCAAAGTTCAGCCCTTTAATCGATCAGTCATTCCATTATAATCACATTTCAAAGACAAATTGCCGTACAGCTCGAACAATATAGTTGGGCAAAGATTTGTGCTTGGCTAATGATATGTATCATTTCATTTGACAAACAGATCTTCTCCACAAAGATATGCTTTCATAATGGCAGACGATTTGAAATTCTAAGTTTTTATTAAAATTCGTTATTATTATTATGTAATTATTGCAACTTATATCTATATATATAAAAGAAGAAACTGAGTGAGTGAGTGAGTGAGTGAGTGAGTGAGTGATCAACGCACAGCCCAAACCGTAAGGCCTAGAAACTTGAAATTTTGTACAGATGTTCTTTACAAAATGTAAGTGAGCACTAAGAAGGGGTTTTTCGAAATTCAACCCCGAAGAGGGGGAAAGGGGGGGTTGAAAGTTTGTTAACCTCTTTTTTCATCATTAATTCGAACAGCTGAGGTAGGCGTACCATTAAAACCCTCACTGACCATCTAATGATTTATGCATTAACTGGTGTTGCACTATATACTTAACACATATACTGGTGTAGCACTACATAATTAACCATATTAAATCTGTTAGGGAGGGGGTAACGAATTATTAACAACGAGCATAAATATGATTATGCAATGACAGGACATGGATAAGGCAGTGTTTATCGAGGAGGATAAGGAATCACACGGGTCTCCCTTGAGCTCCCTAAAAACGTCCAGACGACTGGCGAAAATTTGTGTGTTTGGCAAAAGTAAGAGAAAGAACGAGTACTGATCAGTGAAATTTGCAACAGAAAGATAAAAAGCTATCCGGGCATTGGAAACATCTGAACAACGGAAGCTCCGCTAGAGCAGGAGGGTATAAGAACTTCTACGTTAAGGGCAAGGGAAATTTTAAAAGATAAGTCTAAAGCATGGCTGTCCAAGATTTCTATCCGCGGGCAGCGCCCGTGCACGCGGGTAATCTTCCTTACCCCCCTATTGCATATTATGTTGATCATTCTTTAAAGTCGAGTTGCTAATTATCAATTCGACATTGTAAAAAAAACAACAAAAATACGAGGCAGCTTACCATTTTATTTCCTTCGTTTTAATGTGGCAATTTTCCTCGATGTCAGGTAGAATTATATTTTTCCCCCCGAAAGGACATGATTACATATTAAGCATTTCTAATCCGATCTGTGAACAGTGAAAAAAAACCCCATATTCACCCAATGCGGTTTAAATACTGGTTCAATGATTTTATGTTTTTTAGGAATGTGCGCCAGTTATGCGAGACGAAAAACAAGCAAGTATCAGTAACAAAAGAAATAATGCCTCATTTAATGCAATCGCCCCCAAAAGTCTGGCGACACTGCATAGGAAAATTATACCCACTCCCCTCCTGAGTTTTGGACTATCTCCTCGGCTTTGCCTGTGAGCTTTGTCCGCGAGCATTTTATGTTGCACGCAGGCGAAGTGCACGAGTTGGACGGCCCTGGTCTAAATTATCCAGTGATGCTCCCAGGGGGTGAAGATGGATAACATTTTAATCTGAGACATAACAACAAGAGGGTAAGTAAAGCCCAGGCAAAGTGTGCAATATAAGTAAGTTCATTAAGAATGATGGTTACATCCCACCTCTGAGAATTATAAAACAAAATTGACTTTGTAACAATACGTAAAATTCCTGTTGTTCGGGCTTTTCTTAGAAGTTAACGTTTTCTTGGAAATATTTAATAATGATCCGTAACTGGAGATAATGGAGAGTTAGCAGACTATTTATAAAGATTGAAAGATGACAGAGGAGGCAGTCCCTTCGTTCGAGCTACAGTTGGCGACATAACCGATAACAAAGCATACATGAACTCAACTCTTCAAACCAACAACCATATGGTGTTATGTCCTATAATAATCTTTCGAAGGAATATAACAATAATTCATATCTATCGAAATGCCAGCGAAGAAATGAACGAATATTGGGCAGAGATGACAAAAAGTTATCCGGGCATCGGAAACATCTGAACAACTGCTTCGTCTATAGAAGGAATTTGTAGAATTACTGAAAACAAATTTATTATTTAACTTCATGAGATTGTTCTGTTTAACCTACAACTGTAATTATCTCGGGAAACGCCGGGTGTCTCTGCTAGTTTGATTAATATTGTAGATTTAAAGATTCCTAAAGCTTTGAATTAGTTTTTTGAAATTAAACAAAAATTTGGAAGCAATTTTCGTGTCAGAGCAATATTTGTGTCGGAAGCAATTTTCGTTAAATTGTCTTAGCAGGCTTAAAAATATTGATGGCTAATGCAGATCTGCTTACGAAAGTAATCAATAAAATTCAAAGCTTAGCCTATGTAAATTGTTAGGTTTTTCCGTGAAACTTCATCAATTTATTTGCAAGAGTTCGCTGTTAAGTAAACATCAAACTTCCTTTAGAGCCGTCGATGCATGAATAATTCAGTTACATTTTGTATATTTTCCTTTTGATCCTGATGATAAAAATAATTATTAGATTAAGGAGGAGGCATTCGGAGTTTCCTTTGGAATCGACCTTTTCTCCACATCCGCTGCAGGTTCTCGATGATTAACAACGATGCCGACTCTTTTTATGTCGAAACCTTTCTTCGTCTTTTCTCTTCCCTCTCTCTAAATAGAGCCTGACGACCACAAGCGTCGAATTTGTTCCCTTCCACTCACCGGAAGCAGAGAAGGGGATGTCGGGAGGGGGTAGGAGGAGGTTTCTGTTGATTTCGGTTCAATTTGGAGCGGAAGTGCCTGTTGGCGATGATGAATAGCGAGGCGCCTTTGATTCGCCCATCGCCAATGCGACTGCTCCAGCTGTTCCACCCCGTCAGGTGGGTCCCTAAATTACCCGACGAATTTTCTTCGCGTAACTCAAAAAAAGGAGAAAAAAGAAGAGGAAAAAGAGAGAGAGAGAGAGAGAGAGAGAGAGTGGAAGACTTATTTTGGATTAAATACTCCGCTGCTCGCAAATAACGGACTGGAACTCGACCCAGGACAAGCGAACTTCACTCGGGAATGAGGAAAGTGATTTAGAAAGAACAACTTTAAGTTTATCATACTCGGAATACGTCGACCGCTTTTATATTTCTTTTCTTTTTTTTTAATTTTTGATTAATCGTAAACGTAATCACGCGTGAAGTTTAGATTATAAAATGGTGAAACGTTCCATGAAGTTCACATTTAATGTAGCTTGGATTCATTTAAAGCTGAATAACAGTTGTAGGTATAAAGAGGAAAATCGGTCATTTAAGATAAGCTGTAATAACTATGAGAGATAGCCACATTGTGTTTCGGCCGTTTTACAATAAAAATTGAGATAATTCTGTTTTATCAGATTGCTTCTCCTCAAAACTACAATGCAGTTACTGATGGTTTTCTCCATCGTCATTAGCTTGAAAGCATTTCCTTGTTAAATTTCCGCTAAGGTGTTGTTAAAGCTTTGCAAATACCGTTTCTTTACCAATCTTGAAGCCCATAAGAAAACATTGCAGCCTTTTTAAGTAAACAAGAAATTCCAATGTTGCTAATAAGCTGTTTCTACTATGAAGTTATTTCAACACTAACTCATTAAGTATGAGAAGTTAATTTCTCATATAAATAGTGAGTTAAAAAGCTAAATTATAGACTGCACTTGCCAAAAGCTATCATCATTTACAATCATCGTCTATTCACTGCAAGTGAATGGTCTCCTGCAATTTTTTTTGCGTATTGGAATATGAACAAACGCGAAGGTTATATATACCATAAGCAATAAACTACAGTATAAAAGCTAGAAACTACATAATATCTATTCAATAAATAATGCTAACCACTATAAAAGTGAAATTACAAATTTATTGACAAAACTGACTACTATTAAAGATATAAAATTTTGATTTAAGCTGCAACTGAATCCACGCGAATCTACTTTAAAAATGTTAATTTTATTGCATTATTACTCATTCTATTTGAGTAATTTCATTTGACATTTGCCTGTTTTAATGGCAAAAGTTTCTAAACGAATCCTTTTCAAATTACATATTTTGACTGGGTACCATAACAGTCGTTGTGTAATCGATTAAAAATGTTCTCAATGCATACTGAATATAAAATTCGGCTGACTTATGTCTGACGATTTGAATGGGTCAGAACATATTCCCTGAACGTGAATTATAATCGTTTATTCCATGGTCCAGTATCCATCTATAGAGATGATTGCAATTAAATTGAGGAATCTAATGGGACGTGTTAAAGGTTATGCGAAATGCATTCACGCGTAAAATGGGAGAAATGCATAAATTAATAGACTATGAATGGAATGTAATTGCTTAATTTATTAATAAAGGCTGAGTGTATAAACGTTTAAATTCCTAAACTATTTAAAATATTATATGCAGTTATTGAATGTAATTCCATTTAATTAAAAATTCGTATTCAATTGTTTCAACAAATTAAAGTTTTTTCTTTTTATTTCTGTTAGATTCAAATGTTTAACGCAAATACAGACAGTAAACAGTTACTTCATAAATGGTTGTTTTTGTATTATTTATTACAATTATTTTTCCCTCATATGACTTGTTTATCACTGGGAAACTAAAATTTATGTTCTGGTATTCCCGCCTACTCTGGTTTCCTACACCTGATCATTATTTACAAAAAAGTGGGTTTTTTTTTCCTTATTGTGTATAGCAAAGGTGTTTGCTCGCCAGGTTGAAGAAGTTTTCTTATCTCATAAGGAGACAAACCCCATTTATTGATAAAAGCGAGAGCTGCGAAAACTTCTCCGCCTCCTTCCTTCATCTCCCATAGATTTATGGCAAAGAGGAAAAAAATTCTACCAATAGCCACCGGATAGAACGTATAAATTAACTTTTTCGCTTAAAAATATATAGGAAAAGATATATGCCAAGCATAGTTAAGAGTACTTTTTTCATTTTAGTCGAATGTTAAGAAGAAATATTTTAAAACGATTGTCTTCAACTGATAATCTTTGCTCGCATTTATTATTCTTTTTCTGCTTTTATAATAAATATTGTACAATCATCTTGATTTCAAGAAATTTTTCCTTTGTTTGAACTTCATAAAATACGAGGGTTGCTCAGAAGATTAAGCCCAATTTTTTTTTCTCTCGGAACCTACTCGTAATTATTCAAATCTTACTCACATGCTATTAATGAACGTTTCCTTTGCACATACTGTTTTTCTACATAATCCTCACCACCACATGAATCATGCTCTCGTCATCTTCAAATCTGACCTCACGCATGTATCTTTAAGTAGACCAAAAAATGTGATAATCAGATTGGAACTAAGGGTGGATAGGGGAGCTAAAAAAGGTGTCCTATGGCGAAATTTTCAACGATCCGAGACAAAAGGTCTCCTCTCAGTATCAAAGTGTTCCAGCAATTCAGAATTGTTTTCCTTTGAATTTTTGAGACTTCGGGTAACTTGTCTTGCGCAAACCTTCGAAAACTGAGAGCTTTAATAATTGAACGATTAAATGAAAATAAAAAGGTGTATTATGCATGTGCATTGTTTTGAAATGTTTGGAGTTTAATAGAAGTTCTGTAATGAATTGTATTAATCATGTAGCAATTTACTTCGCTCAGTAGGGAAATAAAGATATACAGCGTTTGATTAATAAATTAAACTAATAGAAAATAATATGAAATCCATGCTATAGCATTGATGACGAATAGCCTCCTTTTTTCATTAATCCATTCGATTGCAATTGTATTCCATTGCTGACTGAAAGGTCAATTATCACTTGAAAAGTTTCGGTTCTCACGCATAATGACATCAGCGCGGTTCAATTTGTCTTGGCTGATTGTTGTGTCAGGATCATGCAGTTCTGGCTCTCCACTTATTGAAGCTTTAATTTTGAACCTTGCGATCAACGGTCCTCCTATCAGCTGCGTAACTTCCAAATGCAGTTCAGAAAGATTTGTGAATGTTCAGGACAGTTTCTTTCTTTCATTCAAGAATTCATTTCTTGCACGTTCTTAGCTTAATGCGAGATCTTCATAGACGTCATTTTAACCTATTATTATGGCTTTGTTACCTGTCGGAACGCTGTATAATTAGTTTCCTGCATCCGAATATCCATTTCTTTGGAGAAATACTCGATAGGGTTCACATCAGGATTTTGAATCGGCCAATCAAAGTTTCTATACCATATGCTCAAGCCAAACCTTTCTGAAGATATCTTAAGATCTTAGGCAAACCTTTCCGAATATCATATCAGAAACTCTTCTTTAAATATTTGACACATCTTAACGAAGAGTGGGAACAAGGTCATAAGGTATTAGACGATCCTTACACAATTTATTGAGATAATCAGTTGCTTCTGAACAGCTGACCATATAGAGGGTTGAGTATTTTGTGACTAAAGAATTGTTGTTTTTTTAATATGCAAATACTGGGAGTACGTGAAAGTAGTGTTAGCAAGGTTTACCAAACTATAAATGCTGCAGTGTTATCAAGGCCAGATGTTGAAAGAGATTTTGCGTCGAGTATGCCATCAAATTTGTAAAAGACGCCTAGTATTTATATTTAGCCGCTTGTGTAAAAGCAAAGGATTTCGAAAGTAGGAATCAGCAGCGTACCCAACAAAAATATGAAGAACCCAATATCGGCAACATTGGACATTGGACGACCGAGGCCTTACCGAGAAAAGTCCACAGCTGCAGGAGAGATGGTGTTGATAGCAGAGAAAAGTAAGCATCTCGTAAGAAAACCCAAATGCAAGAAGGTCGGGATATGTACGAGTCTCTCAATTATCAATGGGCAACATTACCCCTAAAATCTCCATGTTTCTGCTCTGTATGGACACCACAAAAAAATATAAGATCATCCGGACAAAGCTTCAAGTCACACTTCGAAGGATGATGTTTCAACGGTCGCCTACAAAAAAAACCCCCAGTGATACAAAGAATGGCCATATGAACCCGCCTGTATATATCTGAAGATATCCCTGTAAAGTCACCCGACATTTCATCGATGGATTTCTGCGACTTCTTACTCTAGAAAGTAGGCGATCGCGTTACGCTGGAAGGTCTGTGAAGAGCAAAAAGATCGACATGAATCCTTTGCGAATAGTCTCCTGGAATGGAAATTGGGATGTAGAGCAATAGTTTCCTAGCATTGTCACCAGAGGTTTTTGTGATTAGATGCCTTTCCTCCTTTTACATGTAACGTATTCAACTTTCTGTAAATCATTCATGTGGTAGTACTAACAATAAAGCCAAAATAATTCATACCTCGATGGTATTCAGCAGTTAGTATTTGTACTGGTCTTCTATTTAATGCCAATTAATAGTAGTTCTATTATTGATTATACTATGTATAGTTTTGTCTTTCTGATCTCCTAATATACAATTCGATTAAGAAACTCCTTAATAACTGAGTAAAACAGTAAATGGTTTATTAGCTTACTCCTCAGGAGCATTCCAATAAGTATTAGGTTCAAACATCGATCTTGAAGCGAATGTAACTTTTTCAGCTCCTCCTTTTTCCAATCGTTTTCTTCTCGTAGAAATGCAATTCTCTCTCTCTCTCTCTCGGTGGTAGGGTTGTATTTTCTCTTTAATGTATTTTTAAATCCTGACATGTTGGCGGTCTTCCGTACCATTTCCCAAAGTACCTACGTTTCTCTTGTCGTCTTTCCTCCTTATCGGCTCTCCCTGGCGCGCGTAGCTTCCTGCGCCGTGAAGAAAACCTCCTTTTGAGCGGCGGAAGACACACGACACGTGCGACCGACGACACCCGACTTCGGTGAGCGTCGCCAATGGAAAAGAATGGAAGTCAAACCGGTCCATATCACCTCGCTCGGAGAGAACGACACTTTCTCTCGCCACGTGATCTCCTATCTCGTGAACGCAGATGTTAAAATCTGCAATCAAAAAAAGACGGACGAAAAATGACGTATTTCCGTTAACATTCCGAAAAGATTAATTTTTTCCCTTCTCTCCCTGCTTCAACTTCTTAAAACGTTCGTTGCTTTAATGAAGTAATTTTTCAAGATTAGTGGACCCTACCTGGAAGGGTAAGTTTTGATGATTTTAAAAATTATTTTTATTATATTTTTTGAGAATTATAAATACTTAAATTTGATTCCTTAAATAATTGGGTGTTAACGGATTGAATTGACGATTCAGTCTTTTCAACTTTAACTTTATTGATTTCGTAGATGGTTTTTGAGCAAATAATAAAATTGGTGATCCTTATCAATTCCTAACAAATTAATATTTAAAGAAAAATACCTTCTTCATTGACCACCTAGAAAGGCATCAAATGGAATTTTCAGAAGAACGGTATCCAAGAAGTTGACTTTTGCAGTCGATTGTTCTTTTATCGCTAAGCTGATAAGCTAGTCCATTTAAAATTTACGGTTTAAAGGTGTCCTGAATAGTGTTGGTTGTTTAGTAGCATGTAAATAAAGACCAACTTTAATTTGATTTTAATTAAAAATATGTGAATATTAATGAATTTATTCAAGTAATAATGCAGTGATTTAGAATCGGTCTTGATTAATTATTAATAAGCCAAATTTCTAAATTTCTTTAAAACACCGATATAACGAAATTATTTTCCCCAAGAAATTCAAGCCAACAAAGTTTAATAAAGGACTCTGCCTATAAAGATCGCTTTTGTAATTGAGCTCGTTTGGGTTTATTAAATGAAACGAGTTTGCTCCATCCATGAAATAACGCTCTTGTTCACCTGGAATTGCACGTGATTCAAATTGTTTGTGGCGAAACGAATACACAGCACGGGATTTTTACTAGGCAATCAAGTTGACCTATTTATAGAACAAATACAGAATAATCGCATGGTGCTAAACTGTATAAGGTGTTGTTGACTTCACCAGTTGCAGGCTTAGATTTGTTGTCATATCGATTTCGAGGAATCCTATTTAGTGTCATAGTAAGAATGGCTTAACAAAGGCAACTGATAGTCCTTTTTAGTAATAAACGCGAACAGCTGGAAAGTCTGTTGTGTTCCATATAAGATTTGATACGAGCTAATGAGCTACTCCATATGTGATAAATATGTAAATTTGTTTTAATCAGGCATGTAAATTTGTTTTAATCAGGCATTTGTTTGTAAAATAATTTGAGGGATGTGATTGAAGCGAATACTAGAATTTGATCAGCAAGGGGAAAAGAAGGACCTGACTGACTTCGAAAAGGGATTCATTGCTCCTCTTTCTAGACCCATGATTAAAATAATGAAGCAGCTGAAAGGTGCAATATCCAAAGTATTCAACCGTTGGACAAAGATCGACTGTCTTTGTCCAAAAGGGCTCAAAGACAACCAATCATCAGCAAGAACGTCATCTTTTAAAGCGACTTTTAAGGAAAAACAGGAATCCAATGTGTAACAATTGATAAATGATTTTAACCAAAGCGGTTCCCGATTCATATCTAACAGAACCATGGGCCGGGAATTGATGCAAATTCAAATTGGCAGTCGCATGCCTATACAAAACTCTCTGATTGTGCAAAGAAAAAGGAAAGTTCCTCTACAGTGGTGTTTAAAACGTCATGACTGGATATGTCATCTGACGAATCACGATATACGTTTTTTGTGCCGACTGCAAGCAGTGTTTGGCAGGAGCCACATGAAGCAATGGACCCAGCATGGTCTCATAGTATACGTAGAGCTTCTCCTGCTTGTATGGAACTGGCCCTCTGTTATTCATTAAAGATCGGGTGCGTTCCACCGACTACCTGGCATTGCTACCATCTGCATTTTCATCATTCATATGACAACTTTTTCGTGGATGACATTGCTATTGCTCGTCGTGCACGACTGGTTTATTTCCTTCATTTATCCCGACTGCTCCAGAGCCCAGATCTCAATCCGAAAAAGAATGTTTTAACATATTGGAACGTATCGACAGCCAAATCATCTTCTAACAAATCCGCGAGAACTAAAGGAATGTCTGGTGAACGCCTGTCTTTCATTGACTTACAATTGCTTCCCGACACATTATTGACTCTATGCCAACCCGCATACATTCTGCAATTCGGAACAATGGGGTCCAATAAAATATTACACATATTTCACGGGCCAGTATGAGTAACTGAACAAAGGCAACAGATAAGTTTTTTAAGTAATAAAATCGACTCCACGTCATAACGTATTGGTGACAGCAGTGTTCAAATTGCATAATGCTACCCTATGATTTTGACATTTGAGTATGTATGAGGTGTTTGATAATGGGAACTGTTAAGTTTTGTCCAATCAGTGGCGAGCAGTTGAAACACCTGTGGTATTACATATCAAAACCCAAGCCAATTATATTCTCTGACAGAGTAATTTGATGTCTCTTTGCTTCTACAACCCATTCTCAAAAAATAGAATGTTATTAAAAATTTAGTTTTCATGGTTTCAAATGTTAATTCTACATTAATGTAATCTAAACGTAAAACAAAAAAATGATTTATTTTTTAATGTATTTTTACTTATTAAGGTAGTCTCATAAAAATAGAATATCAATGTTTTTGTCTCAAAAAATGGAATATTATCAAAATACTAGTATACAATTTTTTTAGTATTTTGTCGCAAATCCTTTGTTCTGAATTACAACTTTGCATTTTTTTGGGGTAGTGATTCAACCAGCGTTTGACATTGACTGAAAATTGATTCCACACAGTCTTTATAATCGCCTTCAATTCCTCAATTGCTCGAGGTGGTGGGTTGCATTGTTGAATACGTTTCTTCATGTCACCCAAACATTTTCAATTACGTTCAAATCTCGAGAATTACCAGGCCATGAAAGAGTTTTAATTTGATAATCAAGATGCCACTGTTTTGTTGATTTAGACGTGTGGGGAGGAGCAAGATCTTGTTGGAATATACAAGGAACTTCTGGAAATTGATCTTCAATTGGTATGCACTAGAATCCATTTTTCCTTTGAGAAACAATAATTTTCCAACTCCTGCGGAAGACATACCATGACATAGCTGGATGCTTGAGAGATCCCTTCACGTAGGCGGGATGAAATTCTTCACTCTTTTTTCGCCAAACATGTCCAATTTCTCCAACAGGAACACAGAACATTGACTCGTCGCTGAAGATTACAGATTCTGGTATTCGATTGTTTTTTCATGAAATCCTGGGCCCATTTGACTCAGCGTTGTCTTTGTGTTATTATCAGCTTCGGCCTTGTCTTAAACTTCATATGGCTTAAACTTCATTTCTCGAAGTCGTCAATTAACGGTTCTTTGCTGGCTGTAACTCCTGCTTGCTTCCAGATGTTGAAAATCTCTCAGCCTGCTGAACCGATGCTGGATGGCTATTTTCCTCAAAGCCGCATCTTCTCTTTTAGTGATGACGCGTTTTCGGCCACTGCTTAGCTTCCGTCCGGTTACTTTCCCTGTATTGACTGCGAATAATGAACTTTTTTGGTAATTTCAGTTTTTTTTTTCTCCACATTGTTAGAAAAAAAGATTTTTTGCTTATCTTCAGGTGTAAGAGATACTTTTCGTCCCATCTTAATGCAATTATAAAAAAAAAACTGTAATCATTTATTCTTATGCCTGTTTTTATATTGTTGGAACATCCCAATAACCAACGTAGGGGCGTTAAATATAAACAAAAAAATACTGTTCTAATATTCTAATTTTATGAGACAGAAGTTGAAGTATTCTAATTTTTTACTAATTTTCTAATTTTTTTTCTAATTTTAATGAGTAGCCATTTTTGGGAATAAATTTCTCATCTTATAGATGAGTATATATGGTACTTTAAATCATCCCAAGAATTTTCAATGGCAAAGTCTGACTTATCTTAATGCCAATGTAACTGATAATATATTTTTTTTTTATTTTGTAGGGTATGAGACGTTCTACTTACACAACTTACTAATTAGCAAAAATTATTTAAATTTTATTATCATTATTTTGCACCATTAAAAAGTAGAGCAAATATACATCAATTAAAAATGTATTGCAAATTTTATAAGCTTAAAAAATCAACACAGGATGTAATAAGCGAAGAAAAAAGTTTCAAAAATTTTCTATTTGTTTTGAGAATGGGTTGTATAAATTATTCAAGGGATGCATCTTGAAATTATTATTTCATAATGAAAGCGCATTATACCATTAGTAATTGCAAATTTGCGAATCGATTTGAATTTTTAAAATATTTGTTGCCATCGGCATGTAAGTCAATTAGATTAAAGTTGCCTGGAGTTCCACAAATTGGTTTGCCACTGGATGAAAATAATCTCCAATACGGTAGCCTGAACTATTGATGCGAAACGCCAATTCTAATTTTTTTTTTCAAAGATAAGTTCCAACGTTTGAAGATAAGTTCTACGATGTTTCTATAATAGGGGCAACAACTTATTACAAACTGAATGCTCTCCATGTACGTAAGGCTTTCGGAAACATTTTTATCTCTTATAAGTTATACCATTGCAGATGGGAAAAGAAATGAATGCATGGTATTGTTCAGACTTTTCTTTATTGCCATTAAATTTCCACAAAAATCTCCTTAGAATTTTATGCATTTTCTTCTACGCTCAAGAAGTCTCTGTTTTGACGAATCACATCACTAGAAATCTAACTTTCGTCAGACAAATAAAAGTCCATGGATCTGAGTCAAATCAAAAACTATACGTGGATAGAGTATACCGTCCGACTCATATTTTGCAATCTTTTCAAACTACACCTTAAACCGTAATAGTTCTGAAGAATTTCAACGCATGTAACTAATGTGCTCTCCATTCAGGAAATGGATCGTCTCTGCTGCTTCAAACGTACGTCGATATCGCCCACTATTTTGAGAACTCTATAGGATAAGGACATTTGTTGGAAATCTAGTGAAATTTGCAGTGGGTGAGCGGAAGGTTCAAATATTTAGTTGCCCCTCGGAGTTTTATTTCACTGCGATACTGATTTTAATCGCATATTTTATTGTTACACTAGCTGCGATACCCGGCGCTGCCCGGGTCTTTGCGTAGAGTGAAGAGGCTTGACTTAAACACCTGCAACAGGTTTCGTGTTATGGTTTCTGGTACAGGGATTCGAACCCCAGACCTCTCAACAGTGGTTCAAATGCGATGACCGTCAAGAAGGTGGCAACGGTCACGGGATTAAGAAAAAAAATTGAATAGATGCATATGAAAATGTTGCAGAAAAGGGTGGGTCGGAACTAATTTTCACCTTTTCCTTGAATTACTTGGAGCCTAATTGCGTTTTCGGAATGAATCAAAATGCATTTAGTAGGAAATTATGGACTTTCAGAAAATCACCACCCGCTTTCTCTCACAGCTTTCGAGATATTCACGAAAAACTAAGAGTGCGCACTTAAATTCTGCATTAAGGAATGAGAAAGGGGATGCGGGTAGTTTTTTTCGAAATCTCATGTGGTTTTGAAGATCAAGTGTGCAAAATTTTATCAAGATCGGAAAAATCTATATATTTGTATAATAAATAAACACGCACACAAATTCATAAACATTCTTCTTTACATATATTGACAAAGTCTATATACTAGATGTTTTGCGTTCAAATCTTTTTGTTGTTTACGTGCCTATTATGAAATGCGTTTTTCATTCAGCGCATTCATTATTTCGTGAAATATAATGTTTTTATTATGATCCCTAAAGCGATAAAGTAATAGTGTTGTAATAAAAGCTATTGGAGGTTTTGTAAGTGCTTTACGAAATACAATATTATATCGCGATGGGTTATTTACAAGTAATGAAGTAGAGCTTCCAGATCGTATAGAGTCCTGTTCTACAGTACATATTTAGGAGCGCATATTTGAATTTATAAAAAGAAATATTCGTGACAACAAACTGGATGTAACATTGCTTTCCAACAGTATACGAAAAGTGATTAATAATTCAATTTGGCCGATTGCCTACCGCCTTTTTTTTCTTTTAAACGAAAACTTATTCACTTTAAAGAGAAAAGATGTTTACGAAAAAGCACAGTCACGGAATCTGTTTATTCTCTAAACGGCGCCTTTCAATTACTGAATATTCAAACGAATATTTTTCTCTCTCTCTCTATCTTGCTTCTCTCCTGTAGGTCTTTCTGGGTATGTGGGTGCGTGAGAACATGTGTAATTGAGATAAAATTCCACAGATGTGATACTTTTGATTGACTTTTAGAAGCTCTTTAAATAGGTTAATACTATTCTGCATCAACGGAAAACTCAAATGGTGCCCATGTTTGATTTATTTAACAAGGAGAATTGACTTTGTCTCACGTGATTGGGGTTCGTTTTAAAGGCGCTTGGTCTCCATAGAACAACTGTGTAGTGTATATGTTGCGTTACGTCACGGAGAAACTTCCGCTGCGTGTCGTATTGCGCGCGTGGTTCCCGTGCCACTCGCCGCCTGGCATCAGTGGGTGACTGACGCTACGAAACGCTCTGCTTGGCGCACCACGAGGGACAATGGAGTGAGCGTGTGCCACGAGTCTGTTGACGAGGAGGGGGAGAGTCTCCTCTCCTCCCATAATGGATAACGACAGCGACGGGAGCGAAGCCTCCGACGACGGCTGCGGGGCCAAAGGCGTCGAGTGCCAGCCTCTCCGTGGCGAATGCCCGCAACACGCTCCTCTCGCCCGGATCAGTAGCGGCCTCTCCGCCGGCACCGCGAGCACCACCACGGCTAAAGACGACGACGTGTTCGTCGACGGTGTGTCGCCTCCACTCGTATCCCACGTGCACAGAAGACGCGACACCAAGTCCACCATCCGGCAGCACTACTACCCGGAAGGAGGCTGGGGATGGGTGATCACCGCTTGTGTCTTCATGGTGCACGTGCTGACCACCGGTATGCAACTCTCCTACGGGATTCTCTACGTCGAAATCTTGCGCCACTTTGGAACCGACTTCATCATCTTAGCTGGTGAGTCGATCCAATTTCATTATTTTTTGTTGTCCATTCCTTTTAAGCATACCTTAGCTTTGAGAGGTTTGCGGGGAACATACTTGAAAGGCTTTTCTGATATGTATGCTTTAATTATCATTTTTGACCACATGACAATACTATCTCGGACAAATGTCATAATTGATAAACATTGTATTCAATTTTTGACCGCAAAGCTTTTAACGTAATAATCATTCGAAAAGTAGAAGTTGTTGCGGTAACAATCGAAAAACTACAAGTAAATTAACTAATGAATAGCACTAATTCATATATAGACTAGTAAACCATAGTTCGCTAAAAAAAATAGAAACTTTTCTCTTAATTATGGTTTATTTCATTTGATTCATTTATATATTCCAATAAAATTGCATAACACAAAACATGAAGAAGCACTAGATAGAACCTTTGCTACCATAGACTGGCTTCTTAGTTTTAAAATTTTTATAGATTAGTTTTCATTTTGTAAACTTTCATAAAACTTAGAAGCGTTTTCGTTGTTACAACTGTTAACTTTAAAAAAAATAACTTTTTTGAATGTACAAAAGATCCAGTCAAGCTCACAATATTTATTTTCCACTAAATTTCAAAACTCATTCCATGAACTTTCAATGTTCATCCACTGCTTTCAATATCGGTTCCTCTCAACAAGCATCCTCTGCGGGAAATATTGAATCTCTTCAGGACGATATCCGATTTGTAAACTATTAACTCCTTTATAGATTGACGATCCCCAAGGAAATCATATCCATACACAGTTCCCGATTTGCTCAATAGAAATATATTCGATTGGAAATCCCAGTTGGGGAGGTCAAAATGAGAGCGGAAATTGCGGAGCAAGAACGACGCGCGGCTGTTCGGCGGCCAAATCCTCCCACGCCCGAGCCAACGTTCGATATTTATCGGCACAGTTTGTGTTGGAATTATAAACCCACAGCAAATCGAAGGCCCTCAATTACACGAATCGATCGTGTTTTTGTTTTTGTTCGCGTTAAGTGTCGGATTAACGCCTTCCTCCGACGCGTACCTTTCAGGAATAATTAAAATCATAATTGTTTTAATCTGTTACTTTTACTACTTTCTAAAAGAACTTTTAATGATATTTTGCGAACTTTTTTCCTTTATTTTCGTTTCGAGCGAAAACGCTTTGGAATCGTAAATGAGCGCGAATACGTCTTTCTTAATAAATTGCTCGATTCCCAAGAAACGGTTAGGAAAATAAAAAAATAAGAAAAATAAAACAACAACGATGGAGCGAGGCAAGCGTTAATTAGAAATGAATTTAAAAATAAAAGAAAACGATTAAATTCATTTGGGTGTTAATTAAATAAATAAAACAAATCCACTCAGCAATAATGAATATCTACGCTTAATTAGTGCGGCGTGTTCTTCTCTACAAAACCGTGAAAATTTGAAGCGAGTTATAAAAGGAAACAATTACTGCGATGGATCTAAGGAAAGAAGTTTCAGCAATTTTTTTTAAAGAAATTATTTATTTTTAAACCACAAAATCGATGAATTCATCATTTTTCTTGATGTGACGTATGTTTACGGTCGCGCACTTTGATATTTTCCATTTTTTTCTCTTTTTACTTAAAAAAATATTTTTTCTTGTAACTTGGCAAGAGAAGCAAAAATTACGCAAATCGTTTGTTATTCCAAAAAAATTTCTCCCCGCTATTTATGGGTTTCACTTCAAATATTTTCTTTATCTTCTTGATAAGCTCTAAAAAATAAATTATTACTTTTTTGGGTGAATCTTTTTTGTTTATCTTTGGATGAATTAATTATTCCACAATTTAAAAGAGAGGCCTTCGGTTCTTGGAACTCTAAAGAAAGCATTTTCAATTCTTCTTTTGAAGAGGCTGAGTTTGTTATTTGTTTTGTCTTAAAGTCTAAGTTATTTGGATAATAAAAGATGGTTTGTTGATTTGAAACTTTTTTGAAGAGGTGTTAAATTTTAAACTTAATGAAGCTGAGATAAGCCTTTTGGTATATAACGATAAAAGGAAACAATAGAATTCCTGGCTTTTACTCTTGGCTTTATCCTCCTGGTTTTGACCTTTGGTAAAGCCAGGAAGAAAAAGCGAAACTGATTGGAATTCTGTTGTTTTCTTTTCCCGTTATGTGCAAAAAAAAGTCCCCAAGTTAATTAAGAACGCTATTAAGAGCGCTTCATTTCATGATCGCTTAATATAACTGTTCGACAAGAAAATCCTCTCTATGAAACCTAATGGCATTCTTCTATATTATTCTCGAATAAGGCCTTAAAACTGGTTTGCTACCATTTTTGAGAAAATATCTTTTCAATCTCAAAAATGGTCTTTTTCTAAGCAGGAAAAAAAGTATTATTTTGTAGGGTGTCCCAAAAGTCTGGAATCAGAGTCTGGAACTTTTAACTTACGCTATTTTTGTGCGAGAAGACCTTAATCACTGGTTTCCAGAGCGCTGGATATGTCGCCGAGGAAGTGTTGAGTGGATCCCGCGTAGTCCAGACTTGTCAGCACCTGACTTTTATCTGTCTTGATTTGCGCTGAGAAAATTGTTGATCTGCACCATCTGGCATCTAGAACCAGGAACGCTTCTCAGCAGATCCTGCCATCTTTATCCAAGTATTCATGGAATGGCGAAACACAGTGACCATTTTTAACTTCTTATATAAAGGTATTTATAACTCCAGACTTTTGGAATGTCCTGTAATGATAAATATTAAATATTGCGAGACAAATCATATCTTTGCCTCTGAAGTAACCATAACCATGATAATATACATGCCGAGTAGGAAAAAACAATTCAGATAACTGAATGCTTCATCCTCTCCAGCCAAAATGTTCGCATGCATTATCACTAACAGAGCAGAATGCAAAAAGAGAAAATTGGCTGCGAAAACCCTTTAAATAATATATGAATCTTATTTAAACATAGTTTTCATGATGCGAAGCTAATTAAGGTTCCGCTCATTTCATTTCTGCCATCTAATACGGAGGCTCCATTATAATTGGTGGTGATAGCGAAAACTATATTTCATATTAGATTCACGATTGTGAAAAATCACCCAAAACAGTCTCGGGAAGAAGAAAAAAAAATGAAAACGCAGACCAGTGCAATGTTGTCTATCATTGCATCGAACAGATAATTGCCCCTAGTACATTATTTATTCATAAAGTTAGCAAAAAGAAGTAAAGACTACCACTGAATAATCAAGAATTCCATTTTCTTAATTAAATGAATCAGACATAAAAAGTCAGATGCTAATTAATTTAATAAGATAATAGCCTTTGTAAACAAGAAAAAGAACTTAATATAAATTGATTTACTTAAAGAATATTTTTTTGGTTCATGGCCATCACGACCAGCTATAAAAAGTTTTTTTTAAAGTAGAGAAAGAACTTGGCGGTGGATGGTTTCATTCTTACAAGCAACGAACACATAATTCTCTTTTCATAACCCCATAAAAACTCTCAACATAAATTCCATTTTTTATTCTTCTGCCTTAATAATAACAATAATGATAACGTAATAAAAGGAGCGAGTAATCAGCGAAAGATAATAAGAGTAAAGGGATGCGACTCTTCGGTGAACATGACGACGACGAGAGAGAGGAAAAACAAAATACGAGTTAATTAGATGAAACTTTATATTATTAACATTGATAGCGTGACAATATATCTATTGGATGGAAATGTTATAACGTCGTCAAACTCTTGTGTCCGAGTCATTCACCTCTTCATCGTCGGTCGCAACAAGTGCAAAAGAGAAGTTGATGTCGGAATTGATAGAAATTGCAACCAAGTTGATCGAGCGTTAACCTTATGGTATTTCTGCGAATTTTTATTAAATAATGAGAACTAAACAAGACTCGTCTATATGAATTTTCATTGTTCTGCTAATTTAATATTAACCAAGATCATTAATATGACAGTGAACATTTAAACATAAAATCTAATTTTTATACTCTTAAATTAACAAGCACGGTATCGATCGATTTCAAAGAAGATGAAATTAAAAGACCACGGAATTAAATACAGGGAAATGGAATTTTAATTATCTACTGTTTTGGTGTACGAGCATGCTTAGGGTTGAGTGAACCCTATTCATTATAATGGGTCACCGGACAGAGACAATACCCCCTATAATGAAGGGGGTATTGACAGAGACCGGAATAAATAATTTTTCCGAAAAGTATTTACCGGAAGAAAAATGGCAAATTTGGTCCGATTTAGTTTATGTCAATTATTTAGAGAACTTATTAATTTAATATAATAAAATAAATTATCTTTTTAGGTAATTTTATTAGTTTTTACAACAACAAAGATAAAGTTATGTCACTTGAATTATATTGCGACAAAGCTATATCGTGACAAAACTATTTTCTTTACACTTGAGATATCACACTTGTAGATAAATATAGCAGTGACATAGTGCAAAGAAATGGCATTTTCAAAATGTCAATGCACATAAATATGCAAAAGGCATACACAGATCTCACATACGAAATAAGCATTCTGCGGGGAGCTAACAGAATGCACATGTGCCTATCATCCTGCCTGCCATCGGAGTTTTTCCACGTTCACTACACAAAAGACTGAGTACATTGAATGTAACGCTATACATGTACAAACTCTACTGAAGGCCACAGTTTTAAACAATGTCATATAGTAAAAAAAAATTCTACTCACAGATTGCCCGGTAAGTTTTCCCTGTCTTGAGCACCACAAGCTTGGTCTCGTTTTGGGTCCGCCTCTGGAAACTTGGCTTCTCCACTTCATTCGAGTTCCGTCTTTCTATAATTATAATAAGCTTTATTAACTAAAAAAAAATAATCGATATCAAGAAAGAAAGGTTTCAGTGAATTTTTTGCCCGAGATAGCAAAAAAGAGAAGTTTCTTTAATTCTTGATCGATACGAAAACAAAAAGAGAATATCTACGGGGATCACATGAAATAAGCATAATACAAACATGAAATAAACATAATAATGAAAATTTAGAATTTAAATGAAGACGAAATTTAGAAGAATGTTAGAATTAAAATATTATTAGATTATTATACAACCCCAGATGTAATTCGATTTCAATATAATTTTTAATTCCCTTCTCGAGAATTCTTATTCCACTTTGCCATCATTCTTATTTAATACCAACGTGGTTATATATAGTTAAATCGTCGTCCTTTGAATAATGATGTGCGCGTTAATTTTTCCCGCTAACATTTGTGGAACCGAGAAATGAGAAAGTTTTCCTAGAAGGGCTTAGAATATCGCTTTTATAATCATCTCTTAGAGAATTCTAAATTATCTATGGCAGACCTAAGAGGAATTAGAAATCGATAACGTGACGTCGAATGTTAAGGAATTTCTGGAGGTTGAAATTTTTTTCATTTTTCTCTATGTGCCGCTCGAATGCCTCGTTAATATTGAGAATGTCTCGAGAATAAAAAATGTTTAATATAATAGCTCCTAGAATTCTGTTAGTATCTCATTTAAATTGGCTTATTGATAAAAATTGTTATATTTAAATGCAAAATACGAAGGTGGGTATTTCGGAATAACACCCATTGAATTTACGAATCTGAAGGGCACATTGTATATCAGAAAGTGGATTTATCTGACATCAAGCTTTTGGGTCCGAGAGCCGTTCTCTTATTATTATTATTATTATTATTATTATTATTATTATTATTATTATTGGCTCTTCTATCTCCTTCTAACATCCGCTACAGCTTCCCCTGCTTCGTCTTCACACTCTGGTGCCAGTTCCTTTACCCCTTTCCCCTTGGGTACCCCTCCCTTTGATCTTTCCTGTGTCGCTTGCATACTTTGTAACTGTTACTTTTTTATACCTATTTGACCTTTGCTGTCTTTGGCTTTTTCTCCCTCTTCTAATTGACTTTCCCCCAATTCTGTTTATTTTTTTTCCCGTCCTGTTACCCTATATTCTATATATTATTATTTTTTTTTCTTTTTATGTTATCCTAGAGAATAGAATAACCTCGCCACCTTCCCATTCTTTCTGTCTTAATTTTTCTTAATTTCATTTATTTATTATTATTCACATATTATTATTATTATTATTATTATTATTATTATTATTATTATTATTATTCAAACTCGTCAACACTACTGAGCCAGCACGAGTCCTCTTCTAGTCTGGAACTCAGCCAAAATCCTTACGGATTAAAAACCCCAGACTTTTACTGCCATGGCACCTCTCTCAAAACCATGCCCTAAATGTAAAAATGGTATCCATGGTAAACAGCACAAACTCACTTGTGTTGGGTGCCAATTTGTCTTTCATGGTAACTGCTTTGGTATTAAAAGAACTGAAACTCAAAAACCTTTTGTGAATGGGGTCAACACTTTTTTGTGTGACACCTGCAAAATTGGCCCACCTGCTAGTCAGTCTAGTGATCGATTGCTTGCCAATCAGCGAAATGATGCAAATACCTTAACATTGGAAAACTCAATTTGCAACGCAAACACAACTGATGACTCACCTAGTAATGTAAATACCGATTTCAATAATATTGTTCTCCGTGCAAGCAAGGGGCGGGAAGAGCAAGCTTGGTCTGACTCAGAAGACTGTATAGAGCTCGTGCGTACGATACTCACGAAGCTCAACCATCTTACGCAGCTAAATCATGAACTATTTTTCGAAGTTCGTGCCCTGAAACACAATAATCAATGCCTGCAATCCCAACTCACAAATCAGTCAACACAGCTCCGACAAACACTAACTAAACTCTCAGCTCTTGAGACCCAAAATGATAGGATGGCCCAGACTTTCATGTCATGTTCTCATGCTCAGCAAGTCAATTCTTCTTGTCAGCGACCGAAGACACCTCTACTATGCCTGCCCTGGGGGTCAAGAAGAATGCGGAGAAATATAAACATTGCAACTAGGTCTCAATACGTCTTCTTCAATGTCCTATAACGGCGCTGTCAAATCTGGGAGGTGTCACAGAACAAAATTGTCGAGTCAACCACTATCCATGAGAGTGGTGATTCAAAAATACACTCCCAGCAGCAGCTAAGGAAATCCAAACTACCTCTTCCTCTCCTGGAGACGGGGGTCAACACCACCATTAAAGCCATCGAAACCCGTTCTCGAACCACCTTTCGTGAATTCTTCATCTCGAGGTTGCATCCTGGCACTACAGTCCAACAGTTAGTAGCTCATATATCTTCCTTTTCCACCTCGAAAGTAGTGTGCTACTGCCTTAAAACCAAGTCACCGAACTATACCTCCTTTTACCTTTCTGTTCCTACAAACGCAATTGAAGAATTTCAAACTGCTAATAACTGGCCAGCCAATGCATTAATTCTACCATTCAGACGAAGATTAAATCCTAACCTTATTTTGCTCCCTGGGCCACCAAATGGAAAAAACACAACAGGAGATTATCATACTACTAAAACCCAAAATACTGTAGATAGCTCTGAAGCGACCTACTCTACATCATTCGTGACAAGTGAAGATATTTCTCAAGATTCCGGTGCTATGCACTCCGAGTCTACTCCTACCAACGTCATCAACTATGTTCTTCCTCCTTTAATACAAAGTGCCACTAAAATCTCAGCATCGGAGACTTTTGCTGATCGTTCACCTACCCACTAATGAAAATTTACTACCAAAACTGTAATGGTCTAAGAACAAAATCCACTCTTTTTCGTCAAAACTTATCTGTCAGGAATTACGATGTCATCGCTCTCACTACAAGAAAATTTTCCCAGTTCCGAATTTTTTGATGATCATTATCGCGTGTTCAGATGCGATCGGCCCACGGACAATAGAGGGGGAGGGGTCGCTTTTGCTATTCGTCACTCCCTATCTTGCGTTCCTCTTCACTCCAATATCTCCAGAATTGAAAATGTGTGGATTAAGGTTCGAGACAGTTATCATGGATGGACTCTTATCGGCTGCATTTACCTTCCGCCAAGTCTTCCTGCTGAAGACATCCGTACTGTCTTTGACGGAATTCTTGAACTTCTAATACACTTTCAAGGGAATATCATCTTAGTGGGTGACTTCAATATCAATACTCCATTAGGAGATTATTATTCAGTGCTTAAACAATCTTTGCTTAATGAACTGCTGACAACCTGTGATGTACGGCAATACAATGGCTTTACTAACTCTTCCGGAAGTATTCTTGATCTTGTTATCTCTAATCTACGTCCATCTGTCCTGATTGAGGAAGACCCATTAGTGACACTTGACAGGTATCATCCTGCTCTTCATATTTCTGCCTCTTCAACATATTTTCAGTCTTTGTATACAAAATGACCACTATCCTTCCATCTGGAAGAGCACGATCATTGTTCCTATCTACAAATCTGGACTTGCTACATTACCCAACAACTATCGTCCAATCTCTCTTCTTCCCGCCATGGTAAAAATTTTTGATCGCATTCTTTATAAATATCTACTTCAGCAAATTTTACCCTCTCTTCCTGCCTGCCAACATGGATTTCTTCCTGGGAGGTCGTGGTTACCAATCTGGTTAGCTTCACAGAGGTGCTCATGAGCTCCTACGAGCAGCAGGGCTAGACTGACGCCATTTACTTTGACCTTTCCAAAGCTTTTGACACCGTTCAACATGATCGTTTAACTCATAAATTGAAACTCATTGGTGTCAGAGACAATTTTCTGGCACTCCTGAATTCCTACATTTCTTACAGACACAATGTGGTTCGCATCAACGGTCACTGCTCACGTCCCTTTTATCCGATCTCCGGTGTTCCTCAAGGCTCCGTTCTCGGTCCTCTTCTCTTCAATGTTTATACCTCTGACCTTCCTAATCATATCTTGGATTCGGGTATTCTTATGTATGCTGATGACACTAAGCTCTTTCGTACCATCACTTGCCCTCAGGATGTTTTGCGTCTTCAGTGCGACATTAATCGATTGGATGTTTGGTGTCAGGAGAATGGGCTTAGCATTAATGGCTTAAAATGTGCGCACGTTGCCTTTACCAATAAAACGAATCCCATTTACAATGCTTATACTGTCACCAATGCTGCTATTAAGACTGTCAATCAAATGCGTGATCTTGGAGTCATTCTTAACGACAAGCTCACTTTTAATCCGCAGATAAACCATGTACGTACTAAAGCTCTGCGTTGTGCAGGGGCAATTATGCGTCACGGACATACTTTTTCTACTCCTCAAACTTTTCTGTTACTTTATAAAAGTATTGTACCCCCGCAGCTTATGTACTGTAGTGAGGTCTGGAATGGTTGCACCAAGGAGCAAGATGTAGTTCTCGATAGAGTGCAATCTATCTTTCTCCAGTATCTCAAGCAAAAGTTCCCTAATTACGACAACCACCTTACACCATTACGTGACATCCGACTACAAAGAGATATGACCTTTCTACGGAAGATCATCAAAGGATCCATTAACACAGACTTTGTACAAGGTCTTCATTTCTATGCTCCTATTCGCCGAAATAGGCAATCTTCTGCACTTTTCAAACCGCCACTTTATGCTCAACGGTCAACGATCTACAGGATTCAATATGAATACAATCTGTACCATTCCGATTTTGATATTTTTAAATTACTTAATTATTTCCTTAAATAATGTAAAGATCTTAAGTTTTATTCTAATTTTATTTTGTAATTCTTCATTTGTAATTCCTTTTCAATGTTTGGCATTTCCATTTATTTTATTATTTGTACATGTATTTAGTCATATTTTATCTTACTTCCTTTTTAATTTATTTTATTTTGTTATGCCGTCTGTATTTTCTGCATAACACTGTATTGTTGCCCATGTTTTACAATTTTTTTTTTTATTATTTAACTTCTTATTTTAAATCAATTTGTAATCAATTGTGCATTTTTTTTCAGTTTAATTATATTGCTCTGTTTGTTAGTGTTACTTATCTGTTTATTACCCTTTGGTAATTTGCAAGATTTATTAATCTTTTGTTTTGTGTACCTCTTACTGTTCTGTCTTGGCACATTGGTGCTATTTGAACGGCAATAAACTTGAATTGAATTGAATTGAATTATTATTATTATTATTATTATTATTATTATTATTATTATTATTATTATTATTATTATTATTTTCAGCAATTTGTAGTTCTATATGCTCCCTGCCTTTAATTACAAGATCAGAGGCTGCGTAGATCATACGAGGGTCACTCCTAAAGTAACGCACAATATATACGAGGGTTGGGGCATAAGTCATGGCAACTATTTTTTTTTCTCAGAGCTAAGGGATGGTATCATAAAATGTCATATGTCTCAAGGAAGCTGTGACTGTAGTATGTTCCCCAACATTAGATGGCTCCGTGAGTTCCTGATGTTGCGCAGAGAACAGTCAGTTTTCAGTCAACCGCCATGCAAGGTGGATGTAACCCGAGTTGAACAACGCTCGTATATCAAAACAGCCGTTCTCTATTTTGATTTCTCTTACTTATTCTGGAAAATGAAATCTGTAATCATGTTCCAGAATAAATTTTCCAGAAGCATGAAACGTATGAAACATTACAGGCTTCATGATTCCAGAACATGAAACCTGTAATCTTGTCAACTACCTTAATAACATGAGAAGCAAAGTGTTGGCGTGTTGTTAAATGTCCGTACATTTCGTCCATTCCTTGTTCTTTCATCTGTATATTTCACATTTTCCACCCATGCTTGAATTCTCATGCAGGAAGTCGTCACCTTCAGTTTACCAAAGGGATGGTAGTCGCGGGATTCCAGGCCAGGACTGTAAGGATTCCCTCGTGCACGTTGCTAAACAATGGCTCAAACGTGTTGGTCGAGACTTTTACCGTGCAGGTATACACGCCCTCGTTCCAAGGTGGCGTTGAAAGGGACGGGGATTATGTGGAAAAATGATATTTTGTTCTAAAGGATGCATCTATGACTTCCATAAGTTGTAAGGGTGTAGAATACAAAATAAATTAAGAAATATATTGTGTATTACTTTTGGAATGCCTCTCTTAATATTTTCAGTTGATTTTCTTTATGCAGAAATAATAAAAGATGAAACAAGAGTTAGATTTAGAAAATGTCGTGCTAATATCTTTATAATAAAATTTAGGCCATACGTAGCACTAGATTCTTTGTTTATTACCATTTTGAAGATAATAAACCAATTTTCATATTCCTCAATTGAAATTTATCCATACCCTGATTTTTGGATCATATTATTTGACATTACCAAATAATCTATAGTTATATGTCTGTTGAATATCTTTTAATGATGACATTTATCTTTCTCCCTATCTGAAAATACTTGATATTTAGTTATACAGGGTGTTTATGAATTCCTTTGCCAGACTTGGAGAGGTGGTAGGGAAGGTCAAAACTAACCACTGTTCCGAAAATCATTTTCCCCACAAAAAACGTGGTAAACGAGTTAAAAAGGTGTAAAGATCCCGACCAACCCATGTGAATGCTGCACTGCACGGCACCCGCAGAGCTGCATGCAAAACAGGAAATTAGCAACGAAAGCACTAATTGGTGAATCATGACATGCAGCTCCGGATAATTTATTTGTTCAAATCCAGAAACGGTTTTTACAATGTTATATTGAACAATTACAGCAACTGTTCAAAATGGCGACCCAGGGCTTTGATGCAGGACGTGCACTCTCTCAAACACTTCTGGTCTTTGCTGAACCTCTCTTGCTCTCAGCTTGTCAACACTGGCTACTGGAGTAACATAAACCAGGCTTTTCAAATGACCCCATAAGAAAAAGTTCAGCGGCGTTAAATCCGGTGATCTCGGTGGCCAAATAATGGGGCCACCTCTACCTATCCAACGTTGAGGGAAGGTTTGATCGAGAAACTTACGCACGGCCCTGGTAAAATGTATTGGTGCTAATTTCCTGCTTTGCATGCATCTCTGCGGGAGCCGTGCAGTGCAGCATTCACAGGGGTTGGTCGGGATCCTTACACTTTTTTAACTCGTTTACAACGTTTTTGTGGGAAAAATGGTATTCGGAATAGTTGTTAGTTTTAACCTTCCCTACCACCTCTCCAAGCCTGGCAATGGAATTCATAAACACCCTGTATAAGCAGTTCTCTCCGGAAAAAAAATGAAGAATTGTCTCTCCAATTAAACAGATCGCAATCATTCATATTAAGAGAACACTTTCTAGACGTGAAATGTACATCATTATGCGTATGAAAAGAAATCAAAGTTTTTCTCCACAAGAAGGAAATATACGAGATCTCGTATAAGATGAGATCTTACCATTATTCGCAGTAAAGCATTTCCAAAAATTAAATACTGAGCCGTTTTATCCTTTTGGAAGTAGAAATTTCTGAATATTTCGTCTGAGAATAGTATACAGGCTGTATCTAAATCCTTGTACCAAGCTTCTGGTGTTGATTCCCCACAGTGAGATGAAAACAAAAGTTCATATAAACATGGTTCGGATAACGAACCGTTTGAGATTTTCGCAGTTAGAATTGAAGTTTCAGCAGCTGGTTTTTCTACTCTGTGGATGGCAGGTGACATGCGGAGAAGCTACAACAAATTCTTGAAATAACGTCCCATTTATTGATTATAACAGATGTACCTAAACAACCATTCAGGGTTGGGGGGGGTGGAACGGGTTCTTTAGTATATCGTTTTGTTCCCCCCCCCGAACGGTTGTTGTAGCTTCTCCGCATGTCACCTGCCATCCACAGAGTAGAAAAACCAGCTGCTAAAACTTCATTTTTAACTGCGGAAATCTCATAAAGTGAGGAGCAAGATGAGTCTTGTGCCAGGAAATTAAGTCCGCGGAGCAGAGATAGCAAATCAGGAGGAATGCAAGTATGATACCCGATTGATGTTTGCGGTGCGCCTGCTCTGGTCTCGGCTGCTCAAGAAAATCGAAGAAAGGAAAATTTCTACCAATAATAAAGTTTAATTTTATTGGACTCTATTATTATTAATTCATATTAATCGTTTTATATGAGCCTAGTCTTATGTTATTTGATTATTACTCTAATAAAGTATTGCAACTATTGTAGACTTCTTTAAATAAACGTGTGAAAATATTTAACGTGACACATCAGCTGATTACAACTGTGGAATCAGCTCCTGAAATTATATCTTAAGTCAGCAGAATAAAAATTTCAGACGTTGGCTAATTTAAAAAATTTACTGGATAGATATGATGATCCAAAACGTTAAATTTTTATTATCTGAGGCTTCTTTTATTCTAAGTGTTAATTTTTTTTTGCTTTAACGTTCACTGCTTTGGAAAGCAAAATAAAGAACAAAGAATAACATTGCTTCGTTTCTTTTTTCACTTATTTGGAAGGAACATAAGCAGAAGAGCTAAATTTCGAATTAAATTACTCAGTTCAAAGAGAAAAAAAACAATAAAATTTACTGATTTTTTTTTTAAATCTGTAATGCAATGAGGGTAGAAAAATAGCAATACATAATCCGTATTCGTCTTTAATTATTGCTTTGAAGCGAGTTTTGGGAAAATTGCATTTCTTTTTTACTCCTTTTTGTGGCTATTTCTTACAAAACGCAACTTTTATTTCTCTTTCTTTCTTTGTAATAAACTTTTTCTTTTCTGTCATTATCCTTTTCAAAAGCCTCTTCTTCCCCGATAATCCTTCTCGTTTTTCTTAACTTCTGGCTCACCTGCTTGTTTTCTTCGTTTATTTGTCTCCCTCCCATAATCTTCTACATCCGTTTTGACGTCGCCATTACAAGTAACGCGCATAAAGATGACAAGTGCCTCCTCCTCTCTCCCTCTCTCTCCCTTAGCATGTGATGAGATGAGAGAACGAAAAAAAAAACCGATGGTCTTTTCTACAAGTTTTATACGATGTTCCTGAATGCATTACATTGTCCCTGTAGTGGAAAAAAGAGAGAGAAAGGGAAGGATAAAAGGAGGCAAAAACGAGAAAGAGAATATATGCGAAGACGGACTTTAAACTTTACGTCGACGACGTCTGCTGTCGCGCTAATGTCCTCCACTAAGGCTTTCATTGTGGGTTACAAATGGGTTTCTAGCCTTGTCAGTGGAAGAAAAGGATCCTTCTGAATAACTTAGCCCAGTTTATAGCTCCTTGTATTCTGCGACGAACTGAGCCTTTCAGGCGGCTATTTTAGTGTGCGGAATTCCAATTCGGCCGCCGCCACTTTCGCCTTCGTATTGTAAATGACGTTTGCATTGCCTTCGACGACTGATCAGTTAATTGCTCTTTAAATGCAACCCAATGAGCTAATGCCTTTTATCCATTTTGAAGAGTTATGCAAATTCAGAGGTTAATAGCGAAACGATTATTTGCAGTATCGTAAACGACACGGAAAGAAATGTACTTTGAAAACTGAAAATTCCATAAATTTCTTTTTCAAGACGTGGTTCATTAGAGGCTATAAAACTCGAAAGTCGTCGATTCATTTCCATATTCATGGCTTTTACTGTATTTTAACATTCTTCGTGCTCGTTTGCATATTCAAATAATTTTACCTTTAACGCTTTGACATTCACGTCAATCGTGTTTCCAAATGGTTATGGCGAGTAAGCGATAAAATTATTTTGGCGAGTTTACACACTTAAAAGATACTAGAAAAGTTGTTTTTTTTTATTAAATTTGAAATTGCGACTAGAATAGTTAAACTTAGCTAGTTAAATGGAATAATGTATGCGTTATCAAAATTAACTCACATGAAGGTCATTAGGGAATGCTTTTAAATCGTGATTTGCGAAATTTCATTAATATTGTGAGAAGTGTAGCGTGAATTGATAATTAATTTATCAATTCTAAATTATGTTTCTGTTACTTGAATTCGTAGCTCATTTAATGGTTTTTGAATTATGTGATTACAGTTAGTTCGAGCTTAACTTATTTTAAGGTAAACTTCATAGCTAAAGCTGTGCTTATATATTGTTCACCCTATACTTTTCTATTTAATTTTCATTTTAGATTATGCTCTGAAAGATACTCTAAAGTTTAAATAGAAATAGACTGAATGACATGATGCTATATATTCTAAAAGAGGAATGTAATATCACCTTGGTTAAAAGTACGATTATGAACATCTACGAGGTGATACCCAAAATTTCCCGAAATGTACCTCTATAAAATATGGAACTTAACCGATCTTTTAATTTCCACCCTCACTCTCACCGCTTGGATCACTTCAATGGAATCAAATCGCCGCCCTTTTAACTGCAATTTCAATTTTAAGAAGCGGTAGAAATTGCAGATGCCAGGGGACAGCGGTCATGTTGTTTTTGTTGAAGTCCCTCACAGCGAGCGATTTGTGCGCCGGAGCATTGTCGTGATGAAGCAGGCAGTCTTTCTTATTCCACATCTCTGGCCTTTTGCGCCTCAAGTTTTCCCTCAATCGTCTCAAAACATCCCGTATGACATTCCAAGGCGATCACAAACACCGTGGATGGTCTGACTTCGGTCCTCTCGAATCACGTCACGCACTTTCGTGATCATTTCCAGGTTATGCTTGTTGACGGTCGACCAGAATGCTTGTCGTCTTCCAAAGACTCCCGACCATCTTATCGGCCTCGGTGGCTCAGTGGTTGCGTGATCGCCTCTGATGTCCGAGGACGCGGGTTCGATCCCGGCCGAGGACGACGAGGATTTTTTCAGGGGGAAAATCCTGAGATCACGCACTTCCTTCGGAAGGGAAGTAAAGCCGTTGGTCCCGTGTAGTCGTTTGCCGGCTGCACGTTAAAGAACCCTTGCGAGGCAAAATTTGCGGCCCCTATAACGCCGTCCTGAAATGGCCATAGCAGGTGAAAAGGACGTTAATACCAAATAAACCAAACAACCCGACCATCTTTGAAGCGCTTAAAGCACTCAAATGTTTAGGTTTGGCCTAAAGCTTGTTCACTAAAAGCCTCCTCCAACAGTCTGTGTTTCAGCCGCAGTTTTCTTCAGCTTTAATATCAAGAATCGCAACAGGACCAACATAAAGAGTGACAAAAACAGTTCAAAATCAAAATCGCGTGGACATAGGATGACACCGTTTGGCACAATTACAGCCGAGACGTACATACTGTCTATCGGTAAAACTTCATACCTCTTCGGTTCGGTCAGAATAAAACAATTTCGGGAAATTTTGGTAGCACCTCGTACAACAGAAAGCATTTGCAACCTATTTAAAAATTTCAGCATTGCTTCAGTTAGTTTTTCCAATTCCCGACATTTTGGCTTTTACAATTTAATAGTTTTATTTCTAATGGAAAAATTTCTCAAGTTTTACTCAGGAATGAGCCAGAATGAGTAGTTTTATTTGGTGGAGGCCGTGGCCTCGTGGGCTTCTACTGACCACACAACTTCAGGGAAGTTAAACAACATCAGGCACGGCTTAGTACTGGATGGGCTTAGTTAAACAACATCAGTGAGAAACGATCTTCACCCCCCCCCCCCCCGGCTGCTGCGACCATCTTACAGCAGTCGTTAATCCAGGTCCATCCAGGGAACCAACTCGTCGGCCTCTAGCCATACAGGCCCTGGATGGACATATTGGATACAATCAATCAATTAAAATAAATAAATAAATAAATAAATAAATAAATAAATAAATAAATATCTTCCTAAGCGTCTTAAATTATAATTTAAATACGTGATCGAGGAGTGCTAATCTTTTGCTTAATTAATCAGTTCTACGCAGCCGTAATAGTAACATTTCTACTCAAAGTCTATTAAAAGGTAATGAAGACAAGTGTCGCTAATACGTGGCTGTCTGCATTTCTGTGGTGTCACATTTTCGCTGAGAAGAAATAAAATGTTTCCGATAAGTGTCCAGTTGTTCGCCATAGACAAAATGCTAATTTATAAATTGCACGAAAAATATTGAGTCATTATTTATAAATTCGAAATTTAATCGTACGATATATATAAATTATACTTTCGAAAAAAGGGAAGCGCAATATGAAACGTTTCATTCAGTTTTTTGGTCTGTCGAAATGCATCTACGGAAGCTTAAAATCTTCTTCCCAAATGTTGAAAATTATAAGAGAAGCGCACTTCCTAAATTTTTGAATAACAGAAAACGTAAAACAAGTCGAATGAAATTGTATGAATTGCGTAAATTGCTGAATACATATCAAATAATTTTATGGATATATCGCTATGAGCGCACAAAAGCGCAAGCGTCCCCACATCTTTTGTGCCATGAATTGTAGCATTTCTATACTGATGGTGCGAAAGGCATCTTTCACAGCCTTGAGCAGTTTGTTTTATACTAACGTCTAACCACTTCCCTTTTGAAATTACCTCGCAAGCAAATTTTCGGGATAATAAGGTCAGAACTAAATGCTGGTCAATGTTGTTAATGAAACGCTCGCTGCCAATTCAGCGCTTATTCAGAAAGAGCGAACTATGCGGGCACCCATGTTATTGTAGCCATGAGTCCTTCTTTATATTCTACAATAAGTATATGTAAATAATTGAAATGCATTTAGCTTCATTACATTAAGGCACAATGATTTCTCATCCACTCTTTATTAAAGTTGCAGAATGTAGACTCGTTTCACATGTACATCAATTATCGGTAGGAAAGCAATAGTGCGATCAAACGTTTTTTAATGCTTTCAAAAATTCATAGAATAAAATAATGAAAAAGCAAAGTTTTTAAATTCTATTATCATCAGAGCGCTTGGATTTCCGAAAGTAAAGTCTCCTGAGAACAAGGAAAAACAGATCGTGAAAGAGAATCTGGAGCCCAAATTCAAATGTATTAATCACAGATAAAATCTTGTGTTGTTTTCGATTTCAGCACATCCTCGCAATCTATTCTGTCTGAAAAGAATATCTTAAAAAAATTAAATCTGCCCTTAACTGAACAGTACAAAGAGTAAGTCTCTCTTACTTGCTACTTTCTCATCCCCGTTAATTTTTGAAGAATGTCAACTGTAGAAGTAAGTTAGCAAAAGTTTTCAAAAGCCGAAGAAATAACGATAAAATCAAGTTTAGATTTCTATTGTAGAACATGCCAAAATTGAAAAATAAAGCTTAACAAATTAGCTTCTCGCTGTGAATAGAAACAATTTCACACTCATGTTCGGAAGGATAATTTAGAGTCGAGCACAACAAAAGGTTTCGGGTCGGCCTCTGAACTTCGGGACCTAAATTTAAGGGAGTAGAGAGCAAAAGCCGAAAAGAGGGCGGAGGATGGAGAGAGGGGTAGGAAAGTACAGATATTATTGTAGGGAAATATTCAAGGGTGAAGGGCAGAAATTTGAGGAGGGTGTCTTTGTCGTCGGGGGTATGTTCGTTACAAATGGAACCATTAATATCGGACGCAGTGGCACTAGCAACATTGTGTTGGGTGCGCGCAGCTGCGACGCTCATAGAGGCGGTTCATTTATTAAAATGAGATTTAACACCTTCGGTAAATGGCTGCACTAGTTCCACGCTGTTAATTCGGAACAAATATCCCTTCTTCATCCCCTCCTCCCCTTTTCGGAACAACATTCCACTGATTCAGATTTCGACGCGTGGGAGGAAGAGTCATAATTAACGTTTATGTCGTTTTCATCCACTTAATAGTTTTCGCTGAGCACGGAGGCAGGGAAGCGGGCGTAAAAGTTTCACAAGTAAATGGCAGTTTGTAATTAACACGGCTAATTTTAAGGATTTCAAAATTGATTTTAAACAAGAGAAAACTTTGCCTTTTCAGAGCGCTGAAACCGTTCATTACACGTTTGCCTCTCGTTTATCGCATGCTATTATTAACATATGAAGTTATTATTAGGTGTAAGCGAAGTAATGGAAGTTATGACGAAAAAATTATGCTTTATAATTCAAATACAATCTGTTTTGAAATGATTATAGCCTCGCTAATTATTTGAACCTTTGATTCTAGAATTAAGGGTCTTTTTTTCTATGAAAATTAGCCTTACTTTATATGACTTCGGAGATTTCTGGAGGAAAATCCAATCTGAGATATATTGAATTTTTTTTAGGTAAGCCTTAAGAATGATTATGTCTATCTATATACATTGAATCATTTTAATCAATATATGGAATACCTTGAGAAATTTAATCCCCCCCCCTAAAATATGAAGTTAATGCATGACCCTTTGTCTTGTATAATATTTTTGAAAATATTAAAAGAATGTAATATGCACATAAACGTGTGTGCGCAAGTACAATTAAAGGATTGCTCAAAGGCTATTTCCATTTATGCTTTTTTTTCAGGAATGTGGCTGCAAGTCCGTACAATTCGCTGTAATCTATTCCGTTGACGGCTTATCCCGTATAATGCATCTTTGATGTATCCCCACGGAAAAAAATTCTGGACGTTGGATTTGACATGGAAGTTCAACCAGATCTTTTGATTAGTTATCTTCGGATTTTTTAGGGAGAAGCAGACAACCAAAGAATATGAAACAACGAATTATATTATTGTAGCCATATCCCAGAAAATATCCTTTTCTTTACTATGCGAAATTTCCATCGAAGACTTTGTTTACCATTTTGAACTATAATGAGTGGCCAGATTATTATGCCCACCCCATCTGTACTTCGTTGGGCCACCTTTTGCCTTCAATACTGTGGGGATTCTTCTTGGCATTGATTCCACGAGATATTGAAAGGTTAGGCGAGAAATCTGACATTCCTGATGAATAGCACTGTCCAGTTGTGTGAGGTTTGATGGTTGTGGAACCAGATACTTGATTGCTCTTTTAATTTCGTCCCACAAATGCACAATTGTTATTGATTGTGAGGCCACTTAAGCATAGTAAAGTCTCCTCATGTTCTTGAAACCACTCTTGCACAACATACGAGGGCCGTGGCATAGCGCATTGTCTTGTTGGAAGAAGCCATCTCCATTGGCATGCGCCAACAACATGATAGGATGAACTTCGTCAGCAACGATACTTAGGCATGTTGTACTATTCAGATCTGTTCCACACGAATTAAAGAGCCCAAATCATGCCAGGAAAACATGCACCAAACCATAATACTACCCCCACCAGCTTGAAGAGTTGTGAGGTCCATGTTTCCGTCAAATTCACACCCTGCCGTCTGCATGATGCAACTAAAAACATGATTCATCGGAACACATTACTTTTTTCCAATGTTCGACTGCCCGATCCTTGTGTTCCTGTGCGATTTGGAGACGCCTTCGGCTTCCAAATCCCATACGATGCCGTGCATTCAGAGATCATTTGGGTGGATCCCTGACTAAGATCTGCAGTAATTTGATGCACTGTTATGCCCGAACATTGACTAGTCGCTGACGGCCACAACTCGCACGTTCAGACTCAGTTTCCCCGCTGACAATCCAGTCTTTAAACACTTTAACAACAGCTGCTCATGAACATTTAACGATTACAGTTGTTTTGCTGATACTCGCTACATGCCAACAATCATCCCATGTTCAAAGGCTGTTAAATGGCGTCGTTTACCTATATCTTCAGAAACGAATCACTTCTACTGTCGTGGTGAACAACCTGCTTCCCTATTTATAATGATCTGGCCCTCTAGAAACTTCAGAGCGAAATCATAACTAATTTGTCTACAGACATCAGGTGTTTATAATAATCTGGCCAGCCAGTATATAGAGGGTGGTCGATTTAAGTGAAGACATTGAAATATCTCGAAAACTACGCATCGGATCAAAAAAAAAGTTCTGTATGAAATTTGTTCGTCTCGAAAGGGCCTATCCAATGCTACCCAAATTGACCCCCCCCATTCCCACCCCCCTGGGGCCCCCCATTTTTATTGCAGATTTGAATTCTCCAGGAAAAATGTAATAATTTGACCTACGCTTGGTACCATTTTTTTCACAGATGGCGCTTTCAATGTCTTCACTTAAGTCGACCACCCTGTATACAGGATGTGCCAACTAAAGTAAACCAACAGCCAACTTCTAAAATACAAATCTGACAGAGTAATTTCAGTGGAAGAATTATTGTACTTTTATATGAGGGGTTTTTATGTGTATTCCATTAGCAAAGCGATCGACGTCATTTTCGAATATGGAAGTCAATATAGAAGAAAAATATAGAACTGTCATATTTATAGAGTCTATGATGCAACATAGTTTCTTTGAATTAAAAAAATATTTCTGACTACTCTGAGAGATGAGCACTTTGAAACTACCCCGTTTAGGTCATTCGGCGATTAGCTACTCCCCTTCCCCCGTTCAGGTTGGAGAAATCCCGTTGGATGTTAGGATTGGACTGGATTAGATTAGATTAGATTGGATTGTTGGAGAAGATCCAAGCAGAAATTTGACTTAATCATGCAGGTATACTATTTTAATCTATACGCCGCGAATATTTCGAGAAAATATTTACTATATTGGGAGCGGGGAGCACAAGATAGCGCTCTTGGTTTCCCCACAGATTAGGTAAGGTGAAACCAATCCCAATTTCATTTTTTAGAACGGAACCTGCACTTTAATTATTTATTCCTTGACAAAACAAGACAGCAATTTTATAACTAAAAAATGCAAATATCTAAAGATGAAAGTTTGAAGTGCTGACACGATAATTTTTACAATGGAAAAAAATAATATAATATTCCCATTGTAGCGTTATTATTTACATTACAGATATTGTTCAAAACTGTTTGAGGAGCCATCCCCAGCCAATAGGACGTTTCCCCAAATTCGAGTCGCCGCGCACGGCAAACACGTGGATGGACATACTGGTCACACTGAAGCCTCGTTGCGAGCATCTTTCAGATACTACTCTTTCTATTTGCTTGTGTTTCCTAGACACAGATCTTACCTTCAGCTAAAGCCTGTCTGGAATAAATGTCCCCACTGAGTCAATGTAGTACTCACCTTGTGTATCTTTATTGTCTTGGAACAAGCAAGGGAAAAAAAAATCAGTGATGCAACAGAATTTGTTTTGATGCAACGAAGTTAAGGGCGGGTCATAATTTAAATCGTGCTTCTGCTTGATCCTGTTCATATAATACGCATAAAGGATGGAGTAGCCAAAACCGTGCTTCTGCTTAGTTGGATAATTTATAATCCTGGATATTAGAGCATGTCTTTGTGCAAATTATAACTTTAAACGAAAGTTCCGTTTTCTGATGGATCACTATAATACGAGAGGTTATTAATAAGAATTTGCCATCACTTTCATTTTAAGAAATTATATGAGGCGTGTTCAAATGAAACTTTTTAGTCTAAACGCTATGGGCGACTTCTTTTGTGAAACGTTTGTACAATACTGTTCATTAAATATTACTCTTTCTATTTGCTTGTTGTTTCTTACAACTTGAATACGCCCCATATAAAACTTAAACAAAGATTGTATCAATTACAACTACGATGATTAATAAATAAATAATCAATTAATTGGTCCTTTGAGTTTAGGAAGGAATATACATTGATGCTCAACATTTTTGAATGAATTTTCCAAGTAATGATTTGATCCATCTTTTGAAAATAAAATTAAGTTGAAATTTGAATTAGAAGAGGGGGTGTACATTTAATATTGTATATTAATTTATAAACAATTTAGGTGAAGACACTCCCCGTTTAGTTTCTCCTATCGATCAAAAGTGATTCTAACTCGATTACCTGTCCTAATCAAGACGCTTCAATTATACATTTGCGCCATTTTCAATGGAATTACCTAAAGAAGAATTGAAATTAAATTTGAGCGTTGATGGAAAGCATTCATCATTGTCAGAATTGTCTTAATTTTATAGTATTAGTAAATTCAAATTATAACTGAAATGAAATTTTAATTTGTTCAGAGAACCAAGAGAGATCAAAATTAAGAAAAAAAAGTTTCTTTTAAATAAATGATTCCATAGTTTTTATTTTGGTTTCTTTCCTTTCATTTTCTGTTTATTAATAAGCGTACAGAAGGTTGAAGTTGAAGAAAAACTTAAATTTTTCCAGTTGAAGCAACCCCCACCACCTCTGAATGGAAGGTGGGTCTTGATGAAGCCGTAAAATTCCGGGAGAAAACGTTCGGTGGCGACATCTGCCGCCGCCCCGATGAATTCGACCTTTTCTCTCCGCTTATCGTTTCGCTCTTTTCGTCCTCCCGCAAGAACGACAACGGTCCACGGTATCGGGGAGGGAGGGTCCTCGGCTGTCGTTTCGAACTCGAGGTTCAAAAGGTCACGGGAGAAAAGGGTTAGACGAAAATGCCACCCGTCGAGAGAGTGAGGCGAGTGAAGCCGACCGAGTCCACCAACCAAAGCAAGCGAGTGACACGAATTCTAATCGGTCCACGAGGAGGAGGAGAGAAAAGAGGAAAAAAAAAATTTTGCACGACAGAATAGGAGTTCCTTCGAAATCGTTTTCTTAGGTTTCGTTTTTGTTGTTTCTTTTTTATTTCCTTTCTCCTTCCACGCCCACTAGAAAGCCTAAGCACCTGCAGCCAACTTGTTTGTCGTTGGGAATGAAAAGGAAAGAAGGGTTCGTGGATGTAATTTAGGAGACATTATCGGCTTTATGTTCCATTTAGATTTGTTTGGAATTGTATTCTGCATTGAATTCGGAATAAAAGGCGTCGTTACGATTTAAAAGCGTACAAGATTAAATTATCAAGGGGTAGGTAGCCTAATTCACGCAGTATTATAAGAAAAAAAAACAACCTTCATACAGTTGTCATACAATCTAATGGAGAATAGAGAATGTTAGAATACATCCATTGAAGCTATGAGTTTCTCCGTATCTTTCCAAAGCAGTTAGCTTATAAGGTATAGTAAGGATAATAAAATCTCATATGAGCTTTAAACTGTATAAGAATCGCAAGAAATAACCAAAAATCAATAAGGAATTTGAATGAAATTCTTATAAACGTTTGAGTCGTAAAAGTCAATGACAAATGATTTAACCTCCATCGTAAAAGCGAAATTAATTAAAGAAAAACGATTTTGCATGCGCTGAAAATTGGAAGAGTGCTTCTCTAATTCTTCGCCGAGCGAGGCTGCTATTCTTTAACATGGGTAGATAAATATCAGTAAATGAATGAAAATGTAGCAGCATTTTTCTTTACTGCTTCCAAGGGTATAAATTATATATCTTTATGAATAAATTTTGACTCTGTAAGCAGTGTTTGAATATTTTCGTGCAAATATACCTTAGCAGCACTGGCAGATAGCTCGACATTATCATAGAAAAGAATTTATTTCTCTTCAACCAAAACCCAGCGCCAAAAACGTAGGCAGTCCCGCTTTATATAAATTCTAAGGAAGAAGTCCATTAATTTTTTAATGGAAAAAATTGTCATTCGACAGGTTTAAAGTTTGTTAAATTATGAATTTTCTGTAGAATTGTTGCTCTGTTGCGACTGCGCATAATGTACTGTTTGAGCAAACAATTAGCGCTCCTCTCAAGTATAGTTATAATAAAGTTTGTAATAAAGTTTGATGCATTAAATTATATTTTGAGAAGCAGAAGGAGTGCATTAATTTAGAAGAATCAAACACTTTAAATTAAAATGAATTTCTTCTCATTTTTCAGGATTACTTGAGCAATAATTTGTTACGAATAAAAGCTGCTAAATGGTAAAAGCAAAAATGGCTGTAGAGAACTCTGGTGATCATTTCATGAACTAATTGAAACACTACCGCTTGTACTTGGATTGGTGCAATAATGAATTCTACAGAGTGTTTCAAAAGGTCTAATCCAAACTTCACAGACAGGTAGGAGGCAGTAAGATGAACAAATTCTGTTAATACATGAGAGGTCGGAACTCAACCATTGTCAAGTTAATGGAGGAGCAAATGATAAGTGATAAAGCATGCAAATGATAGCACACCACAAACAGTTTGCAGTTCTTTGGCAAGGAACACGTGCTTTTGGAAGATGTGCCCTTGGCTATTCGCCGCATGCAAATGTGGTTCCAACATGGTGAAGCGCCCGCTCATTTTAGCCGTGATGTGCGCAATTACCTTCATCCAACATTTGACAATCACTGGATAGGAAGAGGTGGACTTATGACATGGCCTCGTATGTCACCAGATCTCAATCCGCTGAATTTCTTTATTTTGGGGCCACATGAAATCAGTTGTGTACCGAACACTTGTGACAAGCATTGAAGATCTGGCAGCTCGCATCGAAGTTATTTCAGACGACATCAGAGAAATGCCCGGAATCTTTGGCCGCATACGGGAGTCCATGTTGCGCCCATGGCTGGCTCACATTTTGAGTATCTTTTGTAAAGCTTCGGTGGAATTCACAGTTCCATAATAAACGTGTGCACAGTGCATACTTAATATGTTTTCATGTGCACTCTGATTACTGCTCTCCCCTTTAACGTTACCTTGGCAATGGTTGAGTTCCGAACCGTCATGTATTAACAAAATCTGTACACCTTCATGCCTCCTACCTGTGTGTGAAGTTTGGATTATACCTTTTGAAACACCCGGTGTATACCGAGCCGTGTAAATTCACATCTTCACTTAGGGTATTAAGATATTGGTAGTTTTTTTTATTCTTTAAAAAAATAATTTAAGTTTACATAAGCAATTTGTTGTACATGAAGAGATTAGCAACGGTGAAACCGTTTGAATAAATTTTCCTAACAAAAGTAATTTAATTTCATGTTCTTTTCCACTTGTTATTTGAAGCTTAGAATTAAATTTGTACGTTCTTTCTTCCGAGTAATTAATTCAAATGTTCAACACAAAAGGAAAATGTTGCTTGCGTAATGAGGACGCCTTAACGCATGAGTTAGTAGTGAAGCCTCTATTAAATGATATATAAAAGGAACCCTTTCTTAATTTATATATCATAACTCTGTTTCTATGTACATTGTATTGTCATTATTCCTAAACTATCGATGCTCATATTTTATTAATTTATGTATCGCAAAGTGTATCTTACGTCTTTTGTTTCGGCATTCCCTACCGGTTAGGCGCCGAACAAAAGTTCGTTGACAAGCCTTTGATGTTGTCTCGTGTGTCATCAAAGGGTTGACAGCATTATGTTTATCGTGGACTAACGGGGGAAGAGGGAGGGGGGATCCAGAACTGATGCGAATTGAGTTCATTTGGCGGAATTCCGGTTAAACAGAAGCTGATTTACGACCAAGTACGGCTTCGCACTGGCTTTCCGCATCGTCAGCAGAAGGCGAGAAACAAAAGCAAGAAAAGGGAGAGGTTCAAAAAGCCGAAGACGACAAAAGGACGTAAAACAAAGAACCGGAAAAAGGAGAGAGTCTGGAAATTAGCATAAAAGGACAATTAAAAGGCACCCAGCACTCATCTTCAGGACATTGCTTGTCTTTATTCAATTTTTATCTTACTCTGATCTTTTGCTCGAAAACGCCTACTTCCAGAATCCCACAATGGAAAGGCAAAAAGTGTTCTTTAAAAAACGATTCTCTTCCACTGTGGATTTGAATTTATAACTCGGAGTTCTAATCCATTTCATCAACGACTTACTTGACAACGACTGAACACTTATTTATATCATTATTGATATTAAATGCAAAATTGTTGATTTTATGAAGGATTGTCTCACCAAAACTTATTAGACAAAGCGTTTCTATTTGCGAGTCATATTTCTAACTTTTCTCGCACATTCCTTTCTCGATTCCTTCATGTTAACAATTTATCTGGTTATATTAGCTGGTGTAAACACTGTTTCCCTAATCTATTCTTGTCATTATTTAAGAATTAGGAAATATTATATTCATCTTGCAGGTTATGCTTTTCTTTTTAAAGTAACTTTTATTTCATTTGGATCTAGCAGACCGGTTTCGGTGCTGTTGTACAAACTGAAATAAATATATTTATTTAAAAAAACCCAACATAACCTGGTATTTACTAAAACAACATGACCCTACTTCTCTATACGTATAATCATCTTGTTTTCTTAAACTTCATGTTTATACAGATGGATCCAAAAGGAAGGAAGGCTGAGTTACGAGATACGAAACATGCATGTTTAATTAAGACTATGATAAGGGCTCAAAGTGATAGTATAAATATTTAAGTTTGGAGAACACTGCGTGAGCAATATTTGTATGATATAGTATATAAAATAGTTACATTGTAGAAAACTAGCTACATTGACTTTTCTAGTAATTCGCCGAACATTAATTTGAGCATTTTATCACAAGCATAAGTCAAAGTGCTCACTATTAAGTCTCCATTCATTTTTTGATAACATGTCAATAGACATTTAAGTTTAAAGTTTTTAAGCAGATATTTTATTCAACAAAATGTATATTTAATTTTGGGATCCATTCGTACATAAAATTTAACTTCTTAATCCCTTCTGCCTGCTGTCATTGTGAAGCGCGCAGATGCTGCCATTTGAATGGGATGAAAAATGATTAACACGCTATCTTTAATTTACCTGCTAATTTTTGCATAGATAATTGAATTATTTTAAACTGGCATTCAGTTATTAGAGAAGTTATTGTAATTCAGAAGTCAGATTGTTTGAACGTTGACAGTTGAGATTCTCCATAGACTCCATCGGGCTGATTAAAGCTTGTTTTGGGTTTCATTTTTTCGTAAATAGCTTTTAATGACTTTCTGTCTTTGCATAATTTGAATGACTCGTTCAATTTTGCTAACTCATGAATAATAAAAAATGCCGCTTAGTCTAAAGCGATGGTCTGCAAAAATGGAATGTCATTTCGTTGTCGAGTGGGGAAAAAAAGGATAAAAATTAAACTTGTCATTCGTGGTGATAAACAGATTCTTAAAGCACTCCTCCCACACACAAACGCCTCGTAAACCAGTTGCTACTTCATTCCACGCGGAGATTCATGAGTTTCTTTTTTTCCGGTTTTAACAGTCAAAAGTAAAGAAAGGGTTAATTGAAATCCAAGGAAGGAAACACCTGTTGAGACCAGCTGCCCGTTGCGATGGCTGTTTTCTCTCTTTACATCTGTGGCCAATAGTTTTGTGGTCACTCATTCACGAACACCTAGAAAACTAATTACCGACAAAACAGAAATAAGTGTATTGAATGAATAAACAGAAAATATCAGAATGTAAAGCTTATCAAATCTACTCAGGCTTTCCTTTTGACAATATCCACAGCTAAAAATTTAATTCGTAAACAACAATGGATGACGGATTTCATGTACCTTTTTCGTGATTGATAACTGCATTTTAAATATTCTGAATGTATACTTTCGGAATCCCTTTTCTGTAGAATCACAAGAGCTGCACGCTCATGTATTTCACTAAACCAATCCAGAGTAGCGCAAAGCATTCGGAGTTGGGGTTGAACTGGGCCCCCAGCCCTTAATCCCAACGGGGCCTGGGGCTTACTCACTGCGGTGGCCTGAGCTACCGCAGGAATTTTCGGAACTTAATCTACATAGTGCCAGCTGTTATATTTATATGATCCTTTACGTTATTGAAAGACTTGAAATGAAAAATACAATTTTTATTTATTTGTCAATAAATAATTAAAAATAATTTTAATGCTCACCGCCTTTCTCAGAGAAAATTTTAAAATATCTTAATTTTCTAATCTCGGTAAACCATGTGTGTTTAATTTCCTATACTTAATAACAGATGAAAGTAGATTCGTCGTCTTATTGAGAAACATCATGAAACAGTTCGTTTAAATTGGCTTGTGTTTATGTAGTAGAAGTACACTGGAGCACGACTATCCACGGTATTGGGGTCCAAGAAACGTGACCGGCGTAAAATCGGACGCATATAATCGAATTTCCTAATCGAATCCCCCCCCCCCGTGGGCGGAGGCCTAAAAAAAAAAACCAAAAAAAAAACAAAACATAACGCAGAATACACTCTGCAAATTTATTAAAGTAGTACATTACAAAGGATTTCACATTAAAATTAATTAAAATACTTGAGCCGGTAATAAATATTTATATATATTTGAATAATTGACCAATCTGGATTCATATCGGGACCTGCAGATAATGGGGCTTGGCGGTTAATAGAAACGCGGATAATTAGTGCTCCAATTAAATGTGGATCTTTGCATTGTGGGAAAATCTGGTTGTCTAAAATGGATGCATTTTTTGGATTCGGCACTCTCGGATTATCCAGTTCAAGAGTATCATTTAGTCAGAAAAAGTTGTAGGCAGTGTAATCCAAGAGATAAGTGGTATTCTCTTTCAGAAAACTGAATTACAGCTACTGAATTACGTGAGGGGGAGGCCGTGGCCTGGTGGGCTTTCACTGAAGCACAACTTCTGTGAAGTTAAGCAATATCAGGCACGGCTAGTCATTGGATGGGTGACCATCCGTGGCTCACGATCGCACCCCCCCCCCTCCGGCTGCTGTGACATCATACAGCAGTCGTTAATCCAGGTTCATCCAGGGACCCAACTCGTCGGCCTCTGGATGGACGTATTGGATTTAAATAAATAAATAAATAAATAATAATAAAAAGATACCTGTAGATGGTGAATGATGGAAAAGCAACATACCGAAATTAAAAAAAAAAAAAAAACTAGTAAGAATTAGAAAATTTAATTTTTTTCTCGAATGTTAGTAGGATCGAGCAACCTACCGCAAAGTTTTCACGATTTTGTTTTTTCTTTTTTTCCTTGAAGATAAATTTACAGACAGAAAAACCAAAAACCACAGAGAAATGATTACGCGTTAAGTGATGAAAATTTTCAAGAAGAGAACCAAAGGAGAGAAGTAGAATCTGGCGCGTAGGAGGGGAGGGGGGGGGGATAAGAACCTAGCAGCCTTGGAAGGGGGGAAAAAAAACGGACGATCTTAGTCCGAGATGAAGAACGCGAATTAATGGGGATTAGCACTAATGCGTGTGATTTTGCCAAGAGAAATTACTCGCGTGAATGATTAATGGAAGGTCCCAAGAAAAAGAAACCGAAGCCAAACCTCCTTAAACCCCGTTGGCGGGAATAAGAAACACTTAAACACTCTGAGCAGAAGAATTTTTCAGCTTGGAGAGGAGGACTGCAGTTTAGCAGACGCTTCTTTTGTACATAGGAATTCCATTAAGAGAGATTAAACCTCTGAAGGAGAGAGAGAGATGTGGCATCTTAATCGGGCGCTTTCTTAAAATCAATCAAGCAAAAAATAAATAAATAAAACTGTCATTGCATTATGAAATAAAGTTTTTGTGAGTTGTTTTTTTTATGTGATCGATTTAAATTTCTTAAAAAATTATCCTAAAGGCGAAACTGTATTCCCTATCGCTTTGTCTATGTACAACATAAACATGCAGCTCTTTCAAACTACTCATTTTGTAACTCGTAATAGTGCCTTAAAAGCTACAAATATTCAATGTTATTTAGATTTCTTTTATTAACAAGTATATAACAAGATTTGCAGATTTTTGTTTGGCTGAATGTTTTGATATTCCTTATTCATTTTTTGGTGCAACAATTTCATGAAATGCATACTTTTTGTTTTAATATAGGGCCGATAATTTAGCCGCAGATGACTGTTTATTCTCTCCAAAATTCTGTATATTTGTAATGTAGGAATGAGATGAATATGAGAAATGTAGACTTCATTTTAATATTTTAAAGATCAATATTTAATGCTAAAAGGTTGACTCTTAACTCTGTTGGAATAGGCCATGCCTGGAATAGGCCCAATTAAAATCGAATGGCCCCTTCTGTTCTCGCCTACTTTAATTCATTCACCCGCTCATTCAAGTGTATTCGTTCAGCAGAAAATTGACATTTGAGTTAACGCTTGAATTTAAGTTTGAAAGCTTTCCGCATCACAGTATTCACCTGATTTGACTACCTCGGACTTACACCTGTTAGAAGCTTATTCAAAAGGGTTGTATAGTTTTGGAGATCACTTCTCCAGCCGATTGAATGGTCTTTGCCTTCATCGGAACTGATTCACTGTGCCCAGTCTACTGTTTTATTGTCTTTCTGTTTCTGGTTTGTATAAGTGATCCAAGGTCTCACCTATGGTCACGAATTTTGTCTTGAAATTCGTTGGATTCTTCTTATTTATTTCCAAAGCATCGACGAAGGTTCAGGTTCGAATTCGTTTTTGCTCCGGACTAAGCAAATGTGATAACAATCTTATTAAAAGTTTTTTTAAATTATAAAACTTAATTCGTTATGTAAAATATGAAATATTCGTTTATAAGAGATTATTTACCATAACTTCCCTAATTTTACACACACTTTGGTGATCTGCCAATGTTTTGTTATGGGATTTTATCCATATTTTCTGGTGTATTAGTCAGTTTTGGGTGTTCATCACTGGTATGTGTGCATCCATGCTTGAATTCGAAATAAAAGCTCATGTAGAAAATGAAGGTATTGTGAAACCCCGAAACAGCATCAGTCCAGGATTTTTTCTGTTGCGGTTTCCCTCTACATGAAATATTTGATGACTGATCGAATTTTGTATTTTTTATCCATAATTGAGAATACACAAAGCTGTTTCACCTGAATGCTTATCATAACCAGAATCGACTCATATAAAAGGGTTGCCATGACAAAGACATAACTGTATTTGGAAAGAGTAGTGGGACAGATCTCTTAAGAGTGAATGATTCGTAGAAAAGGGTCATTGCATTTGGGCGATTCAAGGGAGTAGTATAAAAGAAATAATTGTGTTTATAAAAGCTCATTACACTCAAATGCTTCGATCCACGTAAAACCGGTGAAAAACAAAGAACTTAGCTTCAAGAGAAAAGGCGAAAACCAAATGCGTCTGATTGTACCAATTGCTGAAGAAGGGTATGTGGAGCCGAAATGTACATACGCGCAATAAAAGCTAATATCTTATGGATTACTAGTCTCTACATGCCTCCATTCGAACTTAGCTTCTTTGCAAATGTGGTGGAAAGAAAATGATCATAGACGTGACCGCGACGGTGTCAAACGACGGCTTGTTAATCAACAATTGCTCCAAGACATCAAGGACGACCCATTCACCAAATAATAGCAGAGCGTAGACTGAGGAGGGAACTGTTAACCATGAATATCTGCACCGATTACCACGCAAGAGGCCCCTCTTGCACCCATGGCATAGAGCAAAACGATTCCAATGGACTAACAAGGGAACCCCACATAGCCCTTTTTTTTTGCGCGCAAGCACGCCGTGGAAGCGATAGCGTTGCGCGCCAGTGAAGCGCTCCGGAAGTGCGCAGAGTTCAACAAACATGGCAGAAAGAGTGGAAGTAAACTTGTTAGCGCCGATCGCCAAATAATTGCAGTTAGAGCACTGTTATTATGCATAAAACCTTAATTTTGCTGTACAATTATTCACCTCGAAATAATTTATAAGATGAGGTAGGCATCCATGAATACTACTTTTATTTAAAATTATAAAGCACCGCGATACATATCCCCCTCACCAACGCAACGTATTACTCGATGTTGCACATGAAGCCAGCCCCGTGTTTGATTGCCGAATTACTTAATAAAATGAAATAATAAGTTATGGAAATGATCATTAATTACTATAGACATTTTGTACTGGAAGGCAATTAGGAATTGTAATAATCTATTTTTAAATTAAATTGCCGTCTGCTGCTGTCTATTTCATCTGAAGTGGATTCGTGCTTATTGCTGTGAGTAGTGGAAGAAAGAAGTTCCGTTAAGCGCATTAATACACATTCACTGCTTTAACAATGGAGTCCTTGTATGACTATGTGTACTCAAATTTTTTCGTTTTCGTGGTTTATTTTGAAAGAAAAACAAAATTTCGCACTCTCTTATTTTGCAAGCATCTATTGTAGCTTCAATTGAGTAACATATTTCAGTTTGGTGGAAATCTGTGACATACATGTTCGAGGGATTCCCTTGTAAGTATAGAAACTAATCTGATGAGTCTCGTTTCTGCCTATGTACTAATGATGGAAGACGGTGCGGGTTCACATTGATTCATATCAGTTATGGTACCCATGTTAAAGAGAATTACTTCTGTAATTCGTCAAGCGTAGGAGTAATATTTACGCTATACAGGGTGTCTAATTTTGTTGTCCTGTGTACACATTTTTCAAACATATTGACATTAGGAGGCATTGGTCAATAGAAAATTTCAAACTTCTAAAATCAAGTGACTCGTTCGTCCTGAATAGTAAATATCTGGTAACTCATCTCTGATATCATGAACTCTTTTTCACTTTTATGCCTTTCTTTACTCAAGAAAGAACAACATTTTTACTTATAAAAAAATCTGATCCTGAAGGAGCACTCTGCTGCTGTTAAATTTTACATCTCGCAATTTTCTAAGTTCAGTGGAATGAATGTTCTTTGAAGTTTAACTAACACTCTTTCTGGAATATAAAAAATGTAAATTAAATATTTTGCAAGATATTCGCGCCTTTATGTCTTCAACATTGACGCATCCTCTTCTTAACCCTTGAATGTTTTTACATATGGTTGGGTGTTAATAATTAATTGAGAAGAGAAAGCATTTGACAGTGCTCTTAGTAGTGGACTGAAATTACGCCTTCTCAAGGGAGTGACAGCAACATGCCGTCAAAATTCATAATTAATGACAAAAAGTAAACTTAAAGCTATAGTAAAAAATAATTAAAATAAGGCATAAAAAAATGATAAAATAAAAGATCCTATTAGAAAAGGGATGTATAAAGTATGAAGACCTCTTTAATGTCGCTGACCTCTTTAATATTGTTGTGTGTTGCAATTAAATGAAGAAATCCTCGAATTATCCATTTCGTTTTTCTTTTATTAAAATAAATTAAATAAGGACAGCGTAGAAGAAAAATAAAACGTAATTACAAACTTCTCAGTCCAGGAGAAAAAAAAAAGATAAATAAGATTTGCTTCGAAACATATGAAAAACGGAGGAGAAAAGAAGGTAAAGTCGACGACGACGGAAATTGTTTTGCCTCGGAGGATTCCCTTTCTAATTGCATTTCTTAAAAAAGATAAAAAAAAAACAAAAAAAAAACAACTTTTTTTTCTGCCAGTCTACATTTAAATCTAGTTAGTGGCCAAATTTTCATTTTTGCCCTAAACTTTTGTTCTGCTTGTAAAAGTTAAGTGATTTTTTTTCTATCTTAATGTTTCTTCCTTTTATCCCACAGTACTGATTCAGACAAAAAAAAAAGTGTTATTACGAATATAATTTTAAAAAATAAGTTTTATATTTTTATATCGTACATTAATAATATTAATTTTCATTTCACGAAAAAATATTAGCGTCATATATTTTTTAGAAAGGATGAAAATTGTTTAGAGTTTAAGAAAACAAAGCAAGAATTATTTTCCCCCCTTCTGATAACATCAAAAGAACAAACCTGAAACATTTATGAATTCATAGCGAAGAAGAAAAAATGAATTATTTTTTTCTACCTAAAGAGTATAACGACTTGAGATAACATTTTAACTGAACTAAGAATTCAAAAAAAAAAAAAAGTTTTATGTAAGGAACAAGAAAAAGGCAAATGTTTCAGGCGGGAAAAAGAAACTCTTTCTGAAAAAAAAATGAAATGATAACATTAACGTTTAAAATTTAGTTTCCTTTATTAAAATTTATAAAGATCTTAAGGTTCAAGAAAAAGAATAAGGAAAATTTAACCTTATTGAACAAAAAATTTGCCGAACATAGCCTGTGCTCATAAACATATACTTGCTATCAATTGACGGATTGTTATGAAATATAATTGTTAAAATAAATTTTTTAAAGTTTGTTGATAGCAAGTGTTGGCTAAGTAACAATGATAACCATCATCAACTCATCTCTCCGGTAATTCAATGACTTCTATACGAAATTAATGTGTGTAATTCAGGTTGTTAAAAATAAATCTTTTTATGAGACTTATTTCATGTTGATTTCATTTCAAATTAATATGTAATTTAATTCATTTTTTATTGCTGTTATGTGTGTGCCATTCAAACTTCCCAATTTTGCTTAATCTTCGAAAACAAATGATATATCTTATAAATTGTAATTAACAATATAAAAAACAGAGGTCAAAAAATTTTATTTCATGACTTTGAAATTCACCATCCACTCACTACACACCGCCACGGTCGCATAATACAAAATGGCGGATTCACAGCAGCGTGCGCTAACAACAATGTAGTATGCGGAAGCAGAAACAAAATCAATAACTCGAGTGTAAGGAAATTAATGACGAGTGCATGGAGAAGATGCACTCGTTGGGAAAACTCGTTAGGTATGCTTCGAGAAATTTCCGGCGACTGGAAATGTTCCAAAACAGTTTGATTGAATTTGAATAATGAAACAGAATGCAGATAGGATATTGTTCGTGCTGCCAATGGTACATATTTAAAAGTTTATTATATGCAAAGGTTTATTAATATGTCAAATGAAAGTTTTTTGAGCTATTCCTTGCATTTTTGTAACTTCGGTTTCCTAATGTTCTAGGATCTGATAAAATACGAATACCTTGTATATTTTCCTATGGAGTTTTTGATAAATATGAATGTTGTTACTGCTAGGTCATAAATCTTTTATTAGAAACATGAAACAGCAAAAAGTACAATATATTCGTATGGAGAGTAACTCTTAATCTACAACATGATACGTGTTTTATTCACTAAACAGTGTGCGCTAGTAGCATTGCATTTTGCAGCTCGCTTGTCAAATCAATTTTTGAAAACTTTTTTGGAAAGTCGATGCAGTAAAATCACTGATGGTAAAATTACTTTAGCAGTTGGATCAAGTTTGGGTTTCGTTTCGGAGAAAATGGCAAAAAAAATTACTTTCATTGCATTCCTGTACTTAATTAATGCTTAATTTTTATTTTCACTTCAGACACTTAAAACAGCATTTTGCTTCCAGAAAGATGTTTTCTATTTTGGAAATATTTTGGAATTTGAAATAAAGCATCAGCTTTTTCTGGAAGTAAATAGACGCTGCCTTATAATAGACTGAAATATACTATTTATCCAGGCGAATATATCTTCTTCTACTATAATCAAGTTTAAGGTAACACTCAAAGGCACGTTTTAAAGTCAAAGAGAATGCAGGAAGGGTGTGTTGTTCGCACGGGAATCGCATAGGTAGCTAAATGAAGTCGACTTTGAAGCCCAAATGTGTAATTAACTGATTCTAATGCAATCACGGCGCTGTCAATGGACTATCTCCGGTGACTGAAATACGGGAGGAGCGCCACAGGGGCCGCCGAGCGAGAGGATGACACACGTGGGGAGGCGCCGGGGAATCAATGATCGCGCTCGCATTCTTCACGTAATTGAATTCACACCGCTGACCATAAAGCTTTCGCTCGTCGACTTGTTTATAATGTTTCTGTCAATTTTTTTAACGTGTTATAAATTTTTTTATTGGGAAAGAAAAAAGAATAGGTTTCTTGTTTTGTTATTTTTTTTTATACTATGCAATTCAGCCCCGTCGTATTTTGGATCCTTCTTCACCTGCTGCACCTCAGAAGAAGAAACGAGTGCTATTTAGAATTGTTAATCTCTTATTGAGTTAAACGTTTTTCCATTTGTAACACTGTCACTACAACCGTGCATCTTTTCTCCCCTCCTCTTCATTGACTGGCTGAAAAAAAAGATGTTTTTTGAGAATACTTCCCCCTTTCCAACAACAATCCTCCTTAAGGAGAAAGTGGGGAGGGCGAGGGAGCTCAAATTTTACTCTAAGAACAGTTCTTGCAAATTGTAATTACGAGGAACAGGCTCATAATTGCAAGAAGGAAGAAGAACAGACTCCATTCCACGTAATTTAAAAATACTCCTATATTTTTACTCGAATTTCACTTAAATATTCAAGTTTAACTTGGATATTCCCAGAAAATTTGATTTATAACCATTATACAGGTATTACCACTAAGTGAAGAAGCATAAGCACTAAGCATGTCTGCTTCACATACTTTCACTTATTTGCTGATAAAAATGCGTTCTGGGATGAAGGGCTAATAGTTATTGCATATTCTACAGGACTTGAAGACGGGTGAGGGCGAGGAGGATTCTGAGAGTATAGGTTTTGCCCATCTTGCCCGGCTAATAAAGGGTTAAAATAACCTGATTAAACACTCTAGAAGCGTTCAGTATTTATCATGGCTGAACAAGGAAAAATAAGATCATAATGAATATTCTTTATAGAATATTGGTCCATGCCACAGAGTCTAATTATTTAAGCAATAGCATACGAAAGCATAATATGATAATTTCATTAGAAACGCTGGAAGATTCATATGTTTTAGTTTTTTATATAGGAGACACAATGATATTTCCAACTAAGACAAGAATCAACTATAATACCCACGTAATTAAAAAGACTAACATTTTTAATCTCACCACAATTTGTTGTACAGCTGTTTCTACATAAATAACTATGAAAAAATATAGAGTTATGGTTTGAATAAATATCGTAATAAGAAAATTTTTGGAATTGAGATTTACTTGGAATAAGGCATAACCCACTATCATATAACTATTTGGATATCACATTAAGGTCATTTTTCACATCAATTAAATTAGCAAAATATTCATTAGTATACAAAATAGCTAGATCATCTGCATATGCATAATTAGAACCAGCACTATTTAAATAAAAAATATTATTAATAAAAGAGTTAAATAAAATGGGAACTAAACTGGTGCCCAGAGGTACACCTCTCTCCAAGAATAAAGAGTTACTAACTATACCATTCAGTTTTGTGACAACAGGTCTAACTCCAGCCTCTAACTCCAGCATTATGTAGTTTCAATAATAAAAGATTATGATGAACGAAGTCAAATACTTTTGTTAGATCCATGTAGAGGATGAACGGATTCAATTCATTATCCATAGCTTGTACTACTTGTGTTAGTATCATTTGAAGAACGGGCTCAGTACCACCATTCTTCCAGAAGCCATATTGTTTTTCAGAAATTAAATTATGTCTCCAAATAACCAACAAGGCGCAATTTAATTGCTGATTCAAAGACCTTATAGAGAGGAGATGTAATGGTTATAGGCCGGTAGTTACCAAAATCATTCTTATCTCCACTTTCATGAATAGGGATGATAAGTGAGGATTTTAACAATTGTGGAAAAACACCGGTATTAAATGACAGATTTATTAGGTAAAAAAGAGGAGGTCCAATTAGTATCTTAATGATTTTCAAAATTTTTGCACTAATATTGTCAAAAAAAGAGTTATTTGAAGGTTTCAATTTAGTAATGTAACGAACAACCTCACAATCTGTCACTGGTGTCAAGAAGAAAGAAGTTTCATTATTAGTGTTATTTGAATCCGACAAATCCATCTCTTGATTGATTTCAAACTCAACAGCTTTTAGAAAAGAACTCATTTATTTTGTTAACATCAATATTATCATTTATAATTTTGGAATACTCTTTCCTTTATTATTAATTAAATTGTTTATTAACTTCCATTTACTTTTTATACTGTTATTGGCTTGTAAAAGCTGTTCTTGATAATATTTTAGTTTTGCCTTTCTAATTTCTTTCGTCACTTCATTCCTTACTTTTTTATAACTGACCCTCCTTCATTATCATCAAAATTTCTTAGCATTTTTCGTTAAAATTTATCTCTTGTATACATTAGTTTAATTATTGAAGAATTAATCCAGGGTTTATAAAAACCCTTTTTCTATTGGAAATTGTTTTTATATGGCTCGCTTCAATAATACATTTTTTGAGATGTACGATAAATCAAGTCATAGCAGCATTTACATCATCCAGCTCATAAAGTGGATCCCAGTTAGTATCCACGACCAAAATATTCAACATACCATAGTCAATACTAGATATAATATGTGGTTCATCTAAATTACTATTATTATTACTCATTATTTTTAGTAAAAAAGGAAAACGATCAGTAATAGAAGTATTAAGTTTGAAAACAAAAATATCAGTAACCTTACGTAAGGAATTACTAATAATACATTGATCAGGTGTCGTGGAGGACTCCTGCGTAATTCTAGTAGGTAAATGAATTGCAGGAAACAACTGGTTACTACTAAATAAGTTTAAAATTTTCGTTGAATTATGTTCCAAGGAATCACTTAGTAAATCACAATTCAGATCACCCATAATGATAAGAGAACTAACACTTAACATATGAATAATTGCTCAAATTCTTTACAAAGTTCATTAGAGGCTTGGAAGGACTCCGGTATAGTGCCAGTAGGTGGATATTTCTATTATTGAGAAGAAAGCATTTCAAATAAGTGAATCTGCAGAGGAGATGTTTAGAAGTATTTTATAAGAATAAACACTAAAATGTGTATAAACCACTATGCCACTAGCTTGATTGAGCTCCGTGAGAAACGTATTATAATTAGGAATCCCAAATACATCAAGATTTATTCCCTTAAGCCAAGCTTCGCTCAGAACAATTACATGAATTTTAGTTCCTAATGAAGACAAAAAGACCAGGAAATTATCAAAATTCTTTGCAATACTTCTTATATTTAAGTGTAAAAAAGTAATATCATTTTTTGTCACACAAGCTGAGAAATCAGATATATTTTCAATATATTTTGAAGAGCTAAAAACAAAATCATCAGCATTAAAGAACATCATGGTTAAAAATAACTATTAGATATAACTATTTAAAACCATAATTACAAAGAAGCCAAGTCAGCAGCTGACTTTATCTGGATAATATTTGATTTCTCATCCTTTCTCATAAAGATCGAACCATTGGAGCACCAGACAGATTTATAGTGTTTCTCATTTTTCAAGTTTCTGGCTGGCCAAAAAATCCCACTGAAACAAGGAGACAAATAAGCCTATAATTCACAAAAATGTTATAGGCTTCCCCACAATAATGCATTTATTTGTCAAGAGTTTTCTCAGTTTCTATGGCATTTCAGGCCCTCAGTCCTATTGCGTAGGGCATCTGATAGACTTTAACTTTTAAAGTATTAATTATCATACTACTGAACGTTATTTCTAAAACTGCATCTAAAATTTGCCTCATTGTAACTTAGGAAAAGTTATCCTAAATTTTCCTGTGTGTATTACACTTGTTTGAATTCTACATTATTTTTGTTTTCCCGTAGGATTCCGTTCAATGATCTTTGAGTTTATAATATAATTCGCCATTATTTCTTTAATAGGGAAAGCCAGTTCAAATAGTAAGTAATTATCTCATCGTTTCTGCATTAATTTAACCTTTAATCTATCGTAAAACAAGTTAACTTAGTGCGACTTAAGTGATCGTGAAATAATCGAATTACTCATTATGAGAGAGAAAGAGAGAAAGACAGACCAAGAATGAAGACCTCCATTACCGAGACACGCCGAAAGGATTATGTTCTAATGACTCAGGTTAATAATGTTAAGTCATTAATATAACCATAGATTACGTTGCCGTCTAAATAGACGAACGGGTCTCAGGGAAGTAATAAAATTGTTTGTGTAATGGCTATACATTAACTTTGGGTTGCACTTCCTACAAACAATAAACTAATACGCCACTAATGCCAGAAAAAGCTTCTAGACAGAATTTTCTTCAATACCTGAAAAAAGGCTTGATCATCACTACATTAATTTATAAGGGGCCATCGGTCTCGGGCAATTCATCGGCTTTCTTTCAATAACACGTGCCAGCTAAGGGAGCAGTAGTAATGACCAGAGAGCAATTGGAAATCAGATAATCTTCACGGTAGTTTGAAAGAAATGAACCAAAGCCAAAAGGAAGGGAGAAAGCATATTATTACGAAACTCATGATATTATGAGGCCATCATCTGAATTATTAAAGGAAAATCTCATTACCCAATTCGTTCTGCTCTCTGAACAGATAAATATTAGACAGCGCTTAAAATATTTTTATAGAAATTCGATTTATTATAAAAACCTAGGTCTGTAATTATCTAATTGTTTTTGTTTTGCTGCAAACAGCGATGTTAAATATTTACAGTATTACCAGTCAAAAAACAAGTTCAATTTTATTGACGGACGTAAATCGAGAATAATCAATATTTTAATAAGTTTCAAATACAAAATAATATTAAATAAACAAAAATACTCAACTTTAAACTTTCTAAGCATGAATTAATAATTATTTTCATAGAAGCCAACCTTTTAGTGTAATCGTAAGTAAGAGCAGAAAACTGCTTAAAAATTGCAATTTTTCTTGTTTACATATTAAATATTTACTTCAGTTGCTTTATATGTTGACAACTTACTTTCCTCTCTTCTTTGTAATGGATCCCCAGCCAATGGAGTTGCCGATTTTCCGCCCTATAAAAGTAATTTCTAAAATGGATGATGGCGCCTTTTTTACTTTCTCTCTCGTAATAAGGTGTTCTCTGAGGTAAAAAGTAGACTTCATTTCTGAAAGCTATCTAAACCGAATACGGTTCCTTTTATCCCATATTCCTTACATTAAAACTTTTTTTATTGTAATGCAACAGGGAATTTTTGTTATAACAATCATCATTTAAGAAAATAATTCTTATTTTCGTTTTAATTTAAAAAAACAAATGGAAAATATGTTTTTAGTATGGTCTAGAGAAAATAAAAATTACTTGTAAAAATATTCGGCGCAATTATTTTTAAGGCATTCCAATTTCGTTCGAACGTAAATTACGTGTTAATGTTCATCAGTATTTGTTTTACGAGTTCATTTAATGGAATTTAACTTTCCGTTTATTTTATATGCTTTATAAAATGTTTTAATTGGCAAATTTATTCCTTTTTTAAGGGAAGCTTGTACGCTATTATCAAAAATATTTGGGAAAAGTGATTTTATTATGGCAATAAGTAAATACTGGATCCATCTTTTTCTAATATGACAGCGGCTTGCCACTCGTCCTGCACAGTTACTGGCAGAGATGAGAGCGAAGACGGTGCTGCCTTCGGGTTCGTATTTTTGTCTTTAAACTAAAGGCTGATATGGGATTAAAACAAGAATTCGAACAATTCACAACTCATTTTCACGAAATGTTCCTGCACAACGATGATTTCCATAATAACTCCGAATTGTCAAAACATCGGTTCACTCCACTTTGGCCCCGTGAAGTTGGCCCCTTCCACTTTCGCCCCTTCCACTTTGGCCCCGTCCACTATCGCCCCTTCCACTTTGGCCCCGTCCACACTCGCCCCCTGCAAAAATACTTTTAAGACCCACTTTCATAAAAAAAGACCCTGCAGAGAGGTTAACAAGTCAAATAGAAAACTAAGAATTCAGTTATTTAGAATACTTACCTAACCTAACCCACGAAATTCTCCTTTTAATTAAGAATGATTTAAATTAAAGCTTTCCTAAAATCTAAATTGTTTTAAAAGAAATAATAGGGTTTAGAAAATAATAAAAAAACGCAAACAATCTTTCAAAAACAAGAAAAAGATGATTTATTAACACATTTTCCCTAAACGTCTGTTATGTTTAACAAATGACTCGCTGCATCAATATATTCAATGAGGCTTTTTGTCCCATTGATGAATTGATTCCTAATATTTTGATGTCTTGTTTCAATGGCTCTATACTTTTTCTTTTGCACTGGCGGATTTTGCCCAGCATTGGCCAACAACAACAAACCTTAAATAAAATATTAATAAAAGGTTAAAAAAAAGCATACGGTTTAGTTTTCTTATTGATGTTTGTTGCTGTGCTATTAATCCTTAATGTAATTTTAATAATAATAATAATTTAATGATTGACCCGGCATGAAGACGTCATTTACAATAAAAAACGAACTGATTTTTTTTTTAATTTTTTTTTTAAATGTGTTAACTATATTTCGTTTTTCTTATTAATTTTTAATTATGAATCCATAGGATCACAAACCAGATTGTTACAATACAATACATCAGTACACTAAAACAATTCCATCGATGGTTCTATTATTTTTTTTCTTATTATTATTTCCCTGATTTTTCCCGGTATTTTAGTAGTAATTTAATATAGTTGTTATTTTTAGTATAATTCGCATCATAATTATTACACAAAACATAAGTACATTAACACATAATATACTATAAACATAAGTACATTAACACAGATCCAACTATTCAGTCAATAAATTAACAAAAAAAAAACAATCGATGTAAAAAAAAGTATATTTTATTGATATGGAAAATTATATTATTAATAAATGTTTTTATTTATTATTATAATTCTTACAGTAGAAAATTTCTGGCCATGCCTCGAAGATATTTTTATTGACCGATTAATCGATTTTTTAAAGATTAAATATTATAAATTTTATTAAGTATATCCACATATCAGATTTTATTGTGAACTGAAATAAAATTATTCAGATCCAACTAAAAAATTCAAATAAAAATTTTATTAAAAAAAACAATTTTAAAAGATCAATTATTCTGTCTTTTGATGTTGTTGATATTGTTTAACTTACAATCAATTAACAAAAAAAAACCAACAATAATCAATGTTAAAAAATTTTTAAATATTTTTTTAATAACCGATTTTTTTTTTTAATAATAACAAAGGAAAACCTCTTGTCCACAAAAAGAATTTTAATTAGACATATACGTATTTTGAACCCTTTAGGTTCATTATTCAATGCCATATGAGAGCATTTCCACAGTTATTGAATGATCTTTTTAATATCAACCCCTTAAAATTCCCTTATATTCGATTACATGTGGCCTGATTTCGATTATATGTGGTTCGACGAAGTGAGATTCGATCATGTGTAGGGTAACCGTTTGAAACCCTGGCTGTTGTATTCAAGTTACTTGCGTATAGCCTTAGCCTCTCTTCAGGGCCTCGATAAAATATATTGGCGATAAAATTACCATAAAATGGCGCCGGGGCGAAAGTGGAATTCGGGGGCGAAAGTGGAAAGAGGGAAAATTTGAGGGGCGAAAGTGGACGGGGCGAGAGTGGAGGGGGCGAAAGTGGAGGACACCAAAACATCCAGGAATACTTCAGAATTCGTTGAATAAACAGTAGTTCGAGTCCCTTCTCCGTAAAACATTCCCATTCTAATATGGAGTCTTTGCAAAACTTGGCTGTTGAGCAAAATCGCTTGTTGGACTGTCGCAACACCAAGCAGGCATCAAATTGGAATATTGACCAGTAAAGCGCATCACTCAAATGAACAGAAAGTTCAAAGAATCCAATCAGAAAATTTACTCCAAAAACTACGAGATACATCAATCTAAATATCATATTACATTCTCGATAATGATGTGTGACTTCTGTCAGCTGCTCTACTCGAATAACATAGATGCGGAACTCTGCCGTTAATTATTTTAGCATCAGCACCATCAGTAGAAGTAGTAGAAGTAGTAGTAGTAGTAGTAGTAGTAGTAGTAGTAGTAGTAGTTGTAGTGGTAGTAGCAGTTGTAGTCGTAATAACTGAGATATCAGTTGCAGAAGCGAACGAAACGGTGGAGGAATATATTCCGTTATCAAATCTCGCATTGTAACTCCGGAATGTGAAATTGCACGCTATTAAATAGACAATCTATAAATCGTTTATTATATTATTTGACATAGTCGAACTTTCATTTAATTATCAGTGACATTTAACGCTATTTAAATTTTTGATGTAGGGCATGTCTGATTAACATCAATAATGAAATAGCATAGTAGAAGAATACCAAAAAAGTTTGCAATGTGAATGAAAGTATACGCTAATTCTTTCAGATTGTTGTAATCTGATATGTAGTTTTAATCGATTTTTTTTAAATCTTTTAAAACATGGCATTAATCTTTTAATATAAGATCCATACATCAAATTTCCGAATCAAAAGTGATAAAGGAAGATCGTGTTTCTTCGACCGCATGGAAATGGATTTTCCAACGAACACAAAGGGAAGCACGATTCACCTGAAGATTATGTTCTCCATACAGCGATTCCGACATTCAATTGAAAAATTTGCTTTTCATCCACGAACATTATTCTCTCTTCATTATTCGCCTTATCTTATTGAAATTTCCTCTAATGGAAGCCATATCTGTCTGCCTTTCTTGCAACACAAAAGAACGCTTTTATCCTCACAGACATCTGCGTTTTCATCATCGTTCGATTCATATTAAAAGGGAATGGAAAATCCGCTTACTTTTGTCGCATTATCCGTATTATGATTCGTAACTTGAAATTCATTTTAAGAAATTAATATGAAAATTATTATTACAGTCTCTTTAAGCAGAAATTGAAATGCAGAAGAGGATTGGGCATTCATTTCGAATGACATTGATAAGTCTTATCGATGATGACATCTTTGTCTGATAGAATTTATCAATGCCCTTTTAAAAGGATTCCGGATCCAACATGTGGTCGATGACGACAGACCACCGATTGTTCGATAAGAATCTCTCATTCCCTCTTTCTGTTTGTGTCCAACATTAATTTTATTTCCAGTCATTGGGGAGTTCCATGACCTTCTCGCCGTAAATTATGCTGTATCGCTGGAGAATGTGAAATTAAATATTTAGGAATATGCTTCAGCTATCCAGCTACACAGAGGAAGATTCACATTAGTTTTCTCGTTGAATTTTTCGTCCCTTTATTCGACGTTTGATGAATCGATACGTTCTTCCTTGATTTTTTATTCAAAAAAATTTTTCATCATAAATAATAGAAAATATTCGAATGTAACATTGAATGAGTTCATATATTATGCCTTTATGAATTTCAGATAAGATCAATGAGGTTATCGTTTTTCTCATCGATGCATCATTTTTAACCTCAATTCATTCGTAAATTTCGACGTAAATCGTATGTAAAGAGGAGGCTTCGTGGTCGCTATGTTTTGTCAAAATGTAAGGGAAAAATTTCTCTAACTTATGACTTCCCACCATTGATTGATGAGCTTTTTTCTCTTTGGTGACTTGCTTTGCCCTAAATAAGTGAATAACTAAGTCCTGTCTTTAAACTGAAATATTATAATAGATGGGTTCATTTATTATTAAGATAAATGTGGAATATATGGCTTAAGATGCCATTAAAATGAATGACAGTACTATTTTATTTTTTTTTAAATTTTAGTCATCTGTGAAGGGATAAAATTATTTATTGGTTCATAATATAAGAAGCGAGTAAATTATTGACATGTCAATTTGGGTTTGCGGAAATATTTTGTTTTATGTTACTGTAAATTGTTTCTCTAAGAATATGGGAATTTTCTCCGTATATAAGGTGAAATAATTAATGGTGGAGCAATTTTATATATATAAGGTAATCATATAGATAGCGAATCATTTATCCATTTTTTTTTAAATTCTTCGTATGAAAGCTCTCCGATATTTCCTTTTAAAGCTCTTTAAATTCGTTTTTTTCGATAATTGATACTGTGAAAAGATTATCGTTGCTACCGGTGCTGGATATTGATGTAAATCTGTCCAAGGCAAATGCCCGCGAATTACATTATTTTATTCCAGTCTTCAAAGTCTCCATTATGCTTGACTATATCACAATTCTGACTCGAGAATTGGAATAATATTTCGTTTTGATTTTTGTTTTCATAATTATTATTAATCCACTCCTCGTTAATGTTCTTCTCAGATGTTTCACCAAGAAGTTTAAAAATTTTCAGTTATTATTACAAGAAGGTTAATTTATTTAATCGCAAAATCAATGTTAGATTCGTCTCGAAGTGAAAATGTACATTTTCTTTTTTGAATGTTCAAATTAATATGCAAACATTGCAAAACGTAATATAACTGAATTCTTGGAAGAACATATCGAATTTATTTCATATTATTACAAATACTAAGCGTAATGAATATAAATTTTGATTAATAACGTTTCTTATTTAATTATATTGTCAACAACATTTTGTTTCAGTTTATCTTTTGTAATTCCTCTATGTTTACACGTCAGAAGTATATAATTTGCTATTTTACAGAGAAACATATTGATTTATTGATATTATTAACGCTCGTTTAAACAAGTATCGATTTCTATTACTTGTAAACATCCGCACACTTCTCGAAACACTTTTTGATTTATAACGGAGGGTCATTTCAATGCTAAACTCTTACTTTTTTAACATTTAAAATAAAACCTGAACAAATTTTATATTTAATAAATTAAAAGGAAGATTCCTATGAAGAGAGGTTGCTAATCGAGCAATGGCTTTAACCTTCTACTTATGGAATCATTAGGGGAAGCAATGAATGACTCTTGTCTGCTGTCTCTCCACTTTGCGTAATTGGAGTCTTATTAAGCAATTATCGATTAGAGGCTAAGTATAGGCAGTTTAAAACTTGTATGGAAAGAAAATAAAAAAAAAAGGATTTTGTTCAATTTTAATGTAATAAATTTTTCGTCTCCCTCTTTCTAATTTTGCCGGTTTACAAATCCCCTGAGCTATTAAAAACGAAGGAAAACCAAACGATCAATGGGCTCGATATGACAACGGGAGGAAAATTTTTTCATCAATTAGCATTTAAGAAAAAAAATAAAGGAGAGGAAGGGAAGCAATTATGAATGAAATACGTGACGAGGTAATGCGTGCTATTTTAACTGTCATTTGAGTGATTATTACTGGATTTATTCACTTCGGAAAGGAGAATTAAACGAGAGAACTGAAGAAAATTACTCTGCATTTATAGCATAGTTAAATCATTTGTTGAGTACTTGAATGCTAAAATTATTATTTATATTAAAATAAACACGACAGGCTTACTTAGCTTGAAGTGAATTTTTAACACTCAAAACAAGTCTTATGTAAAAGTTTTTTATAATTTCAAATTTGGAAAAATAAATTTTTTGGAATATAGGCCTACTTTCATAATTTCGAAAAAAAATCTTTTAGGAGTCTAATTGTTTCTATTTATTTATTTATGGTGAATTGCGCATATTGTTTAAAGAAAATATACAGGATGTTTCAAATGAAGTGTAACCGCCAAATATCCTAAAAATCGTTACTCCAATTAAAAACTGTTAGTGCAGTTGTATAACAACTAGCACATGCTGAATTTCATGGTACTACATGGTACACACATCTAATATCTCAAAGGAATGGGAACAGTAATCTGAAGCAGTCACAGTTATACCGGATGATCCAAAAGTGTTAAATTTTTTTTACATTGTTAACGACATTTTCAGTGTTTGCTTTCCAGTAATTCAATGCTTTCATAAGAATCACGAGGCACGCGCAAACACTGAAAATGTCGTTAACAATGTAAAAAAATATAATACACTTTTGGATCATCCGGTATACTCCAACTTTTTTTTAATATTAATTTTTTACAAATATGTGCAAATTATCCACAGATCAGTGGACGGGCGCAAACTGGATCATACATACAAAATAGCCTGAGAGGTGCAATGACCACAGAAAAAATCAATTTGTCCTTCATAGGATGTACACGCTTCGTGGCACCAATATTGGCAACGGCTACACCGAATCTATAATGGGTTCTGTAATGGGTTCCTTATAAGTTTCTTCACATAGTAAGAAGAAACAAACAGGCTCACTGTTTTCGGGAGCGGTTTTTGGTGATACCAGTGACGCTGGAGCTTTTGAAAGTTCAAGTTTCTTCACACATTTCTTCGACCCTTTGCCCCATACTGATCCATTTTGCCCCATCCTCTCACTTTAAAAACAATAAAATTCCATGAGCAACACATAAATCCTAATGGGCGAAAACTGAGTCGAATTATATTATCGATAATCACTAACTTAATCGAATTTTGATCAAACTTGAGTCATTACTGAACTGCAGCTAAATGATGAAAACTTAGCATTGACTAGGCAACACACAGAAAGGTGCACGTCGTACCATTTATCGGGAAAAAGGGAAATATGCGGCTGATCCGCTTTGCCCCCTATATTCACTTTGCCCCACTCTTCCCTACGTGTAGTATAAATGATTTTTTAAGCGAACAAACTTTTCTGTATGCAAATATAAACACATGTTCGACTGATTGGATAAGAATATAAGTACTTTTGGTAACCTCGCTTAAAAAACAGCCACCGGTTAATGTGGCCACTTAAGCATGTCCCGAGGTGGCCATATTAAGCGGCGACCACTGTATTGTTAAAATTGATGATCGATACCAAGTAAGGGGTCACATGATTTTTATCTTGGAAACCAAAAGAGATAGAGGAAAAATGTCAATGAGAAACTTGTAGAGCACGAGTTAGTCTGAAAATCATCATTCCAGGACAGCGTTATCTTCTTAATGTTTGAGAAAATATGAGACATTTTGTAAAAGTCTAAAGTTCACGACTTCCTCTATTGTTACCCACAGAATTCAGAAGGTAATTAAAAATGAAGTGACCTTATTTTTAGTAAAAATTTAAAATTTTTTAAAGAAAATGTAATATAGTGGTCGCCGCTTAATATGGCCACCTCGGGACCATGCTTAAGTGGCCACATTAACCGGTGGCTGTTTTAAGCGAGGTTACCGAAAGTACTTATATTTTTATCCAACAAAGTCGAGCATGTGTTTGTACTTACATATAATTGCGTTGTAAATGCATGAAGGCGAGTATTTCAACAGAAGATCTTTAATTTTTTCTTCCTTCCACTGGGTTGCACTATGTAAGTCTGTCCATTGCATTTTTTCCAACGATGAAATTAGCCTTCAGTTGCCTTAGGACTCGTGTGGCTTAATGTCTTTGCAATTTCATCAGCCTTTTGACATAAGAGAGGAATATTCACTGGAGCATTTCTGTTTCTAACATATTGAAACTAACTTAAAAGACCTTCACTTGCAGCTTTCTCTCTCAATTTTTCTTCTTCTTTTACCATATTTACTAGCAGTGCTCGCGAAATTTGCAGCTTCACGTTGACCACACTCTATTGAATGAAACCGGTTCAAAAATTCAACTTGCTGATAAATCACATCTTTTTTTTTCTTCTTCTGAACCATTTTTCTTCACCTAACCTAACCTAACCAGGTTGCAAACTCAAATTTCAGGAAACAATCTCGCATAATAAACGTTCTAAAGGAAACAATTTCTTGTGCCCATTGGCTAAGAGGGAAATGAAAAGTGGATATTATATGCGGAGTGTTCATTTATCCGGAGTAAGATGACATGAAAAAGTTGAGTTCGAGAACTACTTCTGAAAAAAGGTGGCCATATTAAGCGGAGTGTGGCCACATAAAGCGAAAATTTGTTACATAGAAAACAGTTAGAAAATTCCGGACCGAGCTGGACTGGCCATAAAAAGCGGGTGGCCATATTAAAGGTGGCTACATTAAGCGGCGACCACTGTAGTAATTAATATTATTCTAATTCTGAAATATTTCAATTCCGGAATAGGGGTTGTCTGACAAATAATTTCGTATTCCAATTTACATTCAATGTACAGATAGTTAAATTTAGCCGCTGCGACAGGGGCAGATCAAGAAAGATTATTGATTATAATAGTCTGGAGACGCTTTACGACGTTATATCGCGTTATATGCTTTCTAAAGTTGACATTCATGTATAAATAATAATAATTAAGAAATAACTGACGAAGAATTTTATTTCATCGAAAATTTAATTTATTTCATTTTTTGTATAATAAAGGTTGACAGCTGATAACCAAATATTTTGTGTAATAATAACGCTAATTTTTGCCCAATAAGCCTATTATTTTTTAATTATATTAGCTTATCTAAGTAATACTACCCAAATACGATTTGTTAGGTTCTAAATAAAATTAAAAGTTTCTTTCCGATTGTGTAAAGTTTGAATCAGACAGGCAGAGATATCCTGGCTAAAGTAATGAATAAAGCGCGCGGCAGAAAAGCCAACTTTTTTTAGTGGCTAAATTTTAATGCAACTATCTGTACATACCATTTGTCTCCTTTTGGAAGAAACACTAAGTACAAAAATGCCTGCATTTACAATAGAACAATTATCTGAAATGGTGATAATTTATGGTGAAAGCCATAAATTTTCGTACAGCCGCAGTAACCTTTAATGCAGGTTTCCAAATGCAAGAAGAGCCAATCAAAATACCAATCGTAGAGCAATCCAAGATTAAGAACAATATGAACATTTAATATGCTTCGTAATAGGGAGAAATATCAAAACATAAACATTGAATATCCACCATCTTTTGAGGGCATCGAGACCCATGGCTGCCATGGCTCTGAACTTATCCCATTGTTATACAATACATCCAAACACGCAACAACTCGTTACCATCGTTATACAATAACAAGTCGGGCAAAAACGGCGCACTTCGATGAGTAGCAGTATAGGATTGCCTTCCTCTTGCCCTCAAAAAATGACAGCTGTACCTATCATTCAATGCGAAGATATTTTCCCCTACAGAGTTGAAAATAGAGCAGTAGCAGATGTAGATGTCATAGCCTATTTCATTGCATTCCCACATAGTAGTATCCGTGATGCTGCATTACAGTGTGGATTAACACCTCTTCAAGCATTGTAAAGGCCAGAAGATTATTTGCTCCAGATTGATTTCTGAAATGCATTAGAGGAAAATGCTACATTTTTACAATCCATTTTATAAAAATGCAGCATGGACAGATGAAATAAAATTCAGGAGGGATGGCGTTGTTAACAGACACAACCAACATCGTTGGTCAGACAGACATCCCCATTTTAAGCGGGAAGCTTTAAGATGTGGGTTTTGGAATGGCAGCATTATTGGACCAGTTTTTTCCATCAAAATCACAAAGGAGAAATGTATAGTATCCGTATAGCGGTACACCAGCTCACAAGATGCGAGCAGCAACTTTTGGGAACAACTTGATTGGACAGTTCGGACCAGTAAGATAGTCTCCAAGATCACCAGACTTAACTCCTTGATTTTTTTTTGTGGGTTATCTGAAGAAAATTGTTTATGCCTCTCCACATTCAAGCGTCATCGAGCTTCAAACTCGGATCCATGATGTCTGTGCTGCTATCAGAACTGAAAGTATGATGGATATGTATGCTAAAATTAAAGTGAAAGAATTACGCTAAAAGATGTAGACATACGATTTCTCAAGCTAATTTCATAAACAAGGACTCACATACATCGATTACGTTGTCATTATTGGACACTCAATGTTTCCATGCATGCTTGGGCTCATTCTCAACATTGTCAAATTAACCGTGTGAAACCAACTGACTCCGGATTGTGACCAACTGAACTTCGTTGGAAAACATACCATATATTCTGTGGACATATCAACTTTACCATTTAATTTCATAATACTTAATTGGCTGTTTTCTGAGAGAATATTTCTCCATCTGTGAGCCTAATTGTTTTACTTGTCATTTCTTTGATGTCTTATTCAAATGATTTATTTTCTGCTCAGTGATTTATTTTAACAGTTTTAATGTTAATGATCTCTATATTTAATTCTCATTTGCTATTAAGCTTTTAGATAGAAATTGCAATTTTTCTACATAGTCTCATCTCTTAAAATAGGAGTATGTACGTATATTGGATTAGGTAAAATTCATCATTAGAATTTTTCAAGATTCTATTCAAATCGAATTTTTAACATTATTTTCAGGTAAATTGATTCTTTTTTCACTTGTACTGCATTTGTTTCATTTTCGAAGTTTTGAATTTACTCTAGTAAAATTCTTTATGAACCAGATTTTATATACTAGCACTCACAATTCTGATATTCGTCCAACTTAGGCATATAATTTAATCAAACTAACGACCGACGTGATCGACTTTTTTTAAATTGTTTTTTTCATCAATTCAGTTTTGTTTTTTATTTTGGGAGACAACCTCGTTCGGTCTTTCTGTTAATTCTATGTGAAGAAAAGAATCTAATCGATTCTGTGTGTGAATTTGCGGAGAAGAAAATATTTTTATATGTATCTCCAATTAAATCTTTATATATAAAAATTCAGGCTCAGAGTGCGTCTATAAATGTTCTAAAAACTTTTGAACCACTTATCCTATTGAGCTCATATTCGCAACATATGTTCGTTAGGTCCAGAGTAAGGTTTACCTGTCCCCAAAGTGAGGGGGGAAGGGGTAAAAATCACATATCTTGGTTTATGTTTGTTTGTTTACTCAAGAGATGGCGCCAGAGTTTATCTTCTTTTATATAGACCTTTCCCTTGAAACCTAAACTGGACTAACTGCGCAGAAACAAGACAGAAAAAAATACAAGGCACATTTCAAGGCAGGAAACGCAAGTTTTTTGCTGTCCTGCTTCTGCGCAGTTACTCCAGTTTCGATTTCAATGGAAAGGTATGTATAAAAATTCAGGGTGCGTCTGTAAATGTTCTTAAAACTTTTGAACCACTTAATCCTTTTGAGCTTATACTTGCACCAGATGTTCGTTAGGTTCAGTGTAAGGTTTACATGTGCCGAGTGTCAGGTTGGCCTAAAGGGGAAAGGGTAAAAATAATATTTTGCTTGATCTGTCTGTCTGACCTGAGCCTACGATATGCGCGGACCAACAATGTATGCCATGTCCTACAATGCAGAGCAAAGTTTCTGAAACAATAGGCCATAAAAAATTTCTTTGGCTGTGGTCATGGATGAAGAAATACAGAATGGGAAACTCCATTGTTTAAAGCGTGATTTTTTTTTTCACTGGCGCTCTCTGGCCATTTGCGTGGGCATTACTCTTTGTCTAGCAGACGACTTTACTTTTCCTTATTGGCCTGGATAGCTCAGTGGTTGCGTGATCTCCTCTGATCAATACCATCTAGACAGAAGGCCTTCTGGTGTTGCTCTGATGAGGGGGAAAATACTATTATATAAAAGAAAGAGCGAAAAATGTATACACTCACTCATTCATTCATTCATTACGAAATCTCTAGAACTATGAAGCCTACAAACTTGAAATTTGGCAGGTATATTTCTCTCGGCTTCTAGGTGAGGGTGATAGAGGGATCAAATTTAAGCAACATTTACCTCTTCCATTTTTTTCTCTGGGTTTTTTGAGATAAAAAAAAAAGTTGAAATCCTACTTGCAGGAAACAGTTGTTTGGAATCTGCGGAGACACTTAAAGGCATTGGTATTCGAGACACCAGTGGGATCCGATGAAGAACTGGTAGCCGGAATCGCCATAGCTGCGGACCAGATTCGCGAAGAACCAGGAGCTTTTGAACTTTTTACGTCAGTCCATGTGGCGACGTTGTGAAGCATGCATTCATGCCAGAGAGAGTGAATTAGAACACTTATTATTGATGAAAATAGGAAAGAAAATTCCACATCCTGGTTTCGAACAAGGAACCTTCTGCTCACCATGCAGACGCGCCAACCAATTGCGCCACTGTGGACATGGAAGCATTAACGCTATCTACATGTCATTAGGGCTGGTTGGAGCATTACCCAGTTCGTAGGCTGGGACTATCTTTCCTGCTGCGTATAATCGTTCCTGGTTCGAACCCAGGCTGTGGAATTTTCTTTCCTATTTTCATGAATAATTTCAACATCTGAGGTTTGGCGTGAAAAAGAATTAAAAAAGAAAAAAAGAAAAAAAATCCTCTTAAGACCTTTCATTTATTAATCTAGAACGCTTATTGTAAAACATTTGCATGTTTCATAAAAAACAAGTCATATTATTGTACTGTATATAATGTGTTTTTTGTTCTTTTTATTACATGATTGACCATGATTTTGACGTGGTCCATATATTACATCTACGCGACGAAATTTTTATCTCAAATTCAATACCCAGAGAAAAAAATGAAAGAGGGAAATGTTGCTTAGATTTGATCCCTTTATCACCCCCATGTTTGTACACTATCCTGTATACATAAATATGAAAAAACTATATTTTTCTCCGAGCGACGCCGGGTACTACAGCTAGTTTTATATAAATCTTAAGTACGAGATGAATACGTTATTATTTAGGAATGTCCTCGAAATTATTTATATAAGAGATTTGCATGATTATGTTCGAGTTGGAGCTCGGCTTTTTTCATCTCTTTTAGAAATCAAAAATTCCGTTTGAGCCTTGTAATAACCGCCTTAACCAATTGAGCCGAATGTGATTTTGAATTTCGCCTGAAACCAACTTCTTATCAATATTTTCTTTTATTCCCCCCCCCCCCTGCCCTTAGAAAGTCAAAATATTTATTCTAAGTTCCGCTTGAGCTCTGTTATTTTTAGACGTTGGTCGGAGGGAAGGCGAAGTATCGGAGGCCGCTATCAATTCATAACGATTACGTTTCGCCCATTTCCATTTCAAATGAGCATTTTGAGAAAGATGGCTGCTCCTCTCCTTCTCTCTTTGCTGCCAAGAGCTCTTAATTTTGATTTACGGCTTCTCCTCTTCACTTTTTTTATGGCCTCCATGTCTTTATGAGCTTAGTCCTCATTTCATTTCCTACAACATCTGCCCGGCTGCACTCCAGGAACTTTGGCTTCCACTTTTCGGAATGCCCACGCTGATAGGAAAGGAACTCTTTGGAAAGTAAAAAGTAATCAACCGAGACCTCCAACTGATGTTAAACATTCGACCTGAAACCATCCATTAAGATATTTTATAGCATATCTATTCAAATAATGAAAATATACTCCACTTTTCCTTGCTCTTATAATCTCTTGAAAGTTTGATGCTTGGTTATTAATCTTAAAGTTTTAGGAATTGACATCGGTATTTTATTATATTTTGGGAGAACATTTATTTTTTGATTAAAGCAGTAAATAATTTAAAAAATATTCTAAATATGTCTAGCACAGTAGTTCTTTAATACATTTTTCCTGAAATAAATTTCGTTCTTATTACACATGCATCAGATTATCGACATGTTCGCTCTTGGCAACGATGTTTATTAATATGACAGTGATAATGATGAAGGTCAGACGTATCGATAATATGGCGTCGTACGATAATATATGGAATAAATTTAATCTGCCGATAAGTTTATACGTATAAGAAACGAGTTCATCGTTTTTTTTGAGAGAAAAATAAAACGAAGGCATTCATATCTCATAGATTTTAAGTATACAAAAATAAGTGTAGCAGACGACTCCAGACTTGAACCCAATCGAAGCATTGTGGGATGTGCTGGAACGCCGTAATAGAATGCACATGTCCCCGGTCACGAATCGTCATCAGTTGCTGGACCGTTTAACGACTTGTGATGACAGCAAAGTGTAAACAACTTGTGGACAGCCTTCCTCGTCGTGTTGCAACAGTAGTTGCAGCAAAGGGTAGCCCAACGCGTTACTGACGACAGCATTTCCATAGAGGGCACGTGTAACGGGGTGTCCGGATATTTTTGGCAAGGCAGTGTATATACACAGAGTTGGATGATAGCGTGCGCGTACCCAGTTCATTCTAGAAATTCTTAGTAGAGTTCAGGAATCTCGGTTAGCAAATTTAACTTTTCCATAACTGCCTCTTCAAATCATATTTTATATGTGTATCACTTCAAATATAAGCGGAATGGAATGAATTCTTTGAAAACGCTTAATTATAATAAATGGCCTGATTTGCACAGAATTTGTTTTTGTCACTCACGACTAATGGAAACAACACTCACCATGAAAAACTATCCCAAAACAAGATGCATTTTTAAAGGAACGTTCCCCAATGGCATCGGTTTGAATTATATGTGAGACAATGGTAAAATATATGTTTTGATAGTCTACCAAATGATGCCCTGGTAAACCAAATTCTGTCTACTTAGAGTGATTGTGATGTCTCTTTGGTTTGGTTGCTTTTGTGAGATTCTACTACAAGTTTCCCTGAAGTTCCCTTCTGCATTCGGACTTTAGCAGATTCTGTTTAGCATATTCAAGAAGTGTTTTATTATCTGTCAGTGTCCTAATATTATTATGTTACTGCATTTTGATAGCAATGTGATCAGTCCAAATTGCTAGACGCAAGTGTTCACAAAAAGTGCTTGAAGATGTCAAATTCTTGGAGAATAAATATGTCGCCAGCCTATTCACATATGGCTGAAGACGAATTCCTGGTATTCCAGCGTGGCTTCGATTGAGACCATGGTATTCTACAGTAGATCGTCATGTGGATCTCTATGATGAACGTACAGATCAACATGCACCAAGCGATTAACTTTGCCATTTCGATGAGCTGGGGTGTGGGCTTTCTAGTTCTCGAGACCATCGAGTCACGGATCCTGTAGGAATGAATGTTTGTATTTGCCCGGATATAAATACGATCACGATGAAGTGAAAAAGTGAAAACACAATAGTCTCCAATATCTTAACAAAACTAAATTAAAGAGAATCGACGCATTGAACTCTGTTTTTTTCGATTAGATTCTCCTTCTCAGCAAAATTTTATGTACCTTTTAATAAGTAAATTTGAGTTTTTTTGGTAGCTTGATGATATGTTTTAGTTTAGAGAAACGCCAAAGAAAAATTTTATAATAAAATATTTAAAATCAGAAACAGACGGAACATGCAGCTCCCCCCTCGCCCCCCGCAAGTGACCACCTTGCCAACTAATTCTGTTGATTGGAGGACCCTCCCCCACAAGCAGAATTGGGCCATTACTCAGCCCCCCTCAGGCACCTCCCCCCTCAAAAAATCCTAGAGATGGAATGATACCAATGAGATATTTCACCCGCATTGTAAATATCAGATGTCATACATTTTTCAGAATACTTGGATGTGAATATATATAAGTTCAAAATGAATATTTTTTGGTATTATAAAGGACCAAATTTATGATCAAATGTCTCGATTTTTTCCTTTTCTTAATTTTTATTTTGTAAAGTTAAATAACGCTTTAAGATTTTTCTTTTATTTAAATCCTGTCCGTTTCGATTGTTGTATTTTTTGCCGATTCATTTCGAACATTTTCAAAAGCAGTGTCTCATTTTTAATACATGTAATCCTAACCTCGTTCTTTTCAACATTTTCTTCCATATTCCAATAACATGCACTCGCATAATTTTTTTGCCAGTGAAAGAAAAAACGAAAAACATAAATGAGTTTCGAGTTTAAAGTAGTTTTCAACAGTAAAAAAAAATATATTTTTGATAAATGACGAAGAAAACAGTAAGAAAGAAGAACGTATATGAAATTTATCTGCAAAAAAGGAAGGGAATATTATTAAAAAATTCTTTCTCGTTTCCATTTTTAAAAATTCTGCGAGCTAATTTCTCTGAAGAAAAAAGGAATTTAACAAAGTTCTCCTCATTAAAATGCAGGAAGAAAGAAAAAATAGCTTCGAAAGAGAAGAAGAAAAAAGAATTCAATAACTATTGATTAAATTCAACAGGCAAAATTTCCATTTTGAAACGCAAAAGGAAATGAGATTCATGTCCGGTGGCTGCTTTTAATTAACATTTTGCTTAATTTGAAAAGGAAAAGTTAACTCAAAACGTTTAAGTTAAATATAATCATTTCAGTCAATTGAACGGTATTAAGGGGAAAAAATTTATTGTTTTAAGATCTTTGTGTTAATATATCTACTTTAGAATCCGTTAATTTTTGAGATTACGTAAACTAACATCAGTTTAAATAGAGCGTTAAATTAAGCAAACCTTTCATTCGCATCGAATTCGATAATTATTGGTGCCAACCCGCGATTGATCGTTTTGTGTTCATTAATGAAAACTCAACAGCCCACCTCAATTGGGAAAATGCAATAAACATAAAGAAATGTATCATTATAGCTCTAAATGAAAATTACATGGCATCTCTTTATTATAAAAGTATAAATTACTTTTTTATGGTGCTATAAAACTGATTTCCAATAACGCGGTGGCAAATAACTCCGGATTATTTTAATACATAAAAAAAAAATCCTCCCTGCCACTTAGTTTTTTAACACTGAGATTTTCTTGATAGATATAACTTCTTTTTTTCTCTCTCCTTCTTTTGCGGAGAAGTTATCCAGGAATTATTTTAATGGTTCCACGAAACGATAATGGCATCGTCAGTAATTTCGCTGCCGACAAATCATAAATCAACTTTCTTTTAATGCGTTTTTCCCCTTTCAGTTTTTTTTTCTTTTTCTTAATCTTTCATTTTTATACTTCGCTGCAATAACTTATTTGCAGTCTATAACGAAGATTAAAAAAAATCCATAGCAATTCTATGTAAACTGTAAGTCACGCATTTCATTAAAACTACAAAAAGTAAGCAAGAATTTACATAGTGTACAAAAACTTTTATTGAACTTTAGGATACGTTCATGAAAACAGCCATAAAGATATCCTGCAATTTTTTAATAGTTTGTTCCGCAAACCCTGTAAAACATGTAACATTTCGATTAATTTGAATAGATTCGTCAAATAGCCAAAGCAAATGAGTTGATGACGTTTGCCATTGTTGTCACGCTTTATATATTTTATCAAAATTTAATTAAATTATGTGACTGGGGAGCGCTAACCGTTTACTAAATTAGTCGGTTCTACGCAGCTGCAATAATGACGATTCTACTAAAAATTCAGATATAAACTGATTTAGAACTTGTAAAATGAATATTTTTTATGAAAAAACGAACTTCTTCCTTGGAGTATCTATGATGCATGACCATCTACATTTTTTGGCGCTGCCTTTTCGTTGGAGAGAAATGAAATGGTTCCAATGACACTGTAAAAATAAACTGTGAATTATGTGAAAAGTATTCAGAGACACCTCTTATAAAATCGTATTTTAATCGCACTGATATATAAATTGCACCGTTGGAAAGACGAATACCCAGTATTGCTATATTTTCATTCTGATAAATGCCGAAATAAGTCTGCAAGAGCTTTTTAAAATCGTCTTCCCACATTAAAGAATAGGAGAGGAAATTCTGTTCGGTGGCCGCGAAGGTATATTTGCTAAAATTTTGTATAGCAATTACATTCTACTCTACATATTATAGTATAAATGTCATTATTATACTGTTTCTTGGTTAATATGCAATCGTTTCATTATTATATTATTTTTAAAACATCATTTAAATCTTAATTTTTAGCCATTAAAAGTTCATCACACACATTAAGATTCTCTCGCTCGTTGTGATGCCCATCTGTCTTAATTGCTAATTTCGTTATGTCGAGGTTAGAAAGTTGGATGACCAATTTTGAAGGAGGATTGGGGTTGAGGGGGAGAGGGATTCCATTAACGAGCGGCACTTTTTTATTTTAATCCCCTTTTCACGGCTTGAGCTTTTACACTAGTCGTGTTATGAATGAGAATCACTCACCTTTTGTTAATGGACGACGCTTTCTAATGAACTCTAGCAAAATGTGACAGGGATTGGGGGTGAAACCTCTGTTTCCATCGTTGCTTTTTTAACATAGGGAAAAACACTAGTGGGAGAAAAAAATTGCAATATTGGACAACCTGTACTAAAGGCAATTACATATGAAGATAATGTACACTTAAAAGTTTAAAAATGTGTAGTCCTGTGGAAAATTAGTACAGGTATATGGTTTGGAGTGAAACTCTTGTTCTTGCTCACATAAAATTTTCATGCCGTTTCGTATCGATTTTGAGCTTTTATTCCGTAATCCTTTTTCTCTGATTTTCTTTGGTTTCCCCCAGTCCTTTTTCTCACTCGTCTTTGAGATGTTCACGTTTTCCTATTCACACATCGATTTGTCTTTATATTTTTTCTCTCTTCTCTCTCTCTTTCGTGGTCTCCTTTGCACACCTTCGATTTTTGCTTCCCACTTTTGTTGCCTTGCTTCTTGAAAAATGTAACTTTTGATGTTAATGGAAAATAAATTAAAAAAAAAAATCCTAGCTACTTTTAATAAATGTTATTACAGTTCTAATGTTTGTAAAATAATACAGATTTATCACATTGTTCTGATATTTTGACATTTCATTTCAAGAAAAAATTAGAAATGTCAATATTTGTTATATTTTGACATCTGGCTACGTGTTTCCTATTAGTCGATACCATATGCGAGATTAGAGTGAACAAAGGCCACCGGCTTAAGCACATCGTTATTAATCTTCTTGACCTTTATGCGAACATCGTTCATATCATTTTGCGAGCCATAGGATCATTTTGCGTTTATGATAAAAATAGAATTCTGTTCGTAATCTTGTACCAATTGTTTAGACACACTAATAATTATAATTAAACTGTGTTTGTGTCATAAGGCTTGATGAACTCCTTATGTAGATAACTGACTTAAGTTCGAGATTTTCCCTTTCAGAAATAAAAGTGTATTCATTGGTATTACATAAATGGCGCTATTTACCAATCAGTATAGCTTGTTTGTTTTGCAGTCGTACCGATCACGTTTAGAAAAACGTGAAATCAACTTGAATGGATTGGACGAACTAATTCCTCAGGAGTATTCTACAAATAAATATTATTTGTTTCATTCTTTCTTCTGAAAAGGTGTGTCAGAAATTGCAATTTGTGTTTGGTATAGAAATATCTAATAACATTGTATAGTATAGTCCATGTCTTACACTAAAAACATTGTGAAATTATAATTTTTATATTTAAAGTTACGTAAAAGAAAATTCTATACTTGTTGAGCTATCATTGAGTCGAATTGGTGTTAATCGCGATGCACTTCATCAAATTTTAACTAAATCCATTTACCTAGTAAAATTTAATGTTGATATATTTGCTAACAAGTTGAAGCCTCTACTCTTTCATTCTAACTTTTCTATTATTGTAACAAAAAAATTATTTGAACATCTATTTTTTAATAAATAAAATTATCAAATGAAGTGCGTCTTGTGTTTTCAGACTCTATATTTTTTTAAAGTTCCACATGTTACTTAGACTATTTAAAATTTTAACTAAATCCATTTAGAGACAGCGAAGAAATTTGTCAAAAAAAATTAATCATTTTCCTCCTTAAGCATCTCAAGGAATTGGAAATTAACTTTCGTTTAAAAACATTTTTTATAGGGGATCGATTGAAAATGGTAAACATTTGTAGAATATCTAATGCCGGAAGGTTAATTTTGCTCGGTTCGACAAACATCTGTTCGATTAAACAAACAAACACTTCATAGTGGAGAATAAGTTTTGCTGTAGAATCCAAGTTGTCAAAAATTTAATCCGAAGGCTTAGCTTTTAGGAAAACATGCATCATTTCTAGAGGGATATTGATCATGGAGGCTGGATTGAAATTGCTTGGTGGTACGACCAGGATAATTTTGACTTTCTGGAAAGGAAGGAAGGACGGAAAGCTTATTATTATTATTATTATTATTATTATTATTATTATTATTATTATTATTGTTGTTATTATATTAATGACAACGTAATAATTCTTACATCAATAGATATGTTTAATGATTAATTGACTTTTACTGTTACGAACTCAAATCAGGAAATATGCTCTTGTTAATATTGTTTTGATTTTTAAAAAAGTTCGTTGACACGACAATCATGGTGACACATTTGTTTATCAAATTCATTTCCTCGGCAAATCATTTATGTGTAATATTAATCAGGACTCGCGAAACAGTTTTCTTTTGTCAAAGCGCATGTAATGATAGAAGAAAAAAATAGAATTAAATATTTTACGAGCACGATATATATCGAGAAAGAAAGGGAAGTTTCACTTTGATTCAAAATGGTTGAAATTAATAGATTTATTTTTGCTATATTTCTGAAGTTTCTGTTTAGAGAGTGAAATTTCATAGTGGTTAACGAGCACGTAAGTTTGTTACCTCTTTAATAAATTTTCGTTTATGGCCCGTAATTACGAGTTAATGATGGCAAGTAAGCTTTTAAATATAATAAAGTGCCGGTGGAAGTTCCTTGTTGATGATTCGAAATTAAATTTAATTCCTTTCTGTAAAGGTGGCTTATTTTGTGCATCCTGCTTTTCATCATGACAATTTATTTGTTTATTCTTAGAAAGACACAAACTTAGGAGCACATTTGAGTAATTTAATGATCTAATAATAATAATAATAATAATAATAATAATAATAATAATAATAATAATAATCATAAGGTGAGAGAGATTACAATATACACAAATATGAGAAAAAAGAAGAGGGAAATGAATATTATTATATTCTTTGCTTATGCAAATAAGCTTGCTCTAATTGTGAATAAACTCACTTATTTAACTTGATTTATTAATTAAACAGTATCTATTAATCATGAAGACATTGGGTTCATTGTTACTGTAGAAGGAGCTTGCGCTCGTAGATCCAATTAATCTACTATCATCATTAATAATTAGCGAAAAGGAACTTAACCTGATTGTTAATTAATAAATTCACAGGTTAAATGAAATTTTGATTAATTTTGTTTGCAGCGATATTGATTTTTCCGGCTGTATTGGTTCGTCAAAAATTTCACCAGCCGAGGTTTACAAACCTCATCGGAATATCCTAACTGGCATTCTAATATTTAAAGCTGCTGTCTAATCCAGCAGATGAAGTGGGCTTAAAATTAAATTTTTCTTTCTGTGTACTAGTGTGCTTAAAATAAGCATAAGATATAAAACAGGTATCATTGATTTCGATAGAAAGAGGAAGAAAGAAGTGGAAGATTTTGAAGAATCTTTTTAGAGAAAAGAATCAAATATCAGTAGTCCTCAGAAACATTGTACAATAAATATATTTTGCAAATTTATAAGAACTGACAAGACTAAATAATAACCCGAACTAATCTAATTAAATAATATAAAGAAGACTGTTTAAGCGATTTGGTTTTAATTAGGAACAAATGCAACTTTAAATAAAAAAGGAAGGAAACACAGCTTTAAGAAGGAAAATGAGGCACTTATAAATAAATCGTTAATCATATATGTTATAGCAAGTAATGCATATCTTCTGAAAGTGTTAACAATTACATTTTCTTATTAACAATTTAAACTAACTTAATTTTTAATTTTGTCTTTCGCTGAAGATGGGTACCTGGTACGCGAAATACGTATCCGGTATTTCCTTTAACCTCCTTGTGGATTAAAGGTTTTCCTTTTTGGTTATTTCTTTATTATCGTCTTCGTTGTTAGGATTGGCAGTTGTTAAAAGATTGACTTCCAGATTGGTTGTCATATTAAGCTGTGATTTACAGAACTTTTGGACTATTATTACAGATTCGACCGCGAGGGGGAAGCAGGAGTTGATATGTGTTGGAGACGCTGTATAGAGAGAGAGACTGGCAAACGAAACCCCTACCGCCATGATTATTTTAAATCAAATTTCTTGGACATTAATGTGAATATCGATTAAATTTTAATTTCACTATTTTTTAATTTATTAAAAATGATTTATTCTGAATTTGAAGTTTTTCACATTTTTGTGTATGTCTCTCGGTCTGTGAAAGAGAGAACTCCATGATACAATGTTGACGAATAAAGACGGATGAGGAGCAGAATCCGTATTCGTCTCTTTATGCTTCATAAATGATGGCTTCACCCTATACAACACTTTTAAAGAATTACTTACGAACAACTGAAAACTTTCAACAAATTCTTGAGTTGACTTTTATAATCTTAATTCGTCTGCATACATCCGCGATCGCACTTTCTTGGCCATTACCAAAGACTCTGATCATAGGTTAGAATGGGGACAAAGATAGATTTGAAAACAGAGAGCTTGGCTTTAGTTCGTAGCTCATGATTCGTTACCAGTGATCGTCATAATTCGCCACCGAAAAGTTGGCGCAGTTATACGAATATCTAATTCTCGGTTCTACCACCCATCACTCGTAAATGCAGTCCGAGTCTCAATGGAGCTCCCCTAGCATGGTGTCAGTCTTGAAAAGACCAGAAATTTGTCTTAGCTACATTTGGCTACAAACCGATCTAGCGGACGTTGAAGGTCAATGCAAAAAGTCCCATGGAGGATAAGATCATCAGCAAAGAGCATCTTCTCCATCAAGCAGTTTCCACACTAACATGCTCATAGGGCTTGGTAACACTTAATCACCCGACAGTTCATCACCCGACGGTTAAACACCGACATTTAATCACGTCGATGTTTAATCACTTGCCATTTAATCACCGGACATATAATCACGTGATTGTTTAATCAACGACGTTTAACCACCAAAAAATACGTGATTTTTTAATCACGAACGCTGAACCACTAAAAACATGAAATGAGGAGAACAATATTTTTGAAAAAATAGAAGTTAAGGTTAATTTTTACTATCTGCACAATCGCAAGTGCGTTGCGCAACCGCAAGTCCCACTCTCGACCCTGCGGGCCTCGCTGGTCACTGTTTTCTATTACTCGAACGCCTTCGGTGTTCTGTCTACGATGTCCCCCTTCGGGAATTAACTAAATATACATACTCCAACCTCTTTGGTTACAGGGGGCAGTTGGTTCCCCCCCCCCCGGCCAGTGACAGGATTAATGGCCAGTACTTATTTTATTGGTCACAGAAATCGTGACAATTTAGTTTGCGGATTCACTCATCGCGCGAATGTGCAGATAGTAAAAATTAACTGAATTTATTCAAACATAAGATAAATGGGCAATACATCAAAAATAAACTAAAATCTCACGTTTTGAATAGAGATCCACTGTATTTTGAAACGTTGTTTTTGTACCTGAAATCTTTTTGGCACAGTTGGTTGTGAACCTGCAATGCTTTGCAAAAATCCCGTTCCTTGCATTTGTATATCCTTCTCGATTCCTTTCGTAAAAGTCCATAGTGTCGGATGGTAACATTGAAAAAGTGCATGTAATCCATAATGTCAATCCTCAACAATGTTTGTAGTTCTGGCTATTCTTTCTGTTGCTGTTTGAAAATGGTTTCACGTTTCAATTGGGACGATGGCGGGATTGTAATCGTGTCAGAAATTAGCTTAAATTTTTTTTTAGTGCTTAAATGTCGGTGATTAAACAATCAGGTCATTATATGTCCGGTGATTAAATGTCAAGTGATTAAACATCGACGTGATTAAATGTCGGTGTTTAATCGTCGGGTGATGAATTATCGGGTGATTAAGTGTCCGTATACCGCTCATAGCCTTGGCTGTCCCTATCTATCCTGTCCATAAAGCCAAAGAAAAAAAGGGGAGTTCATCTATCCTGTGCGCACTCTTCGCGGAGTTCATTACGGTCGTGACTTAATGCCATTTATCCGGACACACATCTCAGTGTTTTCATACAATGACGTCATAGCATCCAGTATTGCCTATTCACTGCGTATTATTGCAACACACTCTAGAGCTTCTCCCGAGGAACATCTTTTGCATACTCCTAGGATGTCTCAAATATTTGCCCTGGAGAAAAGATGTGATCCATTGGGTTTCAGCAAGATCGGAAACCACACTACCGTCTCGATAGTTTAGATCCGACTATTTCCCAATTTCAGACACTCTCCAGACAGCGTAGATTTTCCGGAATGCTGAGCAAAGAAATGCCTCGATACTTGTTGCAACTTTACGAGGAAATTTAAAGAAAACATCCCTTATTGAATGATGCTGCCTTAAATAAATAAACGAACTTACATTGGTTGTCAGTTCAGACGAATCGATATTTCGGGATATAGACACATGATGCTTCCCCAAAGCCTAGATATTCTTCGGGTGAATGCATTACGTAGAGGCAAATATAGAAGATCAACAAATATTCACTTACATTCGCCCAGGTTCAGCTAAATAGGTTGTTATTGTTCTTCTTTGCAAGGCTTTAAACGAATCCTCTAACACTAGTCAAAGCTTTATTTTATATGATAATCCAGAAATATTTATATAAGAGTTCCTGCTCCATTGAATCAAATATTAATGTTTCAAAGATCTGATTACATTGTCGTTACAGTAAAGAAACTTCGTAGTCGAAGTCTCATCTCTTAGCCAAAGGCTAAAATGATTTTTTTTTTCAATTTTCTCGAGCGAGGAAAATTTCACCTGAACTTGTTCCCCAAAATAAATCTGTGGAGAAGATTCGTGTCGCCTTTTTGAAACTTTCTTAACCCGTAGCTCTCTGAGGAAGAAATAAAAGGGTGATAGTTGAAGGGTGGGTTTTTTAGAAGGAACCACATGAAACCAATCGAGGGAAGAAGGGCGTCGGAGGAAGCCTCCTGGGCGCCGGCAATGCTTGGCTCTTCAGCAGCATTAAGTGACAGATTGCTCCAATTTGAATTTCATTGCTTTTTTTTCCCTCTCCGTGTAGAAGACAGCATGAGCCGTAAGAGTATCGGTAGGAGGCGAAATAAACCCTTCTATCGAGCTGTTAGGAAGAAAAGAGGAGAGGGAGGGAAAGATGCTGTCGTTGCTCCTCCGGAAATGGAACAGGAAGAGACCGTCGTCTTCCTTTTGCGACGCCGACTGTGTTAAAAATTAGATAGACCGAAGTGAATGAGTGAGGAGTTTGAAAGAGTGAGTGGGAGTCTCTTTCGGTTTTTTTTTCTGACGGTGGAACCCCCTCGTCGTCACTCCCGCAAGAGGTTGGCTGGCAATCTCCCAGTAGTTTAGGCGGAGAGCAACTTCGCCTTCCACTTCATTGATTGCCAATGTTCCTTCAATTGAAGCTGGAGAGAAATAAGAGGAGAGACAGAGAGCAGTGCCTTAGAGAGGAATGGAAATTGCATTTTTCTCGAAAACAGAAACGATTTCATATATAAGGGGGCGTTGTATGTATACTATATTTCTTTAACAACTAACATAATAAAAAATATATAAAAAAAATAGCGAAATTTATTTCTCAGCTTAAATCGAGCAGGAACTAATGCTAATCTCAATGGTCACTTTGAGTCGCGGCGAATTCAAATTGCAGTCTAGAGATTTAACTAATCAGGAATTAGGCGTCGAGAGGCTTGACCAGTTTTAAACAACAAGAATGTCGTTGATATCGAACATAGGGTCACTGTTGGATACTTAATCGAATAGGGGTCCACTGCTATTGGCCATTCACGCTTGGGAAATCTCTCTAAATGGAGCCAAGAAGACGGAATCATGTCGACGAACACGACGATTAGAGTTGTACATTGAGCCATTTGAACTTAGTTATTTAGCAGTAGTTAAAAGGAACGAACTTCCTGTTTGAATAGGAAATTAGTTCAAAATACCAACTTAAAAGAAAGTTTAGGTACTTTATTCCATTGAGAGATTTCTCTGTTAAATTATTCACAACTTACATTTACACAGTTTACCTTCCACATTTTAGAGTGTTTTTTCATAATATTTTGAAATAATTTTTTTATTAGAAACATTCACTAATTCTTGTTTCTTCAGAACTATACTTTTGTTATTCCATTATTTAAACAACGCTGCTTATAACTTCAATAACTCGAAACTATTTGCTCCAGTGCAAACGATGCCACTTTAAACAGTTTAACGACATTCGTTTACCTTTGCCGCGCCTGTAATTAGGCTTTATACTGGAATTCTATATATTCTAGAGAAAATATAATATGCCTGTATATATTGGCTATATAAGTGTTGCTGAGTTTGGCTTTTCCTATTATTAAAATTCCAATAATGTATTTAATTACTAATCTATCGTTACTTAACGGAGAACAAATTTTGATTTTTATCGTAAGCCTGGTTAATCAATCATCAAAACCGCACGCCGTGAATCAGTGACAGCGGCTTTCATGCATATGTTTCCGTTGAAAACAGATACATAGAACGAAATTAGAATTGAAAAACCTGTATTTTTTATTCGACAATCCAATTAAAATGGATTCAAAGTAATTTTATTTGAAAGCGACATCTGCAACTCATTTGCAATGAAGGATAAGCAGAATTGCCAGAACAAAAATTCATTTCGTAGATTGAAAAATATTAAATAAGGAGAAGTAAATTAAAATTTAAGAAGGCAAAATTAATTAAAAGTGATTTTTTAAATTTATTTTCCTACAGGTTGGCTGGGAGTTCTGTGTTTCGCCGTTTCTCTTTTCTTGGCGCCGTTCGTTGTGGCGCTTTGCCGGCGGAAAAGCACTCGTCTCTCGGCGGTGTTTGGAGGACTCGTCATGGCCCTCGCTTGTCTTTTCGCTTCCTTCGCTCAGCAGGTATACTTTACAATTAAAAAAAAAAGTCAGAATTCCTTTTAGACAGAACTTGTATTTTCAAACTATTATTATAATCTATAATTATTACAGATGCATCAAGTGTTGCTGAGTTACGGCGTCCTTCTGGGAATAGGTATTGGCCTCACGAGGGAAACCTCAAATCTGATGATTGGTCAGTATTTCAAGAGACGAAGGGAGTTCATCGAAATTATTATCCAGTCGGGAAGTGGAATAGGGATTGCGTTAATTTCCGTTCTGTTAAAGGAATCTGTTCAGTAAGTGTGTAAATAAATCATTAAAATGCCCCCATTTATTTCTATGGAGAGTAATATTAAAAGAGAGCATTTTAGAAAGTTTAAAAGACAATTTTAGCCCTTAGGACTGTTATACTTGAATAAAAGAGTGTCCAGTCCCGGACTCTTTTCGGTGCTGGCAATGAATTGAAGCTGTAATAGATATTGATATAATTAATAATCTAAAAAAATAAAATTTCTCTATCTATATTAAAATTTGGTTACTACGTAAAATCAACAGGCTGCTATTAAGTTCTACCTTAATAATAATGCGCGAGAATTGCATAGCCTAAGAGCTTAAAAAAACAACAACTAAAAAAACCTGATTCATTCATGTAAATAGTTTAACACTTAGAATACTTTATAGCTCTTTTTAAAGTTAAAAATAAAATAAAAGTGACAAACTCTATGAAACTCTAATAATCTTTATAAGAAAAGGTGTACTATTCCTCAAGTTAAACAACTTAAATGAAAATAAAATCTTTTTTTGTATTTTAGAACGTAAGATGTTTACTCAAGAAAGGTTAAAATAATAAATAATATTGTTTATAGGGTACTGTGCAAAGAGTGTAACTTAATCTGATCAGGTGTAACCTGATTGAGATCTTTAGAAATTAGATTGAGCGAACACGACAGAGCTGTCGAGCGCTACGTTGTTCAACAAACGGACATGATTAACAGTGGGAGAAAAACTATAATAAAAAATTAATCAAAGAAACCTATGGTATTAAAAAGATGTAAAACAAGAAACTAAGCTTTCCAAGGAAGGTATAGGAAAGTAGCGGAAGCCCTGAGTTCATCTGCACTTTTTTAAGCCCCCCCCCCATTTTTTTATTATCAAAAAATTTATTTTCTCGAACTTAGTATTTTAGAAAAACTAAAAGAACCCTATCTTCTTTCCTTTCTCATCATTTTCGATTTTCGATCGGATGATATATCACACCATAGTTCTAAAGACCAAGTGACTGCTACCCCCACAACTCCGACCCCACTGGAAAAATTTGGCCCCAAACTTCATAGGAATGTAGATTTTGCCTAGAGGAATATGCATATCGAATTTCACTCCTTTACATACTTAATACCACATGATCACTTGGTCATCTATAACCCCAATGGGTCAATCAAAACCAAACTAAATAGTGAAGGTACTCATGCCATAGTAAGCTACATTCCGAATTTCAACCTTCTACCTTACAAAATGAGAAATTATGAAGGAGACGGACGGTCGAATTTCAACCTTCTACTTTAAAAAATGAAGAAATTATGAAAGAGACGGACGAACAGACGGACATTGTGAAACCAATAAGTAGCTCCATTCTTCCGCTACTTAATAATTTGACAAAGATATCAAAGATGTGATTTGAGTGACGAATTGCTTGTCTATAAAGTGATTGACAAGGATAATATTTCTCCAAGACATTTACCTTTTGCATACAGGGTGATTCAGTCAATTACGTAGGATTCTAATGGTTTATTACTCAGGAACTAATAAACATAGGAATGTCATATAGATCTTACAATGCACATTACACATTGAAATTTCACACCTCATGAACAACATGCTCGAAAAAATTACTGAACAGAGAAGCACCGTTTCTAAGGTAATTTTTTGCGTAGATTACAAAAACGACACTCATTTTTGCCTATCAGGTCTCAATTTTTCGTAAATCGTGATTGAAATTTTTATACAGTATTTTTATGTAAATTTGATACTTACACGTAAGTTTCAAAATTACTTATTATATTTTAAAACTACATATATATATATTTTATTACTTATATATATTTTATTTTCAGCTACATATAATACTTAAATAAATGAAAATGCCTACAGGAACTTGTAAAAACAATCCAGATAATTTTTGTTATATTTGGGATGTGTAACAACAAAGGTTTACAGTATAAGCGAAAAATATCAAATTACGTCAAAAAACTTTATAATCTATATTTCGAAATTGAAGCGGGAGATCAAATTAATTAAGTGAAGCTATAGTGTTTGGTCTAAAATGTCTTAATTTACAGAAATTATAAAATTTTAGTATGCGATTTACCAAAATTGAGACCCGATAGAGAAAAACTGTTTGCAGATTCGGAATCAGCGCACCCAAATTATCAAAGTAACTACTCTTCGCCTAGTAATTTTTTGAAAGTTAAAAATTGTTGGTGGACAGTGTAATTAAACGTACGTGAAATTAGAAGAATAGAAGTGCAACAATAGGTGGGTAGATACGTAGACTTTAAAAATGATTAACTAATATTCAATTTTTAACTATTTTTGGGGTTCAAAATGGGGAGGGGGGGGGGGTCGCATTATACACGAATAAATAGGTATTCGAAGCTGTCTCAGTCTGAATCATCATCATCATCATCATCATCTGAGTTTCCAAATAATTGACTGAACTCATCAGCACTTTTTAGAAATTTTTAAATATCATGTTTTTTATTATCATTTTTGTTTTTAACAGTTTAATTTATTTATTGGGTTTATTGGACAATAAAATTTGAGGCATTGAAGTGCCACCATTGTCTCAACCGATCGGACACTTCGTTTGACCCTTCATTTCAAACTTGTCTGGCTGGGTCACTTCGGACATAGATGCAAGATCGTTTTATTACAACCAATAAATTTATGGAAGAATTCTAAAAATTTTATTATAAATAGATATTTTGAATCTTAATGATTTTTATAAATATTTTGTTATTTATTTATCTTTTGAAGTATTTAAATATTTGAAGTATAAATTTTGTAAAGTTTAAATATATATAAAAATTAAATATATTTTGTAAAAGTAAAATTTTAAAATTACTGGTAGTAATTGAATATTCATGTTGCTTGCAAATTTAATGTTCATTTAAATTATTTAAATTGAGGAATAATACACTTCACATATTAAATTATCTAATGAATTTTTATTAACTCTTGGCAATGTATATATAATTCGGCGGTCAAGAAAGGTTAAAGATTCTAATTAGCATTCTGATATGATACCAGCAAGCCCTGACATATGAAACTGTAGAATTAGAAAACAGTATTCTTAATGAGCTATTTTGAAAGATTGCTTTACTAATATCTAGTTTACATAGTATCCCTTTAAATGAAGCGTAAAATAACAAACAGATTTAGTTTGATCAAATACTTTGGCAGAAAATTCGTTGCGCATTTATGTTTTCATTTCATTTTTAAATGTTTATTTAATATTAATTTTGAAATTATAATTTTATTCTAGTTCTCTTGTGTGCTCCGGTTCTTGGCCTCGCGTTATTATTGCGTTTTCCTGCCAACTGTTCCTCGCCCATTTAATTATCGGTAAAGCGTTGTTTCGCTTGAACGTCGAGTTAAGACATTCATTTTCGACGACTGTGCAATCGTTTTATAGTAGAAATTGGGTATAAGAATTTTAGCGCTGGTCAGAGATGGGTAAGTTAAAAAATAAATGATTGTGACCAAAATTGAAACTAAAATAATTTCAGTTAATTATTTTTTAAATTTGTTTGCACTTGCGTACGAGATGGAGCGCACCATTTTAATTTCTGGGAACATTCGCGTACTCTTATTGTTGAAAATATATAATGTTCTCTTAATGAAAATTAATGAAAATTAAGGTTTTAAAAATTATTCTGCCATTGTAAAATTAAGTTTACGTTTTATCTAGTGAAATATGATAACCTTTATTTCAGGTAAGATGTGAATAAAAAGTTTTCTTACTAACTCGTAGATAATTCTATGATAATTATCTATGGATTGCTAGTAGACTCTTTCCTCTGTGTGAATAACACTCGGATTAGTTTAATTGGAAACCATCCCATTTGCCATTTAGTAGGATCAAAAGGAAGCGATAATGCATCTGCATAATCCCCTTTATATTTTTGATTGGATTTTTTTCTATAAACCGTTTCTGTAATGCTCATCTTTCTAACTTAACGGGCTAGCTCCATGTGATTCATTCTCTATGTAATGAAAGTTTACAAAGAAACTAATGCTTTTTGTTTTTTATCTCGTATACATAGGCAAATAGGAAAACGAAATTAATTTTCTATAAAATCCTATTAGAATTTTATGCATCTTCTCCATCGCTTAATAAATCTTTACATCCCTGTCGTCTGACTGAGCCACTGGACAGCATCTGTATTGGAGAACCGCTTCCCTCCATAAAGATCGAGCCGAACAGATGGAAGTTCGACGAATTCGAATCAGGGTTGTACAGTGGATGAGGGCAAGTCTGTCTAATCGAGTTTTGTACTCCCTTTCAAATGACAAACCGGATCACCGAGGCGTCTAATCCAACGTCTCACAGAGCTAACATTAACTGCCTTGTTTCCCATAGAAGTTCTTCGAGCGCTGATGAACTTCAGTGGATGCAATATGCTCCCCATTCAAGAACTCAAACAAACCATGTGCATTATACGATACGGATATTTGGAAACTTGCAGTTGACGAGTTAGGAAATTCGAATATTTAAGTTGAAGAATTCTTTTCCCTGCGATATTGACGAGATAAAAAATAGAAGGCATTATCTATTGGGTGCCTCTTGTAAATTGAAAACTTTGAGACGTTAAAGAATAATTCTGTTCTAAAATCTCGTGGTAGCATCTAGAATAATGCTTTTATCCAAAAAATAATAATATTGAATGATAAATATTTCGTTTTCATCCAGTTCGATCGGTTGGCGACTGGGATTGCAGGCGGTGACTGGCGTCATGTTCGTCTGCTTCGTCCTGGGCATATTTTACCGCTCGGCATCGCTCTACCACCCACAGCGGAGAGCCATTCTCCACCTCAAGAGCCAAAAAAAGAAGATCAAAGACAAGTCGAAGGTGGAAGACAAACCCCCTTACTTCGACTTCACCACCCTACGGCAGAACACCCTGCAGATCATCATGCTCGCCACGGGCACCGCCGCACTCGGCCTCTACACACCAATCTTTTGCCTGGTTAGTTGGGAAATGGGCGGGGGTGCATGGTTTTATGCTATAAGTTATAAATCTTATTTATCTTTTTCAATCCTTACCAAGCAATCCTCTTTAACATCCTCGAATGGACAATATAATTCAATACATAGAAAATGTAATTTTATTTTGAGAAAAGTTTGATCATATAAAGTTTCGCCAATTTAATCTGCCTTGACAATGTCGTTCTTCGTGCTTTATTGATTTCGTGGATGGGAGGTTTTTGTTGAGGGGAGAAATTTTGCCGAGAACCAGAGATTCCGGTGGTTGTGATGCAAAACGACAGAAAAAAAAAACTTTTTTTTTTTAAATAAGACAGTCGCAGGATTTATGCGTTTCAAAGCCTCGTGAATTGCAAATGCATTCCTGAATGGGTCAATAAAAGGGACGGAGTTCCATTTTCCATTGCATTCATATTGGATTCAATGAAATTCTCTATGGATTTTTAAGAAAATATTTTCCAGAAGGGAATCTGTAATTCAAATGAGTATAATCTCTAGACCATAAAAGAACGCTTTCATTTTCACTATAAAAAATTTTAAGGTTATTATCTCTTTTAATAGTGAAGGAAGGTTTCCTTCCACTAAATAAAATTATAGTAAAGTGAAAAATTTTTATGGAAAAGTGGATAGTAATAATTTTAAAAGATCCTCTCTCTATACTAAAAATAAGAGGAAATGAAGAGCACATCAGAATTCTTATGCGGAAAATTTAAACATTTTTTGCCGATCTTTTAATTTTTTAAAATATCTGAAACCTTTCGTACCTTCTGCGTCGACGTTTTCCTTTCTGAAATTTTCAAGGTTCAGGCAATTGCATTAAAAGTTGAAACGTTTGCGGAGAAGCAAACAGAACAGGTAAGGAATTCGTTTGGAATTCATAGGATGATCTTAGGAATAGAAATGAACCGTGAAGTAATGAAAGCGTTTCTGGAAGAAACGTCAGAAATTATTGAAGAATTTTATCGATTATCCACCTCTCAAAGATAGATCGACATTTGTTTAAAATTGCGGCGCAATAATTATTCGTGTAAGAGCAAGAATGACTTATATTCGAGTAATGCGTTTAGTTTTGCGCTATGAAGAGAGCATGTAAACGAATTCCCTAAAAGAAAGATTCGAATAGGCAGCGAACAAGAAAATGTATGTTTAAATCGTTTCACCCATCCAGAATTAAATTGACGGACACTATGGGACAGCTGTTCATTTACATCCAGGAGAGATTCGCGATCAAAATTGAAGATCAATAAAATATTTTACTCTTATTTCACAATTAAGGATAATTAAACAAGTTAATAAACTTAGATCCATTTAAGTACTTGTAAATATTTAAATCCCGAGTTGGAGTATCTCAGCCGGTGAACGAGGTCAACATTGAGTGGAGAATCGTGACTAGCACGACCGGGAGAGCTGCATATATGCTAAGGGAGTTGTGTGCCCCTCGTATGTCGCCATCCATTCTGATTTGAAGGAAAGGCAAAATAAATTGGACTGAGTTTGTTTTTCCTTCTGGTTCACTGACGGTCGGAGGGTTTCCTCTCCTAATACCGTTCGTCCATTCATAAATCTTCGTTTCGCACTCGTGACAGTGACGAATCGTGTCCCCGTGATGCTCCTCTGCCAACTGCTCCGAGCCAACGCTTGTTTTCCACTTGTCGAACTCATTCTGATCCAGTGATCCATCTTGGAACGCTCTCCTTTCACCCTCGCCTGCCGTCCTCTTTATAATTTCCAAAGGGTGGCGGTTTTTTTTTTTTATTTGCCTACTCTTGCAGAAAAGAAAACTCCTAGTTCGTCCACCAATCATCACAATTCGGTGCCGATAAACATTGTAATGATTTAGGGTAAGCTCCATTGCGTGTGTCGGTGGTTTGCACTCGGTTAGAATGGCGCAGCCGCCAATCCGTGAATGTTTGCGTGACCTCAGTTTTTGCAAACGATGCTAAAAGTTTTTTATCGTCTTTGTGTGTTCAACATATTTGAAGGCAATGATTTGTAAATTCAAAATTTGATTTTGCAAGACTGGGCCCATAGGAAAGCGCACATTAATCACACTCATTAAAGCTGAATGACATTAATGATGATCGCTTAGTTTCTTACAAACGGGTTTAGATTAATGTGTTTCTTAATGAAGGAATCAGAAATCTCAAATTTTTATGATAATTTATGAATCAATGAAAAATTGTTTATTTATACAAGGTGGATACAAAATTGACCCCCCCCCCGTTTTATTTTCGTAACCGAAGCAGATATGTTAATTTTGATGAATCCAATGAATAGGAAGTTGTGGGCGACCTATCCCATGGTGCACTTTTCATCATCCCAAATATGCAAATTAGGATACATTCAAATCCTATCTTAAAAACCGAAGACTTGTTCAGCATGGAATTCCGAACAAAGCAAAACAAAAAATTTCCAAAACAACAAAATTAGTGCGCTCATTATGAATCAAAAAATGTAAATACACGAAACTTGACTTCGTGAATAAGGCGTAATAAAATAATGAAAACAGCTAGCTCGGTGTCAGAGAGCGTTAAGGCGCAGATACAAATCCCTTAGGGGATTTCTTATTTGTCTCTTTAATAGCAAGCTTGGAAGATAAAGCAAAGCCTCAGTGGGTTGAACCACTGCTGGTTAACTTCAAATAGATCCAATGGTTATTTAACATCCTCGACACCGAAAAGGAAAGAAAGAAAGAAAATAACGGCAATGAAAATTTTTCTCTAGAATGTGTATAATGCCTGCGTTTATTGGCATTGCGTTTTCGTTGAGGACAAATACTGTTAGTTACTTTCAATAGACGACTATTATAGCAACTGTATAAAAATTCACTTTTAAAATTGAAGGGGTGGAGAAGAAGTTTATTCGATGTAACCGCCGTTAGCCGCAATGACGGCTTCAGTGTGAGACCAGAAGTGTTGATACGCCCGAATTAAATGGTCCTTCTTGATGTCGGCCATTATCCGACCAATGGCGACCTTGACGGAACCAATGGTATTGTGGCAATGTCGATTATCTTTCCGTTCAATAACACCCCACATATAATACTCTAGGGAATTGAGATCTGGCAAGTTAAGGTGGCCACAAATTCGGTGTGATGTGACATGCAGATCGGTTGCCATCCATTCTTGTGTTGTCGCAGCTTTGTATGCAGGTGCAGAGTCCAGCTGAAAGACATTCGGCCTTCCATTGCGAACGCTGTCTTATCCAGGACTCCAGAAGTTTATAACACCGCTATGTAGCCAGCAGCATTCATCCAAAGACCCTGTGGAAAGAAGTGGGGTGGCATGACTTGTCCTTAGCTACTCACGGCCCCTAACACCATCATAATTGCATGAAACTTTGTATGCATAATAAGTGGGACATCCGAGGGATCCGCACATAACCATCTGTCATTTCGCCGGTTCACCTTTTAGTCCTGGTCGAAATTTTTTTTTTAATCGGAAAAAAAAGAAACAGAGCATGTCAGGTTCCTCCGCATGTTTGACCTTGTTTAATAACTGCTTTGCTCGAAGCAGTCTTCTTGTCCTTGTGTTTCCGCTGACATGAACTGCCCTTTCCTCAGAAAATGCGATTATAACGAAGTTTTTCATCGACCACAGTGCAGATTGTGCCCTCGGAAACCTGGAGATCTTGGTCGATAGCTCTCATGGACATTCCTGGGTTCGATCGACAATGCTTTGTATCTGTTGTACAAATTGTGGTGTTCTCTTGCATTTCGAACTTTGTGTGTTTTTTTTGCGCTTAGCTACAGGCAACACATGTCCGCCTGAGGCTTCCGCTTCCTTCCGAAGTTTGTTCCCAAACGATCTGGCGACTTTCAAAAAACATTGCATTTTCAACATCGCTGTGCTGTACCTGTACGCAACGATCACGGCCTATCTTTTTATTTCTTGCGTTAGCTGATAGTCCGCCACTGATGTTCTGTAAAGATGAAAGTACAAATATTTGTGTACACGTAACTGCATGCACCCAATCACATGTCCTCAAATATCCTACGTACCCTGTACACTTTGGAAACAGGAGGCTCTACATTTGCTGCGTTTACAGTTAGACTGCTGATATCTGTCTAAAATTCTCCAGAGAGCTCTTTAAAATCGTGTTCCCATATCATCGATTAGGACTCCGAGCTTATGTCTCTTGAAGGTTCGTACTTTCCAATGCTGTCATCTCGCAATTACTAACAGTATGGACGCAGATTTAGAAATCAAAGGCATCTGTAAGGTTGTGGGACTATTGCGCGTATTAGCAGATTTTATCCGAAGAACTAAGGATTACGCTTTCACCGTATACAAGTTTCTTCATTCACAATATTCTTCTGATTTAGCTCCTTATAAGAGTTAGCTCTTTCGCAAGATGAAAATCAGGCTGAAGGCAGATTTAACACAAAAGTGCTAAAGACACTAATCGCAAGAGGCTTGAATTCCATTTGTGATAGAAGCGAAGGTGACGATAATAAATAACATCCAACTATGATGTATGTTTATGTACTTCAGAAATTATTGAATATAATTTCGTAGTATTTGAAATAAATATAAAAATGGAAATTTAAATATATGAAATTGTATGGGAATAAATAATATTTTAAAGAAAAATTTGACACATGAAAAAAAAAACATTTTTGAATGCAGACAAATTTATTTTCATTCTTCGTAATTTTTTAATATAAATAATTGCTATCTGTATATTAACAACAATAAATTGCTATCTTTAAAACGGACGTAAGCTTAAGTTAAAAGTGGGGGAAAAACAAACAGTAGCCATCATCTGAATAATGCATACATTGCGCCTAATCTCATCTCTGATGAATAACAAATTTTATGAATTTTTTGTAGATAGCAAATCTAATTTACGTTCTCAAATTCACTGAATAAATCCAATTTTTGGATTTTTTTAAAGAATGTAATTGAAAACTGAAATTTCATAAATAACATTTGGGAACTCCAGAACTATATAAAGACAAATTGCTCGAAGGAAAAACGACATTTCAACAAATATGATATGCAATAACATAGAACAACATAATTTTGATTTTCTGTTTCTCTTTCCCATTAACTTATTCATTGTTTATTGTTCGCAGATGCTGCAGGGAACACAGGAGGGTCTGGAGCCTTCGTCGCTGATCCTCCTGCAGACGTTCATCGGGTTTGCGTTTGCCGTTGGCTGCGTCGGTTTCGGCCTGGTGGTCGTCCGCCAGAGCGAACAGTGCACTATCGCTCGCCAATACTTGTGCCAAGCAGCCCTCTTCGGACTCGGCTTCTCCATCCTCGCTCTGACGGCCGTCCAAGGCTACCACGGCTACGTCCTCTTCGTCTGGATCTATGGCATTTTCCTTGGCGGCTACCATTACTCTCTCAAGATGTTCACCTACGAAAAGGTCAGGACAAAACTCTTCTCGCGCGCCTGGGGATTCGTTCAGTGGGCGCAGTCCTTGCCTGTCCTGTTTGGGGTGCCCATCTCAGGTAAACAAAACTTCTGTCAAATATAATAGAACAAATTCAATGTTATCATATCGAGACATTGTTAAGTAAAATACTACTTTTGACCAAACGAAATAATAAATTATAAAATACGTAATTGTCTCAACTATGACAATCAAACTACATACCTATTTTCAATGCTGAAAACTTTAAATTTTTTAAAAAAAAACGAAAACCCAACTCGATAAGATTTGGATTTCTGATCAAGAATGATGATTTAATGAAGTAATTCATCATAAGATTTTAGATGTTGTTCTTTTGGTTCTCAGTTCCAACATTTACTGTAAATCAAGATGCAATGCACAAAATAACATGAATTGTGATACAGAAAGAGATACAACATGAATTGCAGAACTTTAGAATCGCCCTGTCAAAAGGCGCTTATAGGAAGTAATGTTTGCGAATAGCTTCGCTGCAATGAGATTACGCGCAGACACCTCTCATACTAAGATTTACCAGCTCTTTCCAAGCTATTTCCATCCAGAATCCTTGCACTCGCTGAGTCAGGATGGCGCCGGTTTATGGTGACGTACTTCCGGCCTTTGCCTCCTGCGATCCAAGGTACTTGACATTTTAACAGTAGGTAAGAGATAAAATAGGATAAGAGAGCTGATAAATTTTGAGTCCCCCTTTCAGCAGTTATTTTGTCATGAAGGCTTTTTTTTAACTACCTGATTGAGAACTCACGAAGAGGCAAATTGGAGCTCTCAATGTTGGTGAGTTGCCTGAGTTATTAACTTGTTGATGTTGGTGGCGGCATTTTTATTTCTGTTCATATCTCAGTTAGCGTTCAAATTCGGACCCATGTTCATATGATTTTTTTTTTTTTTTTGCTTAGAATCACCCGTACTACCTCCCCTAAAAGTTTGTAAAAGTACTTTTGAAACTCCCTGTATATCAATAATAAATATATAATAGTATCAAATTAAGCATATGGTAGTGTATTTAGATTGTGTCTAAAAAAATGTCCGACCGATACAGACAGTAAGTTACCAAATCACTTGATATGTTCACGATTGAGCATGCTTGATTTTACACTGTTTCACTATTGAAACCGAAACTGGGGTACTGCCAAATTCCGTTTTCGGACTTCCTATTGCAGTATGTAATGCTGTTGGTAGAGCCTTTCGCGAATTATTCGATCTTGTTCGCGAATCGACCAATATAGTACTAGACCAATAGCATTACAAACTGTAGCCGAAAGCTCGAAAACGCATGCTGGCAGTACCCCCTGTTTCGGTTTCACTAACATTGTCAATAAGCCGAATCAATAGACAGGAATGATTTTAGAACTCTCTTCCAAAACGGATCTAATATAGACTTTTGCGATACTAGCACCAGCTGTTGGGCGCCTATTGAATTGCACGTCGCAATCCGAGGCCTTCTAGATTAACTGTTAATCTCGAAGGCCTTGCGCAACCTTTAACCACTGTGCTGTTTATGTGCTTGCTGGTTTTCATATTCGTTTTGAATATTGGATATCCATGTTTGCTTGTGTTTATTCAGTACAATGGGCGCTACTGATGTTCATGCCTTCGGCTGCCCTTAGGTGGATGAATCTGGTCCCATTGTCATTTCTTTTTTCATGGAGAGACTGTTGTCCCTTTATCTCCCTGCGTACCAAAGAAGTAGAGCGAGGAATTTCTCCCTACATATCAAAGAAGTAGCAGTACAGGGTCGGACTGGCTATCAGAGGCCCTGGGTGCGATCTCAAAATAATTTCTTGTGAGTTGGAACGGACCAGGGCCAAGGGGGCCTGAGGCAGGGGGGGGGGGCTCGGGGTGTATTCGCACCCCTTGGTATATGGCCAGTCCGACACTGTAGCAGTATGCAATTTCTTGGTGTCCTGTCAAGCGTGTTCTCCCGTAGAGTGAGGAATTCGTTCTTTTCTCTGTTGGCATATGGGCATTGACAATAGTTGTGTTGAATAGAGTCCTCTTGATGCGCAGGGTACTGATGAAGTCAGATTCGATAATGGATGAGCAAGCTTTCTTCCCCACGATGAAGCCCGTGCCCAACTCGTGGATTGTTGCGTCATTTCCTTCATATAAGATCATCCGGTCTTGCTTGCGCTGCCGCCGGTCTAGCTCTCTGGGTCATTATGACGCGCAAGCCCTTCCACCAAGTTAAGGTGGAGACACCAAGGGAAGGATCATATGGTCATTGAGATGCGCAATCAATCATGTGACAAGAATAAAAGAAAAATTAAAATTAGTTCATGTGGTTGCGTTACTCTCTTACCGCCTTGTCTGCTGTATAAATAATCTTGTCCACAGAAAGCACAAAACAAATCGGTAGTTTGTAGGTTCCTTTTTTAAAAATTACAAGAATAAAAATTTTGACAACCATTTTATGTATCATATTCTAGTTTTTATTCACCACTTTTATAAGTAATTTCGGCAATTTTTGGTGAATTTTTTCTCACAAAACTGTTCTGATACAAAGCAGATATAGTTTTTTCCTATCTAAATTTAATGTTAGTTTTACTTCATTATTTATTTGAATTAAAATTCTTCGCCTTCAATTTTTCCCTTTTTTTGTATTTTCAGTATATATAAATTCCGGTCAGGGACCTAAGACGGGTTATTATTTTTCTTGCACGTTCACCCTCGTGGGTGCAGGAGCTTTCTTTCTCCTCAACATCTACAAACGGTCGACGACGAAACAAGTTACGACTGTCAACTTTGCCAGTCTGGATAGCCACTCGTCGCTCGTCACTCCACACGGAACGTCTTCGGGTGACTGCGACATCTATGCAGGTGTCGAAAATGGTCTTCCTTCTCCCGACCACGAGTACCATCACGCACATCATCCTCATCTTCATCATCCCGGTATTCATCCTGCCATTTCGCGGCTGGGCAAAACCATCTCGTTCGCCACATCGGTCGACGTGATCGATGACAAACAGCAGGAATGTCTCACTTGCATCTCCGAAGAAGGACTCCAAGACACTATTGCGGTCAACGAGTATTTTCAAGGTGAATGCCTCACCTCTTGTGATAAAGTCGAGAACTACCTGATATACAGCGAGTACGAGAACAATCGCCTAGAAGTGGATTCGACGGAGGAGGAGAGGAATCGATCGTTGACACCTCCTCCTCCTCCCCCTGCTCCGTGCACGAGTCCCAATGACCCCGATGATCTGGCTGTCGTCGTCGCCAACCCACCGCCTTCTTCGGCTCCTCAAACCGTGCCCCGTTCCCATCATAGACGAGCGATCACCGTCATAGAAGAGATGACCACCTCCGTTTGACGACGACTGTTTTTTAGAGAGTTTCTTCAATTGATGATCCTAGCTACTACTTAGCATCTAAAGAGAAAAATGACAAAACGACGAACCTAGTTCACCCGTTCAGAAGTTTTAAATGCCGTAAAAGAAAGGTAAGAGAAATTAATGAATATTCAATTAAAACTGAAATTATCCTCGTTTTTCCACAAGCGTGGGGCAGGAGATTGTCTGAGTTGATCTTTGTTTTAGACGATCAACAAATATTGAAACTGCTTTTATCACCTCGGCTATTTATTATTCTGTTTTAGTGATTATACAGGGTGTATACTTTGAAGTAAAATTGTCAACAATCTGTTAATACAATGCTATAGGAAAGTGAGGATGCGCAATGTGATGCTCACGTCATATTTGGCCTTTGATCTCTTTAAGGGGTAAAATCATAATGTAACTTTTAACCATGTAAGATACAACAAAAGTGGCAATGGAAAAATTGTAGAACACATCATGTTTACACCAAAATCACCCTTTTTACATATTTTTTTATTTCACAAGAAAATGACAGAAAACGTTCAATTTGATTACCATATGAAGCAATACATCATTGAAATGGCACAACACAACATTAATACATGTTGTTCCAGAAATGTTTGTACATGCGTATTGAACTCGGTTTTTCAATTCATCCAAGTCTCTGGGAGGTGTTTTATATACAGTATTCTTCACATAACCCCAAAAAAGAAATCAGATGACCTTGGGGGGGGGGGGGTACCGAACAGAACCAAACTGTCTTACCTGGTATCTAATTTGTTCCAAAAGCATTTCACAAGAGTTGTGAGACTTCAGTAGTTCTCTTGTGTGGTGCCCCATCCTGCTGGATTCATACTTGACGAAGTTCAGCCAAAGACAGACTCTCTGCCCAATCACATTTTGAATAATAAGATTAGCATGCCGTGCACCAGTTAATGTACCCTCGTTAAAGATTGGACCAATTACTGTCGAATTTTGGATTAACCGTCCCGCACCAGACGTTAATTAACCATCTATACAGATGGTTTGTTCCCTGTTAAAGTGTGGAGTGGTTTGTAACCAAAAATGTAAATTATGGTTATTTATAATACATCTTGAGTGAATTAGACTGATCACTCCAGAGACTGCACTTATTAAAATGACTGTTGGCGTCTTGTTTAGCAAGCATAAAGTTACAAAAATCCATCCTCAACTGTTGGTCCTCTCTCCTTCAAGTGTATGAACAGGAGGTTAGATGATATGGATGATATTTATGCTTGTGAAATAGTTTCCAAATACTTCCGCCTGGCATTCCGAAGACGCATTTCTAATACTTGCATGAGGATTTACTTCAAAACAGGCGATCACGTCATTGTCATTAATGGTTCTCTGCAATTGCCTTCTGGGATGACGTTGATGTACACATCTGGTTCTTCGTAATCTGTTTATTTCTCTTGAAATTATGCAATGTGTGACATTGGATTGACAAAATCTAGTGCAATATTTTCGGCCAGCAACACGATAGTTTCTGTTGCATTTACCAAAAATTATATTAATTTCCATCATTTCTGCATTACTATAGGCAGGCATTTTTGACCATTTGTATCAACCTGTTTCCATTTGATTATCCATTACTGTTTTACCCTTAAATATTATTAAAAATAACACGGAACTATCCACTTGGGAGAAGGATAAGGGAATATATATTTTTTTCTAATTTTCTTGCGAAGTAAAGAAATACATTATGTAAAAATGGTTTTTCCATTGCCACTTTTGTTGTATCTTACACGGTTAAAAAGTTATGTTTTGATTTTACCCCTGACGTGAGAATCAGATTGCGCATCCTCACTTTTCTTGTATGATTAGCATTGTATTAACAGATTCTTGACAATTTTAATAGATTTGTAGATATTTAGGTGGATCATTTTAAAGTAAACATTCTGGTATAATCTTTTTTTAAAGCAATCCCCACCTACTTGAATGCTCTTATTATACAAAAATTAGTCCCCTCCCCCTTTTATTTTCGTAACCGAAGCAGATATGTAAATTTTGATGAATCCAATGAATAGGAAGTTGTGGGTGACTTATCCCATGGTACACTTCTCATCATCCCAAATATGCAAATTGGGACACATTCAAATCCTATCTTAAAAACCGTAACACGAAAAATTCCAATTGAAGACTTGTTCAGCATAGAATTCCGAATAAAACAAAAAAAAAATTCCAAAATACGATGAACGGATCACAAACAATCATGTGTTGAATTTATTACTTACCTCCCTATGAACTTCACAAAGACATTTGAATGTTTAACAAGAAATTACCAAAAATTGCCATAATAACATTCACTTTTATGAGGAAAAGTAAATAAAAGGCAAGTGTCAGCTTAGAGAAGACAGAACAATTCCAGGAAGGCAAGCTACACTGTTCCTGAAATGGTCAACATGATCTTCTGCTTTGGATTATTGGTGATTCGTTCATCGGATTTTGAAATTTATTTTTTGTTTTGTTCGGACTTTCATGCTGAACAAGTCTTCGATTGGAATTTTTCGTGTGTCATATTTTTCAATACACACGCATAGACTTTGTCTCCATAGGACTGCTGCCCCCAAAAGTTTACTTGTGCACAGAAAATTTTTTAATTTTTGAAATTCTGACTTCGGATTCTTAAAAACCAATAAAAAGTAGAATATGAATGCCCGTAAAACCCACTCTCTATCTCTTTGTCTTCATCGATAAAATTGGATTCAAAACTTTAAAAGTTCCACACTTTCAAGGCCTCTATCTCCTAAACGGTTGGATCAATTGAAAAAACAACAAGAATAAAACATTTCTCGAATATTGTGTACAATCTGAATATACCATTTAAAAATAGGGGTTCTTATTTAAGATTTCAAAATTACCCCATCCCCCAGCCCCTCTCACAATTTTTTAACTAATGAATTTCCCCCGCGAAATAATTCACTTTGGATTTTGGACATTTTTTCGTACAATGCTTAGTTTCCGAGATATTCAGTTGTCTGAAGATAAATTCCTCACCCTGTATAATCTAAGCCCGAATTACGTTATTTGACAAACAAGTCTTAGCAAAGCAATCGATTTGTCTGTGATGAGCGCTCTAGGAGCAAGTAAGAGAATTAGTTTCGAAATCTAATCCATATTAATATCGACACCAACAATTCCTACAAAAATATAGGAATGGTCGAAGACTGCAGCAATGGTCGTCCAAAAAAGAATGCTTTTGAAACAAAGTGTTTAGAGTTCAAATTTTAAAGAATCTCTTCAATGATTTAAGAAGGGAGCGTATTTAAAATTCGAAATTCTGTTTGTTTTATCCGCTACAAAAAGAAGAAAATTCAAAATTCCGCTAAAAGAGGAAGCGATAATTCATATTGAATGTGAAAGCTTCGTTACGTCCAGTTACAGCCGTTATGTTCCTTTCTCCGATCGATCATATACGCTATCGGATGTTGACCGAATGGATATTACGAATACGCATATCCGCAATCTGAAAAAGAAGAGGCTTTTTTTTCAATTAATTAAAAATAACCATTAAATCAACAGAGAAATGTTCAGATTAAATTTCATTATCTTTAGTCTCCTTTATTAACATTCTATGATCGTTATTCATGACGATCCTTAGACAGAGTAAGCTCGATTTCCATTTCCCACTCGCTTGTTATATTACGAAACCCAACCCGCAGTGTTCCAAATTGATGTATAAAATAAAATCTATTAGGAAATTGAAGAGAGATTCTCTATATAATTTAAAAGCAATTTTTTACCGAGGTCTTAATATTTCTTCATTTTTAAGAAAATTTTTCCTAAGCCATCGATTTCTTTTCACGCAGATGACTGGGATTACCCTAATCGGTTCCATGTCATCACCGAATCTGAACCCACCTCTCCTTCTTTCTTTTTTTTTCTCGACACTTCCAACGATTAGTCTTGTTTTTTTGTCTCGCCTCTGACAAGTGACGATTTGTCATTGTCAAATTTCCTTGAAAGAATTTTTTTATCTCCAAAAAAATTTTCAGAATTTCGGCGTTAACCCTCTACGTATACCAAATGGGGGAAAAGAAAGACAAAAAAAGATTTAAAAAATCCAAACAATGAAAAAAGGAGAGAAATATCCATCCTGTCAGCGGTTGTCTTTTACGGGTGAATAAAATTTACACCTTATCGACACTTTGGATAGGTGAAGGGAGTTCATTTATTAAAACGCCAATTACGTTTTCCGTTATCGAGTAACCTTAAGAGAAAAAAAAAGTCTTAAAATCGCGGATTCTTAAAAATTTCCTATTTGATTTGGTCTTATTTTTTTTTCTTTCTTAGGAAAAAAAAAAATTCTTATGAGAATAATTTAAATAAAAATAAGTTCACTCAAGTCTCTCTCTGATCGTTCGATTTATCTTAAAGAATGTCAGTGTTAGAAATTTAACAGTTTTTGAGATTATATTAAAATGTTACGAAGTTCATTTCAAAAGTTTTGTACGTTGAGCAAACACGATTCTCTGTGCGATTCTCTCCAGCAGCGAGTCTAACTTCAGGCTAGAATATTGCAGGAATGTTTGCTGACTAATTTTTTCTGGAAAAGTCTGCATTGAAATAGAAGTAGAAAATGAATGAGGTCAGATCTTACACGGGGATTGCCTTTCCGTCTGCCATATAGAACGTACATCCAGACCTTGAGATCAGACGACCCAATAATCAGACACAAACAATGAGATTCAAAATGAATACCTGTAAAAGTTATTATTAGTATTATGAATAATGAGCCTCGTAAAATTAAATTAAATTAGTATTTCTTTTATTCAGATTTCACGGATTGTTAATTTTTTAATATCTTGTTGGTGTTTTTAAAACTAAACCTCACTGTTATCTTTTCTCTGTTTACAGAGAAGGATATTTTAAGATTTTTCAGCGCACATTCACAAACGTAACCTGAAAACTCAAAGTAAGTTAACAGAGGTAAGTTGAAGAAGCGAATTGTTCTCGTTATCGCCTTTATTTTTTCATTATTAGTTTTATTATTAATTTCGCATGACTCATTTAAAATTTAGAGTATAGCGCTTATACTTTACAAATTCAATTGTAGCGCAATATACTTCCCAGTGGTTTGGTCTCAATGTTATCGTCTGATTAAATATTGGTGGCAATAGAGAGTAAGCAGAGTAAATGTAAATGAATAAAATTACTTTGCGTTCTGTAATAAATAGAACAACATGTGAGGTATCAACGAATAGGAAAACTCTCAAAGTTTATTACCTACATCTCAATGAATCACAAAATTTCTGTGGCAGCCGCCTGTCGAAAATGGCTAGGCAAAAGTCTAATTCTTGCCATACACCGTCCGGCATATCTACATCGATGGTTTAAATAAAGACTTTTTGGCATTGGTGGAACAAAAAAAAGTGTCTTTCATACACCCCAACAAAAATCACAGGGAATAAGGTCATTCGACCTAGGTGGCTAACTGCGAAATGCAAAGTTGTCAGTACCACCATTTGACAATAATACCCCCCCTCCTCCCATGAAACACAAACACAATCTTTGTTTTTTGTTTATTGATACCTTATACGTTGTTTTCCAGTAAGTTATTGCTTTGTACTAAACACAGTTCTTCGCAGAATTTTCTTGTCACATTTTATTAGTTTTTTTGTGTTTTGAAAGATTGTGTTTTCCAACATTTTTTTTCCTCTAATTTAAAGATGAAGCGCTAAGCATATACATTTTCCGTAAAGAGAATGGAGGATCTAAAAACAAAAGTATTCCCAGATTGATCACCTGGGACGATTCCAGAATAACTAAATCATATGTTTATATCATTCAATGCTCTAGAATACCTTTCGCCTGTGTTGATGAATATTTACTGAGCAAATAAATGTGCTGTTCAGATACCATTCCCAGCGTAATCTTCTTCGAGGAAAGTAAAAAAAGAAATAATAAAGCTTGTCGCGAGTCAGCCGTTCACAAGGTAACATTATTCAAATATGGGATTCATTTATGGGACTCATTCATTAATTATATATTGAAAGCATTTCTCCATTCAGTCGTACATTCAATGCAAGTTAAGCTAGAAAGGTATTTTGTGGTCCGGTTCCCGAGGCTATTCATCATTTTGGAGAGGGAGGAAGCCTCTTTGCCACACTGATACTACAGGAGAGGAGATCTGCAGCGGTTTTGAATAGCGCTTAGTGGATTTTGTATAGCGCTCTTAATTAAACATATCACAATCTCTCCACTGGATTCCCCTATTGGAGAGCAACCATGGGTTTTGATCTGCTCTCTAATAATGCACTAGGATATTTTGAAATCGCTTTTGAATCTAAAAATTTGTATCATGCATAGATTGGATGAGGTTTTCAAACTAACAAAAGTGTTTTCAATAAACCAATTAACTGAAATCCAATCATTTCATTGAAAGCCTTTATAATAGGAAGCAGTCAATTGCAAACCGATTTATACATACAGTGAGACCCACCTTTTCTGTTGATTAGCCCAGTGGAGTGTGGAAAATTCCATTTTTCATTGAATCGATTGGCAATTCCTTTTCACTGTGGCTGTAAAAGGACAAGGCTTGTAGGTAACAATTTCGCTGAATGTCAGTCTTTCAAAGGAAATTGCTTCCAAGAGCTAATAAAAAGCTTTCTTGAAATAAATTGCTTAGAAAAAGATAGTATTGGCAAAATCTCAAGCTGAAGGCTTCAAGTGATACTGTTTATCTCTCATTTTTATAGCTTCTTTGCAATAAAGTGAGTTCTGAAGAATTTCATTAAATTCTTCTCTATATAATAAAACTTAAATATACATGCAGTTTGTCGAATATTTTTTCACTTTTGTTTTCTTTATGGCATTACAACTCTTGTAGATTCTAGCAGGAGACTGATTTGATTGCAATTGAATTCATCCAATTCCAAGTATGCTCTATGAGAGGGGAAGGGCTGGCCAGCCTAAGATCAATACTTTTTTCAAGAGTTAATTAATGCAAATTTCAGTATATTGCCTCACGCTTTCATTCTGAAAATGTCATTTGGTATCATGTCCATGACAGCTGGGTTTTAGCACTCTTTATACTCTCTGGTAGGGAGCCATTGTTTTTTTGGACAATAATCAATTCAGTCATGTTGTCCATACATTCATGTAATAGATCTCTTTATAATAATCCCAGAAGATAATTTCTTAAGTACATACATCTCTCAAGGATATGCTGTGGACCTCAGACAGTTCAGCTTCAAATGACTTGCGATTATGGTGTTGAGAACTATTGCATATGCAACAGGACTAATTTGGCTCTCGTCCAGGGATCAATTATTCTCTACCAATATGTGTGGAAATAGCAGTAAACTTTGTGGTGAGACCCTTCAAGAGCATGATACCAAATGTCATTTTCCAGCATAAAGTGAAACCTTAATAACCTGATTCTTGTTAGTTGAAGAATCATTCCATGCCAATTGACATCATTGTAGACCTACCATCATAGTTAATAATTAATAACCTGTTATACGTTTGTTTAGATCTAGTAATTTCAGACGACAGCAAACCTAGCAATTTCCTCAACACAATGGATTAATCTTGAGTGGTTGAAAATGAGAACATTGCTAAGGAATATATAATCTCGGAACTGCAAGATGTGGCTTGTTTATAGGGGGAAAAGAAATTTTAGCCAAAAACATTAATAAAGACACGCTTTCTGGAAATGACAGAGAACTGTTTATCTGTCACGTAAAATTGTGAATAATGTTTTTGCGGCAGAGTAAGAATTGAAGAAGCTTCAGGGTTATGGTTATGTAAGCACTTAAAGCAGTTTTTCACAAATTTCAGTAAAAATGCGGGAGAAATGTATATATAAAATTTTTTATGGGCACTGCTTGGGTGTTCAGCGAAGCTAAGGGCTGTGCTGGGTAGAGACGCCCACGCCAGACAGGCCTTAGCTGAAGAGTCAGACAAAGAGTGTCCGGTTGGTAAGTTATTAGTTTAAGAAGAATTATATGTCCCTACTGTTCGTGATTTCTTCGTCTTATATGTTTTATATTTATTTTTTAAAGACATTACTCATAAGAAATACTGAACATTACATAATGAACTTAAGTAATTTTTTGCCAACAGATGTTTATTTACTTAATCCATTCATTTTCTTATTATTTTCAGAGGTTTAGTGTTGCTTTCTTCAAAACGTCAACCTATGAGGACAGCACAGTATGATTTCCATAAATATATGAAAAGCGCCAAGTGTCCGTGTTTGCTAGGAGAATTTTGAACGTTATAAAAAATTCAAATGAAGCAAAGAAGAGTAGATATCGTAGGAACAGAGATAATGCATGTCAAAAATGGCGAATGTAAAGAAGTTAAAGCTAACGGCCAATGTTTGAACGCAATTTTTCACCATTATTTTATCTTTTTCTAGGAACATGAACATTAAAGCTGACTCTTAAATTTGTTAAAAAATTTGTAAAAAAAGATCGTATTTTGATATTGATTAGATTTTTAAATCCTAATATTTCAGATTTTCTAATTTAAAAAAAAAAACAATTGTCGCTCACGCAGCGAACCAAATGATGCAATTATAGAACTGTAATAACGAAAATAACAATTACCCGTCTTGAAAGAAATCCTTTTTTACATCTAATTAAAAAATAAAAAACTTAATTCTTCCTGTTAACCTGTTTCGGTTTCCTTGAACTTTTTTCCGATATATTCCTTAATATTTTGTTGATGGCAATTTTCGTTTACGAACGCTCGAGATTATTGGCGACTTTCCAAAGACTCAAGTATCGCAAACATTTATGTGACAGTAATTAGAAGGAAATTATATTATAAAAGCTGTGAACGTGGAAGAAACAACGTCTTTCTTGAAAGCAATATCTAATATATAGAAAAGCTTTAAAAAGAAAAAGCGAAGAAAATCTCATGGGGGAGATTATGAAAAGGCATATCGCGTGGGCTTATTCAAACAGTATTTAATGCTGGAAGCTTTGAAATGTTTATCGCTGTTGCTTTTCAGACTTTCTAAAGAACACCCCCCCCCCCGAATTTGCCCTCAAAAGTCATTCGCTTGTCAGTGAAGATTATACAAGTTGCAGTGAACCGCAAATCTCGGTGAATTTGTACTTTTCATTTGCATGGCAATTTCACAGTTGGCATCTTTTCAAGCGACCGAGGGTTTGTCTTGGTCGCTCACCAAAGGGTTTCCTTTGTCTGACTAGCTTCTTCAACCTCCCATCTAGCATAACCCCCACCTCCTTCATTTTAAAGCAAAAGGAACCGACTCACGATGTTGTAAGAATAATCATACTCTCTCAGAACTCTATGAATATCGCCTTCATTTTTTATTCATAACTCCTCACCAAAATCTTAAAATTCGCATTTATGCATTCATTTCCAATTACATAAATTTAGAAACACTTATGTTTTATTTTAGTGCTTGTAATTTTTTTCGTTCATACTACTTTCTTAAAAAAGGAAACTCTGTAAGGTTCGGATTTTTCTAAAAAGATTATTGTTTCCTTAGTGACGAATACAGCAAGTGGGTCGAGGACGCTTGGTCTAAAAAAATGGGGTGCTGCGTACATATGAAAGCAGTTGATATATTGAATAGTATCACATCATTTATATGATAATAGATTCTCTGTGCATTTCTTTCGTATTTAGAAAGAAAAACCTTCAAAACTTTTGACTTAATTCATGTGGAAACTTTACTTTTAGCAAAGATTTAGTTGGCTTCATAGACTTCAAACATTTATCAGCATTATTTAATTTGGTTTCAAGTAAAATTTTTATTTACCATCTCATTTAATTCAAATTAATTTTTTTAGCACAGTTTCTTTCTTCGCAGCCAAAAATTCAATTACAGTTCGTTGTTGGTGATGCGAGTCATTACTACAGTTGCGCTATATGCGGAATCCCAATTGCCATGCCAATTCTGCACACTTATGGGGAACTTCATATGGCAGCTTGAAAATTTTACTTTTTTATCTTTATTATTGGCTGAGAAAGAAATGTGGAACATTTCTGAGCAGCCTTTGTATAGTAGAGTTTATTTATTCTCCAATTAAATGAACTTTTATGCAATTTAAAATATTGATATTATCTCATCGGGTTGCTTCTGAATGAAATATTCGGGTTAACAGAATATTTGCATATCCATTGAAGAGAAGTTATCAATATTTTAAAATTCACAAACATCCTGCACTTAAAGTTCACTCCAAACTTTAAATTTTAAATGAGTATTTGTCTCTTCTAAAATTTTGAATACTTAATATTTCCGCGTAAACATTTTTTAATTTTTTTTCTAGCTTTCTAACCGAACATTTTTTAAAAGCGTTTTACCTTTTAAGGGCAAAATATTTTAGGATGTTCTTGAATTTTTGAACATTTCTAGCTAATTTTTAAAATTCATAGCCATTTTAGCAATTAGACAATTTAAACCACTCAAGGACAAAATTGAAATTTATTGTTTACTTCTTATTTATTCACTAGATTTTGTAGATCCCCCACCAAATATTTTCTTAAAATATTTTTATTGATTGATAATTTTGTCATATTTACTCTGTTTCGTAATCAATGATCTCCAAATAAGAGTTTAGTATCAACTTCATAAAGACATAACCAAGACATTTTTCCATCTGAATATGCTAAAGCACAAGTTTTTTTTTATTTTCTGGAAAGGTTTTCATGAAATACATTTTTCCCAATATATAATAGCCATCTTTTTAGTAAGGAAAAAGTTGTTTTTCTGTGGACAGTAGTTTAAAAATCCTGATGGACTATTCGAGTGAGAGTGAGAAACCGACGAAAAGAATAAACATAGTCCTCAGCATTAGAAGATATTTTTTCTCTAAAGAAAGGTCTAAATAACGCAGATTTATCGTGAAGTGAAGCCCATTATATTCTCCTTTAAGGGCCTCCTTTTTTCTCTCGCCCTATTCTTTTTTCGTCGGCAACAGATTCTTTTAAGTCGCTCTCGAGAAATTTCGGGAATTCTGGCTCGAAGGCGACATAAGGACCCCCAACAGTCCAGTTTTATGACGTTTGACGCCTGGCATTTGGCCACAACTTTTACTCCCTCTTCATCGGCATTGTGCCCACTTTGCACCACATTCACGTTATCGATCGACGACGCCTTCTCCTCCTCATACCCCTTCCTCTTCCTCCTTTGCTTTTTCCCTGGTGATGACTTTTCGGCCGTCCCGTTAACTGGGAAAACGATGCTTCGTCCTCTCTCTTAACTTTCCTATAAAACTAAATTCTTTACAACAGATAAGAAGTTGTAATTGGATGCGAAAGAAGGAGAGCGTCGCTGCCATCGAAAGGATGTTGCCTTTTACACGTGTGACTGGACGAGAGGCATCCGGGGGTCTTGAGTTTTGACGCCTTTTGTCACGGCAAAATGCTTTCGGAGAATACGACTGGCCCTGACCTTCCGTCTTCCCTCAAGTAAAATGAACGCATTCTTTTGAAAATTAAGTTCATTTAAGTGTTTAATGTGCGCATAGATTGAACACTGGGGACACTTGGAAGAATTTCAGTAAATATTGCATGCACTTAAGAGTATAATTGTAACTGAAATTTCCATCTGTTTTGCATAGAACACCTTTCTTAATGTTAAAGACGATTATGGAACTTCTCGCTGAATTGTTTAACTACATCAAGCTGAAATTTTAGAAACCGTCTTGACACCTAGGAATGTTAGTCTTAATTAGTTAAACGGAGCACAAATCATTGGTGAGCTAATTAAATTTTCTATATATCAGCAGTTAATATAAATCTTCTTGTATTGCTCTCAATACCTATTACAAGCATTAAAAAATTTTTTTGGCTAAAAAATTTGAAGTCCACTTATACAATCGCACAATGTAAATGCGCAAAACATTCTACAGATTACGTTTGATGTTGACTATAAAAGTTCTTACTTTAACAGATGTAAAGTTATTTTAGAAGCAAAAGAGAATGTACTGACTCGAAGGTGAATAGGAAGCAGGAAAAGAGGATCCATTTCTGCTTTCAAATTCACTTTCCTCTACTTTCCACGAAATCCATTCGCCTTCACGTCACCGTCCTCTCTTTCATCCCGCGCATACCAATGAGCTGACATCGGCGACCTCTGAGGCAGTAGGAAAAAGTTAATAAATGCAGTTTCTCTATCAAAAAAGCATTTGAAAGATTTAACTCCTAGCCATCTGACACTGATAGCACATTTTTTGGATAAGTAGGTTGCAGTAAATTCACTTGTGTAAAAATGCTGACGCCCGTCACAAGCATCGGCTAAAGCTCTACATAAAGAAGAAAGTGATTTTACTTAAGAACTTATTTCTATAAATCCAAAAACGGCAGAGATATTGGCCTAAAACTTACATTAAAAATCTGCCATGAAAACGTGCTTCTTAACGTGCACTGAAAACCGCATCTGTAAACTTTACCTGGTTTTGAAAGGTATAGAAAAAAAATCCACGGAACACCATTTGCGTCTTCATACATGTATGCAAAGCAAAGCTCCGCCTGAGTGAATTGCTTCCCTGCAAAGAACATCAAAAGATTTTTTTTCTTTAGACAGAAATCGCGCGTTTTATTTTTCAGAAATTATTTGTTTTTAATTTTTAAATGTGATCTAGACTAATTATTTCAAGTCATTCCTCTTCCTTGAATGAATGATTGAGAAAAAGAGAAAATATTAACATTATTATAATTCGGTGTTGTACACTAATGGAAACGCCCTGTGTTAATCTTATATCATGTTGATGACGTTGTACGCACTGCTGATTGCTTTTCAGATTTCTGCAAAGTTTAAGTTAAAACATCATCGACTAATTACTCTAGAGGACTAAAGTTTAGTTGAAAAAGTACACAGCATTAAATATGATTGTAACATCTAAGAAGACAACTCTACGAAAATGACGGCACTAATTTCGTTTGTGCTAAAATTGTGCGGAGGGACGGAGCTTCATTAACAAGATAGTCATGTCTGAACTCAAATCGTCAAGTCAAACTCCAAAATATTATCCCTAGTTAATGTGTAAACACGACATTTGGTCCAAAGAGTCGTCCTTCTCACTTCTAAATTAGCAGATGGGTTTATGTATACAAAAAAGATTACGATTCGGTCAATTCCAACGTAAAGCGAGATAGAGGTTCCGTCATGAATTGGATTACACCTCGTAAGCAGGCCCAATTATCACCTGAGTGACTTTTAAGAGCTATGAACATGATTTGAGCGCAGACACCGTTTTCTGCAGAGACGGCTTTTTCTAGGATGAAAATCACCAGGCTTGGTTTGAGAAGCGTGAAGACAAGAGTTGAACATTTTTATTGGTAAGCGTAGTCACCAAGCGCAGTCATCTGGCCTGTTTTGAAAAACCAAGTTAGGGCCCTAAGCGCCCACTAGCACTAGCTATTGAACATTGAATTGCATGCTATATCAATAAAGGTTTCCTTATTTTACGAGGTATTCCATTATTTTGTTCAACCCCTGTGCATCTACATTGACTTACTTGTTCAATTAAGTAAGATATGTATGTTGCAAATAAAATTTCATGCTTCCCAGGTTTTAATATTAAATTTGAAAATTCCTTTATAAATTATTAAAACTGTTGCCCAATGGAAAACTCTCATGGAATGGTTCTTCATGGATGTCAGTTGCTGAAGGTAAGAGAATGGCAGATGTAATTATGATAATGCCCTTTAGGTTCCTCATAAATTATTCATAGAGCGCTACAACTAACATTTTTGTTTTTTAAAATGTTAAAAAATGAAAAGAGTGAATGAGAACATGTGCCCACGGAAGTTTTTGAATTAAAAAGGAGAAAACATGAATAGGGGAAAAAAATCCGATAAAACAAGCAGTGAAAGCAGACTGGATTATTGATCTTCACATGTTATAAAAATTAATTCTAAAGTGGATATGAATAACATTTCAAGAAAAGTAATTTTTATGCTACTATTTAATAAATTTCCTTCAATAAAATTAAGCCATCGAGAATTTTTTCATAAATTTTTAACCTTATCGTCGCTAAAGATTCTCGTCTCTTTAACCGTTTTGCGATCCGTGTCGTTGCTTTGGTTTGCCCCAGAGTGTGAATGAGTGCCCTCGACCGACAACGACAACAAGAGCAACGAAGAAATGAGAGAGAGACGAAAAAATTCGCCTCTCGGTTCAGTTAAAAGTCCTTCTTGGCTTCTGTAGTTGCCGAATTCGAAGAAATTGAATTGGAAGGCGAAAAGAGGAAGAGGCCACGGAGATTTTGTGATTAGCGGCAGCTCGCTCTTTTGAAAGCGTAATTTCCCCCTGGAGTGAAAGTGGAGAACTTCATCACTGGATCTCGGAAGTCGTCTTTTATTAGCAAAATGCAAAAAAAGCTTTGTTTTCCATTATTCAAACTTTTCATCATAAAGAAGACCTTTCATTATTTAAAAAAAATAATATTTTCTGGATTATACTGCATAGATACGCAGTTACAAGAAGCATTTGTTTGCCTAATGATCCAGTAAAGCTATTTCTAAATAGTGAAATTTCAGCGCATTTTTTAAATTAATCTAACATTCAAACTTTAAATTCCATTTCTAAACTTTGAACTAACATGTTTATTGGTTTTTGAAAAAAAATTCAATAAATCAATTTTTAATTGCTATCTTATAAATAATCCGTATTGCGGATTCGAAAAGATTAAGAGGTAAAAAAAAATAGACTTCTATCCTGTAAGCCTTCTCATAAAGAGTTTAATCCTCATGAAGCCATTTGAGCAAGTGATTTCTCATGATCAATGCAGGTTATTCAAACTCATCCAATTTAATATGAGCATAATTCCACACAATCAACAAGTATTAACTAGGCTTACACGAAAACAGAAAGGAGATTTCCGAGTTTTAAATGAGCATTAACATCATGGATGAGCTCAAAAATCTCATTATTATTATTATTATTGAGTCTTCTTAGATTATGGGAGGAATTTGCTTATCGTCTCGATGTTTATTCGTGAAGAGTTTTTGAACAGCTCATTTTTTGATGATGTAACCTCGTTAAATTCATTTGAAATGGATGAATCATTTTGAACATACTTTGACGGGGTATGGTAACCTTCAATGCTTTCTTCCTAATATCTTAAACAGAAGACAATTGCAACCTAGGAAATTCCTATGAAGTGAAATAAATATGTAAATTGAAGAAATAAATAAATTCAAGAAATAAATAAAGACACACTTCAGTAAATTCAACCGAAAATTTATGGCATAAGCCAAAGATTACTATCAAAACATTTTTCGGAAATGGAAATTAATTTTTGAGCTCAATAAAGAATAGCGAGAAACAAATCGATATACTGAGCCATTTTAAATGAGTAAATAATGAACCCTATGATTTCTAGATTCAGTACAATTCGAGGCCTGTCCGAGAAGTATCCGAACTGAGGCTACAAAAAAAAAAGTAGAACTCGCTGCACCTTTTTCCTATCCGGATCGTGTGACGACATTTCTGCTGATAACATAATGAAATTTGCAGCTCTTAAGAGTGCCGCGTGCAATTGTTGTAACACGCTAAAGAAGAACATTTTTCTTTTCTTGTCGCGTGGTGATAATGACAGAAAACAATGAGCAACGACATTGCATAAAATTTTGTTTTAAAATCGGTAAAACCGCAACGGAGTGTTATGAATTGCTTAAACAAGGATCGGCAATGATGTTATGAGCCGCACACAGGATTTCGAATGGTCAAGCTTTATTAAGAAGGGTAGAGAATCGGCACAAAGTGATCCGCGGCCTGGTCGGCCTTCAACGTCAAGAAATGACACCACAGTTGACCAAGTTCGTCAACTTGTGCGATCAAATCGTCGTCTCACTGTGAGAGAGATTCAGAAGAATGTTGGAATATCCAAAAGTGTCTGCCATGAAATTTTGACAGGCGATTTGAACATGCGCCGTGCGTCAGCGAAGTTTGTCCCTCGGCTCTATACGGAAGACCAACGGCAAATTCGGAAGGACGTGGCTTCGGACTTGTTTGAAACTTGATTTGCAAATCCGCATTTTCTGTCGAATATCATAACGGGGGATGAGTCCTGGGTTTACGGATACGATCCCGAGAGAAACAACGGTTCTCCGAGTGGAAATGTCCGACATCTCCACGACCCAAAAAGCTAAGCAAGTGCGAAGTAACATCAAATTGATGCTGCTCCTCTTCTTCGACATCAACGGTATTGTCCATTACGAATTTGCCCCGAAAAGACAAACAGCTAATAAAGAATTCTACCTGGACGTGCTGAGGAGGTTGTGTGATGCAGTTCGTCGGAAACGGCCAACAATGCGGGCTTCTGGAGATTGGATGCTACACCACGACAACACTCTAGCACACGCAGCGCACATCGTGCAGCAATTCTTGACAAAACACCACATTGCTCAGGTCAGGCAGCCTCCCTACTCACCTGACCTAGCTCGATGCGACTTCTTTGCATTTCCGAAGATCAAGAAAGCCTTCAAAGGACGGAGATTTGAGGATGTGGACGTGGAGCTCTTGGCCATCCCAAAGGAGGCATTCCGTACTTGTTTCGACCAATGGCAGCAACGCTGGGCTAAATGTGTTGCTGCAGACGGTGGTTATTTTGAAGGTGCCTAAACATTTATGTGAATTCGAACCGTATTTTTTGTAGCCTCAATCCGGATACTTTCCGGACAGGCCTTGTATATTTGGTAATCCTACAAATATCCTTGAAAATTTGAATGGGGCTGTATCAAATAACTACAGTAAAGAAAGCGGATTAGCCAAGACTGGCTTGCCATCTGAGCTGCATTCATACAAGTTACTATGGCTCTGAAGTTGTCTCTTCCCATAAAAAAGAGAAATCGCGCAAGACCATTCTTCAATATGTGGTATGAAGCTACGGGGCGGCACCTATAAGACTCATTTATATAAATTAAATAATTTCAATTAAAGATTGTATTTGGGCAGAAGGAATCCCTTCTTTTTTTGAGTTAAGGAAAATTTATATTTACAAAGTTGCTGTATCGGTTTTAATAGAAAAACAACTAATGTTGGATTATTCATTTTGTTTATGCTGCTAGTTTTTCTTAACCTGTTCACCAAGGATTAATCATATCATCAATATTTATTCATTTATTTATTTTGTAGCACATCAATATTTATTCTTATCCAAAAAATTTTCAACAATATTCCGTTGGAAATAAAAAAGAATTCTATAAACGGAAACTGGAAAGTGGCTATTAAAAATTGGTTAATCACACATTATGATATTGATATCTTGTTTTCTTTTTCTATTTAACTAAATTATTATACAGGGTGATTACAAAAGAACTTCACACTTTTAAAAATTTATTACATCAAAGCTATTCAGAATATAGACACACCACATACGGATTCTTAAAGAAAAACTCTTGAAATTTATTGTGACAATTGCTAGCGTAATGCGTTCTTTCAGCTCGTCTAGGTCACGGGGAAAGGGTAGGGTGAAGACCTTGTCCTTTACACATCCCCATAAAAAGAAATCACAGCGGTGGATTGGTCGAGCAAACAATAACCTGGAACTTGCAAAGTGGCCATCGCGGAGCCCCGACATCACACCTTGTGATTTCTTTTTATGGGGATGTGTAAAAGGACAAAGTCTTCACCCTACCCCTTCCCCGTGACCTAGACGAGCTGAAAGAACGCATTACGGTAGCAATTGTCACAATAAATTTCAAGAGTTTTTCTTTAAGAATCCGTATGTGGTGTGTCTATATTCTGAACAGCTTTGATGAAATAAATTTTTAAAAGTGTAAAGTTCTTTTGTAATCACCCTGTATAATAATTTAGTTAAATAGAAAAAGAAAACAAGATATCAATATTATAATGTGTGATTAACCAATTTTTAATAGCCACTTTCCAGTTTCCGTTTATAGAATTCTTTTTTATTGTTGAAAATTTTTTGGATAAGAATAAATATTGATGTGCTACAAAATAAATAAATGAATAAATATTGATGATATGATTAATCCTTGGTGAACAGGTTAAGAAAAACTAGCAGCATAAACAAAATGAATAATCCAACATTAGTTGTTTTTCTGTTAAAACCGATACAGCAACTTTGTAAATATAAATTTTCCTTAACTCAAAAAAAGAAGGGATTCCTTCTGCCCAAATACAATCTTTAATTGAAATTGTCACGACAGGGGGGGGCATATTGAACATTTTTAACTGTGTCAGAATAAACTTCAAGAGTTTTTCTTTAAGAATCCGTATGTGGTGTGTGTATATTCTGAATAGCTTTGATGTAATAAATTTTTAAAAGTGTGAAGTCTTTTGTAATCACCCTGTGTTTTCTTTTGTTCTCACTTTGTTTGTTTGTTCTCTCTTATTTGTTTGTTTTCTTTTAGAAATCCTAGTATAAGCTTTTGCTTTTTTGGATTTCTAGTGTTATAAATTTGAATATTTTAGATTTTTATATTATTTATACTATTAATAGAGTTCTACATTCTGCTGTGCTTGCAATGTTTTGTAAAAATTTAAATTTTAATAATAATAATTAAAATAAAATAAATAAAAAAATAGAATATGATCATAGTGCGAGATTATTGCAACCATTGCACTTTACGAATGGAGGAATTAGGACTCATTATCTCTATTATAATCCATCCAATACCAAACAATTAACCAGGAGAGGTCGCCAAGATTACCAACCATCATGAGCAATCTGAAATTATCATTCTTTCGTTTTAGTGATTAATTCTGCTTTACCCATGAAACAGATAATCCGTTCATCAGTAGTATATTGGGACGGATGGACAACACACCGATCCTTGATGAAATCTTACACCTCCTTGCGTTTACTCCTTTCTCGTCTGGATGCATTCGGACATGAATCTGTCGCAGTCATCATTGAATATGAGTGATTAGTATTTTTCTAAACCATTTTAGCGCGACCCAAACATTGAGAAACGCTGATCTATATCATCATTTAACAAACGGTTAGCAAAACCTTCCTCATGACAACAGGTAGATTTCTTCAGTCTATTTGTATGGGCATATAGACCTTTTTCAGACTCGCATTTCGCCGCTAGATGGCAGAGCAGCGCTACTTCCGTCCGCCATTATGAGATGCTGACTTTTAGAGTTTCAGGCTAAAGAGTGTATGGGACAAGAACGATTTCGGCACTCGCAGGCAACCCCTTTTCTGTTTTAGCGCTCAGATGGAAAAGCTAAACAAGCAGGGTTCATGCTGTGCCCTGGTAGGTTGCTCAAATAACTATTTTCGATTGTGACAACGGAAGAAACAAGTTTGTGTTGCTCACGCGCCTTTACAATATGAAGACTGCCCTTGCTTGGTGCCTTTTACTTTATTTTTGTTTCCCAAAAATGATGCAGAAAAGCTGAAATGGGTGAATGCAATTAACATAAAAAATTTTTATGTCTCAAGGAAGCCGTGTATTCGTATTATGCTTCCACAAATCAATTCTTATTTACCGCAGTGCAGTTTGTATGCAACAAGACTTGGGCTTAAGATGTCAGCTTTCATTATACTGGTCCGGATAACCAACTTTTTAGCGACGGATAACTAGGAATCTACATAAGAATTTATACAGAAAGTTTATGCTGCTAGTGCGTTAACATTTCGTTAAGTTTTAATCTTCACTATCTTTAATGGTTAATCTTCACTATCCGCACATCACACGATGACTGATAATGCGACCAAGGTAAGTGACTTTATTTTTTAATAATAAATGGGAGAGGGGGGGGGGGGCAGACTCCCTCTGACGAACTGATGTATACCTCCTGTTCTAGTCACAGTAAATGATGTATAAAAATTTCATTTACCTTGGTCGAATGATCAGTCATCGCACGATGTGCGGAGAGTAAAGATATAACGAATCTGTATACTGTATTTCATCAGTATATTTCACATTTTCCATCCACTTTCGAATTCTCATAAAAATAGTTGCCATGACTTATGTCTCAATTCTCGTATTAAAAGAAATATATAATCTATAGTCTACATATATTTTGTGTAAAAAATGTGCAATGAAGTTATACGAAAACTAAGTTTACTGAGATATAAATTTATGCATCTTGAAATTTATGCATCTTGAAATTTATGTAAATATTAATCTAAGTCTTTAAATGAGCAAACATTTAACATTTTTATATTTTAAATGAGTTTTTATCTTATCTGGGATTAAATCAGTCATTTTTGATCCAGAACAAAAGCTTAATCCAAACGCTTCGTGCTCAAGCCTGAGGCAAGCTGTGTGCTCAAATCGCTGAAATCAACATCTCGTAATGGCAGCCAAGTCACGTGACCGCGCGAGCACAACTTCCGTTGAAAAAGGTCTATAATCTTTAAGTGGATTTAATGCAAGGGTTGGACATAATAATGAGAGTATACACTGGTGGCCAAAAGTTTGGACCAACTAGCAATGTTAAGAAAAACTGAATTTATACGAAAACTGTTTTACACCTACAACTCTAAGTAAATATGAAACAATATTCAGGGAAGAAACAAATTTATTTCTGCGTTGTTGGTTTCTTATTACTTAAAATCAAAACAAGACTGGCCGAAAGTTTGGACCACATTTGTGTAACATAAAGGGAAAAAAGTATTACATCATTAACTAATGAATTATTTTGATATTTAAGATCATTTTGACTCTACAATATTTGACAAACGACCTGAAAAAGAATTAAATAAGCTTTTAATGACATTTGGCTTAACAGCTTTCGGAATGGCTGCTATTAATTGTTCTCGAGATTTGTACTGTTTTGGTAAATTTTTTGTTCCGTGAGATGCTACACATTCTCAATAATATTGAGATCTCGATTTCGAGCAGTCCAAGCAAAAGTGGAAATGATGTTGCTCTCAAAATAGGCTTTCACAACTCGTGCAGTATAGATTCAGGACTGCCATGCTGCTAAATCCATGGTTTTTGCTTAAACTAGACTTTGCACAAAGGGATGAACACATTTTGAAGATCATCTTTATATTGAGCTGTTGTGCAATATCCATCTATAATGTGAATCTTCAACTTTCAGTTGCTTCCAATGGCACCCAGAATCATCACTCCACTACCACCAATTTGCCGCTTAATCGCAGTGGAACAAGTGTTTCTTTATCACGATGCTCTTCATAAGAAGCTATATTATCAGGACGATCCAAACTGATTCGTTTTTCATCAGAAAACACAACCAATTGGAAGTCTGTGTTTTCACGAAGATGTGTCTTAGCAAACTCCAGTCTCTCCTGCATGTGTTTCTGTGTTAGTGGCAACTTTTTGGGTATAATTTCATAGGCAAGGTTCTGAGCACGTAGTTGCGAATTGTTCTTCTTGAGGCAGCAAGTTGCAGATTAAGTTTGACTTGTGTGGTGTTGACTACATGCCCAGATGTAATATGTCTAACATGTCTCTTAATTCTTGATTTGTCTCTTTGCGTCAGTGCACAAGGTCGTCCTATTTTCCAATTAACATTTTTAACAATTCTGATAAAGATTTGTAGTTCATTGAAGTTTGTAAATTGTTTGTTAAAATTTCTAATTCGCTCTCGTTGGCCTTCAGTTAACATTGTACAATACATAATATGGTTTTAGTGCTCACCACACAACTCGATGACTTGTAATATGCAAATTATTTGCATGTTTGCGATGTTGGTCCAAACTTTTGGCCAGTCTTATTTTGATTTAAGGTAATAAAAAAGCAACGACGCAGAAATAAACTTGTTTCTTCCCTGAATATTGTTTCATATTTACTTAGAGTTGTAGGTGTAAAATATTTTTAGTATAAATTCATTTTTTCTTGATTTGGCTGGTTGGTCCAAACTTTTGGCCACCAGTGTATAAGAGACAGACTACATATCTTTATTAGTAATTAATGGAATCACCGTTTGCCTTTTCATACAGCCTCGACATTTTGTGAACGTCGAGCCGTCTTTCAATCAGAATATCTGCCATTTGTTTCACAGATTTGGAGGCAGGAGTCCTTCTTACCCCGCTCTTCAAAACTGTCCATAATTGTTCGATTAATTTCAAGTCGTATTACTGTGCTGGTCAGGGAAGATAACAAATCTTTCTTTATATATAAAGAAAGATTTGTTATAAAGGGTGTTTTTGAATTGAGTACAGATTTTTTGGGAGATGATAAAAGAGGTCCTTAGAAGTATTTTTTGTCATATGAACATGGGATCCCCGCAGCTCCGTTTACTTACAATACTCCATTGAACAATCAAATGACACCGGGACGCAGTGTGCGTTGGTAGGCTAGATTATTTTAAGACAAGCAATCTACTGTATGACTTTTACAGTAATTGTTCGAAATGACCGCCATTTGCTTCATATGGACTAATCGTATTTTACAAAGGGGTTGGATACCATGGAATCTCCTTGACGAAGTTTGTCCTAAGACTTTTCAAGAAACAAGCACGTGCACCTTGAAATTTCTTTGCAAACAATTACTTTAAAAGATATTACAGAAGATTGCTTGTGTTAATTGTTAAAAGTAAAATAATCTAGGCCTACCAACGCACACTGCGTCCCGGTGTCATTTGATTGTTCAATGCAGTATTGTAAGTAAACGGAGCTGCGGGGACCCCATGTTCATATGACAAAAAATACTTCTAAGGACCTCTTCTATCATCTCCCAAAAAATCTATACTCAATTCAAAAACACCCTGTATATATACATATTGTGGAAAGTATCGAAAGCCTTTGTTGGTGATATCATATTTGTAACATTCAGAAGACTGTTTGAACCACCATAAAACAAATGCAACATGGAGTTATGGCATTTGCAAGTTTTCAATAAAACTCTTTAGACAATTAAGACAATATTTACTACATTCTTGTAATAGGCAAACGACCAAAACCTTTTTAACTGCTGGTTTTTCCATAACTTCACTTTCCAAAAAATCTGAATACTTTTCTACAATTGATTTTATAAAAAGCAAAAAATATTTCCTATAGATATCCAAAACTCTTACATTGATCGCATTTTAATCGAAAAACGCTCAGACGAAGTAATGAATTAGTTAATATTAGCGTACCATAAAATAAAAAAACGTTTGTTGAGTCCAATAATTTGCACATCTGTATAGGCGGGTTATCATCATTGTAATTTTTATTTTAAGTAACCACGTACTCTGTACCCATTATTTTCATTCCTTACAACACTTTGGATCATCATAATCTTCTCCCTCATTCTTTTCCCGTATTTTTATTTATTTTATTCCGTTTATACTTTTACAGAGGTTGAGTCAAAAGTAGTGGTCGATCACCGCGCAAACTTTTAAATGGACATCAGACAGGAACCACTCATTGCTAATCTTCAAAGTAGAGTCCATCATGCTCGATGGTCTTCATCCAACGATCAGCCAGTTGGCGGATGTCCTCGCGAAACCACTCCTCCGATTTCTGGACGAAAAAGTCACGCACGGCGTCTTCAACCTCACTTACATTGGCGAAACGCCGTCCACGCAGGGAGTGCGCCATGGACCGGGAAGAGATGGTAGTCGGTAGGTGCAAGGTCGGGGCTGTAAGCTGGATGAGGTAGAACCTCCAGTTGACGACACACCTTCACCCGTTGTTGTAGTTGCGCGGGCGTCAGCACGTGGGGCACAACTCGGCAGCTCCTGTTGACTCTTCCCATGGCGTGCAGATGTCGAAACACACTCGATTGTCATGTGCCAATGTCCGCCGCTAGTCCACTGGTGGTGCTGCCTGGGTTGGCTTCCACTTGTTGCCGTAGGGCTGCGTCATCCACTTCTTGGGTCTTCCGCTCATTGGCGCATCTTCCAGGCCCATGTCTCCAGACGAAAAGCGGGAGAACCACCGTCGTGCTGTACATTCAATGGTCACACCCTGACCTTCCACTCTGCAAATTTCGGCGGCTGCTGATCGCGCACTGGTCCCCTTTTTCCAATAGTGACGAAGGAGCCCGCGTATAACCAATTTTTCTGCCATATTTTTACACTGGCTGACGCAGGTGACACAATGTCTATGGGATTCAAATTCGTACTGACGTTTCTTCTCATTCTTTTCTCTTAATAAACTGCGATATACTCTTGTGGTAAATGGTCTTTGCCCAGAATTCGTCAAACTCTAACCTCTCCTCCCGAGTCGGTCACTATTTTTGACTCAACATCTGTAGATATTAACTATAATTAATCTTAGAAAGGTTTTGCTCATTTATCCCCAATACTTTCAAAATTTGATATCCAATTAAATTTAACAGTTTAACTCATGTCCCTCTTCCGTACTCCCTCTATCTTAAACCTACTAGCCACATATCATAAAACATCCACATACCTTAAGACATCCATTAACCCTCAAGATTCCCAACTGCATAGTCGAAAGCTCTCCCACGCCACGCTTTTCCAAAACCCGTTATAAACTTATCGTCAAAAAAAAGTTGTACCCATAGAAAACCTATGTGACATTCTATTAAGACTTCACCGTTGTCACAAGATCTGCAAGAGCTGCATGCTACAGTTCAGTCTACATGGGATGAACTGAGTTAAGACTACGTAAAGAACTTGCACGACTCCATGCCACAACGTGTGACATAATTCATTAGAAATTTGGCGGCCCAACATCCTACTGAGAGTTGTAATGATTTTGATTCTACAAAATTGGCCTTTAGCAGCTGATTCGTCGCTTGGAAAATGGCCTTCTAGTTATCTTTTTACTGTACGATTTCAGGAGCTGTATGACGGATCTTCGTATTTATCTCTTTAATTTTAATAGACGATTATTATAAGAATAGCTGAATTGCATATATCCTGATGGTTCATGCATTCTTCTTAGAAGCAATATATTTAAAGGAATAAGCTTAAAATCGAACATGAAACAGATTGACAAATCTTTAAAAATTATTTTTAATCTTAAGCCAGATATAAACTTAGTTAATAAAGAATGTAATTCAAATGAATTTAATTAAAGTTCTTGCGAATTTACAAAAAAGAAAGATTTTTATCGATCGAGTAAGTGCCGTGTAAACTTTTAGAGCAAGCAACGCCTTATCGCTCGATGGTCGACTGAATGGGATGGAAATCATAAAGTCCAAGAAAAGAGGTAAATGAACCTCTCGGAGATTTTCCATTGGTGGATCGGAATTAAAGAAGACAATTAGAAGAAACGATGAAGCAAATGAGCGAGCGTAATTACCGGGGGCTGCCTTCTTGCTTTTCGGAAGGTGACGAAGAAAAGATGTCGTCGTCGGTGATTCCGTCGCCGGATGGAATTTCCATTGAAAACAGCCATCGAAGAGAATGGATTCCTCCCCTTCAATTAAAGCGTCTTGTTCTTCGGGTGACGAGAGCCTCTTGTCAGCAAAGAAACTCCTTAAGGAGATGAAAAACATGTTGGAATCGTTAAGCAGAGAAGAAGAGATAAAAAAGAAGGGCAATGAAAGGAAAAGGAGGACATAAACCAGAAGAGGTAATAAGCTGTGAAAAGTTTCGAGGTGGGAATTCGCACGCTTTACCAGTAGAGGATTAACCGGTTTTCCTCATCCATCACCTACTTTATAATACAACAATAAGTTTTTATCATATTTTATACGTTTAGAGTAATAATATTTTATCTTTGTAAACTTTTGTATCAGGTATTAGGCAGTTTTGTTTTGCAGGCTTATTTTTAAATTTTTAATAATTTTGTTTCTTATGGCAATACATTAAAAATAAAAATTGTTTTAAATCTGTATGTAATCAGATCATATGGGAAGCAAATAAAATATCAGATTGTAAAGAAAGTATCTGGAAAAACTCGCATCGGTTTTTTATAGGGAATGGAAAGCGTACGTGAATGAGCGATAAAGAGCACTGACGAAATTTGGACAGCCTCGCAGAACATTGATTAAATCACCCCTTTTTGGACCACCAAGATTATGCTCAGTTGCTGGTGGGATTGTCGCGGTGTAATCATACTATAGTGAACTTTTAGCGCGAAATACCATACAATAATAGCAGACTCTTGGACCGATACATTCTGCACTGAAAATTAAGCGCCCAGCAGTGCTTAGCCGACATGCACCAAGACAACGCTCGACTACCTATTGCTTTAAGAACCCAGGAAAAATTTCACTCTGAATTTGGAACTTTTGCCTCACCCTCCTTGTTTCTCGGATCTTGCTCCATCGGATTTCATCTGTTCTGGTTTATGTCAAATTCCTTGCTGAGAAAAACTTTACTCATGATGTTGAAGTGAAACGCTGTCTGGACAAATTTTTCACCTCCCACTCGCCAGATTTCTATCGTGATGGTTCATCGATAGATGGTACAAAGTCTTAATTACAAATGGTGGATTATTTATAAAGCCAAGTGAGTTATTTATGAGGCTGGAACAGTGCTTATGTCTTTGTCACATGTTTATCCAGATGTTTTCTTTAAAACCTGATATATTGGGCATGGGAATAATTTTTCGCCCGTTTTAAATACAAATTAGTCGTTTATTTAAACAAGAAATACAATATTACAAAATAATTTTATTCAAAGTACGTCCCATTGGAAGCGACAGCTTTCTCCGTCTTTTAGGTAGTAAACGGATTCCTTAAAGAAAAAATTCAGGTTCTTTTGACTCGATCCATTCATTAAGCCATTTTTCGATACCTTCATGAGAAATGACCGACTACATGGACCAAAATAAGTGGAAATCCGAAAGAGCGATATCAGTGAATACAGCGGATGGGGCAAGATTTCCCAATTCAATCTTTCCAAGTATTTTTGGACCGGTTTTACCACCTATTGTCGTGTAACAACGTGAGGTCTAGCGTTGTCGTTGTCATGTTGTGCCTATTATCCCATTCCCAATGATGATTTCGAACGGTTTTAGAAGCTCATAATAAATAATGTTCTTTTGATCTCGCCAGATGAATAACGTAACTTTCAAACCGTGGATATTCCGTTCTGAGGTTGATGGACCTGGTTCAATTCATAATCATCACTTTGAAATCGTCGAAACCACACTTTTTACCGTACTCGACGGAGTATGGTCACCATGAATATCAACAAGCATTTGATACGTTTCAGCAGCACTTTTCTTCAGAATACAGTAATGGACTAACACTTCCCACAAATGCTGCTTCTTTGGGGTAAATGTTGCCATTTTAGACGCAGAATAATAAATTGATGTTTACACTTTAAACAAATGTCTATACTGCAATTAAAAGCTCACAAATACACCTTTAAAACATAAGTATAGCCGTTCCATCAAACACGAAATTAGTACCAAGAAAAACGGCATTGGCCTATCAGAACAATCTAGGCAGGTACCGAGTTAGGTCTGGAACAAACCTTCAACAGTACAGAATGGATCAACAGTTTTGACGAAAAATCCGTTTATTCATGTCTACATTTACTTTTCTGAAAGTTTCATCGATCATCAGAACAAGGCCACAAAGCCCGTAGAGACACAATGATTCCTGAGACATAATAGTGAACTCACATTACCACAGTAATCTGCATAATCACCAGAAGTAAATTGTTCTGAAGTGTAAATATCATTCGTTCACCGTTCTTGTAGCAAATTTCATTCATCCTAGGAGTAGATGCTAATTTATTCGCATCACGACCAATATATTCATTCAAGTCTCTGGCGAACAATCTTACAGACGTATGACAAACAATCTGGCACCTGCCTTTACATTGCCATTTGGTTTTCCTGCCTTAATATGTGATATGATTACGGAGTGATTCCGTTACGCTATAATAGCATGACTTTTCAGTTTGGAGATGGGCTCGAAGCTCGCTCCTATACTTTATTTAACAAATTCGAATTCCTTCGGGGAGCCTCACCACGATACTAGTAATGATATGAGAATCTATTTCTTTTGACATTTTAATAGTATAAAATAATTTGGGAGGGGGGATTTAAATTTTATTTACTTAAAAGCATATTGAAGAAGATTTGAATTACTGTTTACTATGTTTTCTTGTTAGGAGATAAACTTTTATTTAATAAAATAAAAATGATTAATATAAAAACGGAATATATACATTCTCCGGGTACAGGAGTTTCTAGTACTGTATTTCAAAAAACGCATAGCAGAAAAAAAAAACAAAAAAAAATTACAATTCTCTATTTTTTGAAAACTTTCTTCAATTTATAGACAGGAAAATAACATAATATCGAAAAGAACTTAAGCAAGAAAGAGAAGGGGGGAAACATTAAAAAGAAACTACACTCAAAAATTCAATTTCATTTTTTGGGGCATTACAAAAACCTTTATTGGTAAAAAGGAACTTTCTCCGCAACCATCTCATCGACTCGGCAACTTCCCATTCCCTCGCAGCGCCAACATAATAATTTAGATAAAGCATAATGATAGAGAAGAGCAATTTACTTTTCACAATTTTCTTCCATTTTGCCTCGGATAAAGAACGATGTCGGCCGATCGTTTTTTGGAGGAGAACAGTTCACTCTCAGCAGAGGCTGTGGCGTAACCCCGAAAATGGAGAAGCGATTTTCAAGGCAAAAAGTTGATTAAGAATTCATTAGAACAAGCAATTGCTCATCGTTACCATTAATAAAAAAATTTTTAAAAAAACGATGAAAAAGTTCATCCTATAAAGAAATTTTTTTTGCTGACGCTAGAGAAATCGAAATTTGTAGAGAGAAACCAAGATGTTGTGTGCCTTTAATATTTTAAATATATAGATTATCTAATATTTTTTATCTTGTAATATTTTAGCCTCATAATACTAGTTTTATTAACCTCTCACAAGTATCTACCCCCCCTCCCCTTTCAGTGTGCTTTGACCTGCCCCTTATTTTCATTTCTTAAATTTCTCTATCGCGGCGTCGTCAGAAAAAAGTTAATGCAAATTAAACAGCCTGCTGAATTTATTTAAATTTTTCATAAATTTTTACACATCCAATTCCACAATGTGCCTAGTAAAACCATAAGATAATTCAGCTTAAAAGATCCATTATCCAAAAGCATAATTTTTCTCCCCTTTGTCATATTTATGGACTAATTCTACGAGGAACGGCAACGAAAATATTGTCGATACTAAGTAAGTTTATTTTGCAATTAACAATTTAAGTTCTAATGAATATTATTATTCTTTACTGAATATGTATAGGTGCATTATATGACAGCTTTAATTCATTATTCCTTTTAATTAAAAATTGTTTGGCAAGGAAGGAGCAACATGCTGAAATGAACATGGTGTACGTTAATGAATAACAATGAAAATACATAGTAAAAAAACAAACAAACTAATAGTCTCTGAACTGTGAAACTTCACATTTTTACACTAAAATAGAAAACTGAATTCAAACTGGATGAATTTAAATTTTTTCCTATTAGCTGAAAGTAATAATTTCAATATAGAGCGGGCAAAATTCTTTGGCTTTAAACCTATGGCTGCAATGTGTTTTCGAATTTATTTTCCTGCGTCATTTAGAGTCTTGATTTACGAGCGTGTATTTCAAAGTCCCCGTAGAAGTAGTAGTAGTAAAAGTAGTACGGAAAGGCCATAAAAATAAATAATGAATTGCCATCGGTAAAAGATAGGAGATTGGATTTAAAGGGGGCTTTTGTAGGCTTTCCCTTTTCGGGATGCTGCTGGTGAAATTTTTTTTCCAATAAATGATTGAAAAGAAAATTCTTTTATAACAACGATAAATCATGACGCTAAAAGCTTCGTTCGTGTCGACGTGGATTTCCCCCTCATTTTTTTAAATTTATTTTTTTCCTTTAGTAAAATTTTCTTTCAACCGAGTTGGTTAGTTTGATGATGGATGTTGTATAATTTAGGTCAAATATTAAAGGAATAATTTCCACGCTGGTCAAATATTGGTATCACTAAGACTGCTAATATATCACGCTTTCAGTTTTTTTTCTTCCAAATTTATAATTTTTAATAAAGATTTAGGTCCAGTATCAATTCTTAATATTGTTAATACGCACATATTAATCGGTTGTGTTCAGTTTCGTTTCATAAACTTTCATATTGCAGTTTACTAATTATAGAGAGATAGCACACTCTTTGAAGGCTTTATATCTAGAAGGAGTATAATATTCTTAATGATTAAATTCATTGAAAAACTATCTAAATTTATTATAGAAATTTGTAAGAATTCTTTAGTTTTAAGAATTATAATTTACGTAGTTTCTAGAAACCTAAGCAGTTGCATACAATCGAAGGAGGACTCATTACACGAGATTCACTGTATACTTTTCCGCAAAAACCTGAGACCAGAAAAAGAGAAAGGTAAGATTTCGATTAGTTATTAAATGAGGATTTTATTTGTAAATGATCATCAAAGCACACAAAATACTGAGCTCTTAGTATTTAAAAATTTAATTGCTGGGAGAGGATAAAGTTTAAGACTTAAATGGTAGAGTGCTTGAGGAAAAATCCTTTTTAATCTATTTATTTATTACGTCGAGGATTGCTTAACAACAGTCACCTAAGCTAATAATAATAAGTTTGGATAATAAAATTTGATAAAACTTCGCGATACTCTGAATTAAGAGATTTTTGTGTGAATAGCTTAAGCGACACGGATTAAACTTGACGCTTTTTTACGCCTTTTAGCTTACTGTCGAAGCAGATGAGTTTTTTTTCCATTCCTGTAATAAAAAGCAAACGATTGTTTCATTTGCTCCGATTTGTTTACATAAATGCTCCTCATTTTTTTCTTTGCAGAAATTCTTTTTTATATAAGTGGGTTCTTTCGTGCCTTGTCTTTCTTTAAGCAGATCCTCCTCCTTTTGCAACAACGCCTTGGCATCTTTGGCGGAAAACGGTTTTTGGGTGGCATCGTTACTGCCACGTTCATTCAGCTCTACTCATGTTTTATTGGTTCGTTTTAATGGGAAATATTCGGCAAATGAGGTCAATTGAACGAAGGCGGCGGTCGGAAAAACAAGACAACTTCAGGAGGAGGTTACGATGAAAGAGCGTTAGAAGAAAGAAGGAAAAAAAAATGGAAGAAAGTCTGTGTTCTGAAAGCGAGATGAACCTTTGCCAACAGTCATTCGACACAGTTGCCTCCGCGATGACTCAGCATTTTTCATTGATTTCCCGCATATTGAACGAACCCCAACCCACTATCAGACACAGAGGTTCCATAAAGAACCATCTCGCGCTTTTCTTCCTTTTTTTGAGTACAAATAACGGGTTTTGAAAGAGGAATTCAGGAAAAGCTTTCTTTCTTCCGAGCGGGTAATTTTCGCGGCACCATGTAATATTAAAAATTTAATCATGTTATCAACCGAGTTCCAGTGTTAGAAAAATCCTTGTCCTTATACAGAACAGTGAACACAGTTTTATATGGATTAAAGGTTTAATATTTCAGTGGCCCACTACACCATTGATAGATCTACATAACGTTCTTTTGTGTATGCAAAAATATAAAAATAAAAATCACAAATTTTTTATAATTAATATAAAGAAATTAATACAAAAAAAATTCCTTCATTATGTACGACTAAGCTCCAATGAAGTCATACCAAAAGCAATTAGACTGGCGCCTTTAAAAACCAATAATTTTTCTTAATTAAATGCTCAGGAAAACTGAAAACTCATTAAAACTTTCTTAATGGACTAGTATTTTTAAATTACCTGTTAATTTTTGTGTAAAGAAAACAACAGAGCATCTTTGTGATCTCCAATGAAGCTATGTTAAAAAAAAAAAAAAAACAAAAAAAAAAAAACCAAAAACCAGCTTTATGGGTCATCTCATTAACATCAGGTCGGAATATGCCAAATGTGATTAAATTATTTACTATGTTTTAATTAAATTTTAATTATACATATTTAAATCTATTTTTAAATTTAGAGTTATTTAAAAATATCAGAAATCTAAATATAACAAATTTAGTAGGCTTAATTACGCTTCCTATGTGGAAAATGACAACGTTGGATTGGTTCCAGTAGCTGAGATATTAGCAATTACGCTGCAAATACACTTTCTGCAATAGTAACAGTTAAGTTTTGAAAATTAAAATAGAAAATTAGCCCTAAAGGCCGCATACTTTAAATTTATATTGTTTCGCAGAAAGTGCTCTGATCTGTGATCATTATCCCATAGTGCCATAGCCCAGAAACTTTATAGTTGAAGTTTGGAACATCACATGTTTAATGAAATTTGGAAGTGTCCAGAGGATTAATAAAATAATGGAACGTGGTTTGGTTTATACGACATTTTTTATTAATTGTCAATTGACAGACATACAAATTTTGTGGCAGCAACGGCAGGTAAAAAAACAATGATCAATTTACAAAAAGAATCAAGTTAAGAGAACATGAAGAAATTAAGGGGTAAAAATGAACCTTGTGCGCAAAAAGGCATGGCGCGTTTAATTTGCTCAGTGGGACAAAAAAAAAAACATTTCGCTCATCACTCCTGCTGAAAAAAAAAAAAGAAAATTTACTCAGACTGTGATTCGTAAAATGGAACATCTTGCTGTATTACATTAATCAAGAAAACCTTTCATAGCAATATCGAGCTAGAAAATGATTGAGGAAGATGTCAGAATCAATCTGAACCAGGCATGAAAATAAGGATGCCATGGAGAAACAGCACTATTTCTTCAGAAGGAGGATGAGCTAGCAGGAGGTTTCATAGCAAAATATATAAATATTCCACTGGCGAAGAGGTTGATCAGCGGCCATGCTGCACAGGAGGCGTGAAGAGTGGAAGAGGAGCAAGAGGTGAATGAAGAATAAACTGTAAGCAAAAGAAATAAAAAATTATAATTTGCCAACAATTAAACGGCATAACTTCCTGTGGTCGAGAAAATTAGCCGCGAGGGAAAGAACGCATTTGCCACATCACACGCGGACCATAAAAAGTAAATTTTGCGACAACAATAATAAAAATTTGAATTGCAACAATCAGTGTACATATTAACAAGAAATCTAGACATCAATTTATAGTTAAATTGAACATATATATTTATTAAAACATAAAATATTAAACCCAGTATTAGGCATAAAAATATTATTAATCCCAATTTTTCCGAACAAGAAGTTTCTCAACAAAGACAAAGTTCTGAACCACAGAAATGAAGATATACCAAGGCTTTTTCTCCATTCATTTGAAACTAGGATTGATATCTTCACTCTTCATCCTTAATCTAACCTAATATTTATTCGACGGGCAAATACGAGGAAGGATCGAAAAGTAACGCACAACATTATTTTTTATGAAATAGTATTTTGGTCCAGATGTTAAAAGTTAGTAATGGCTTGATTAGGTGTCGCCCTAACGGAAGGACTGATAACTACTGAGTAAAGATGGCGCATTTGATAGTATCATCAACTTGGGAAGAACAGCAAGGTGTAGTCCGGTTGTTGTTGGAAAAAAAAAAAACAACAACCGGACTACACCTTGCTGTGTGGATCGTAGCAACATCTCCAGGTGGTGCAGATTCTTCGAAGAAGGCCGAGAAAAAAATTGAGGAGTTGTTCAGATATCCCTCGCACCATTTGACTATCACCTCTTCGGACTAGGTGGCCAACGCTTTCGTTCGGAGGAACAGCTAAATCAGTCGTGCGTAGGTGGCTATATACCAGAAAACGGAGTTTTACGAACGAGGTGTACTGAATCTGTTGCCACGATGAGACTTAGTGCATATGTCGAAAATTAGGTAAAATCTGCAGCTTTCATATGCATTGTTTCATTTTTGCTTATTAATAAAGTTGCCACAAAAAAATTGTTGTATGTCATGAGCGAGGCTAACGAGAAAGACAGGCTCCGGCACTGAAAAGTCACCTGACCAAGATAGGTCTATTAACAATGTAACTTTCATAGTTTCCATCGTGTAATTTAACAATCGGTGTTTTTCCCTATGTTGGAAACAATGAAGGTTGGATTGTTGCTAGACTTATTTTGATCAGGTGACTTTTCAGTGTCGGAGCCTGTAATTCTCGTTAGCCTCGGTCATGACAGTGATGACGTCATTAATTTCCTGAGCGAATTCGATAGGCTTGCCTATCAAGATGACATAATGACCATCCTCTAATAGGTCGCGTTTTCCCTGACCATCTGGCAACAACAAGCGGATACCTTTTTCACGTGATTGGTGAACAATATATCACTGTCTTGTCAGTGAATCGATGTCTTGTCAATTTTCCCTTTGTGGACTATTGCCTCTAATTATGGCATAACGCCGAAACGCGTCAGACTAAATTAGTTTTACCGTATCATTTTTGGTTCCTTTATTTCGGCATCAATTACTGTGATACTAGTCAATCATGAAAATTATGAAGTAATTTTTGACAGAGAAATTTACTTAATGTATTGCAAATGTGTCTTCAAAACGAGAACCCATTAAACATGTTCATTATGGGCCGGTTCATTATATCCGTATTTAGCATGTTAAAAGCTTGAAGAGTTTGATCTTTTCAGAAGCATTTTTTCATTTTTTGCCTAGTGTTATTAACAAGAATGTTTTTACCCCCTTTTGATGTAATCTCTTCTATTATTGTTGTAGTTTTAATTAAAGATTTTAATAATCCAAAATTCCTATAAAGATAGCAACCGGAATCGTAATTTGATTAATTAATAAAGAATGCAATTTCTTTTCTAACTAATTAAATTAAAACTGAAGGGCTCAAAAACAAAAGTTTTAGGCGAATTTTTACAACGGGGAGAGAAAGAGACCTCTTCATGTGACCGAAATAATTAGATTGAGTAAATGGAATTGGGGTAATTAACATAACAAAATTAATACTAGTTGTTGTTGCTGCTTGTACATATTTACCTGCAAACGTAATTACTGCAAATGCTCTCTGGGAGAACACAACCGACGAAAAGGTAATTGGTTGAATGGCTGGCGTCGACTTTTATTGCTTGGATCACAGAGCACTTAAGAATTTATAAAATGAAGAGCAAAAATTTTTTTAATTATTTTTATTATTTAAAAGTTTATTAAATGAAATTTATTTTTAAATCTTATAGCGTTCCAAGGTATCATCATAGACTATCATAAATTAACGGTTTCATAGCTATATTTCAAAGAATTGAATCCATGTTGGTGTTTTAAAATTTTTCTTAAATTAAAACCTATGGACAAACTATTTCTACATTTAAAAAAATAACTTTTTTCCTCGACAAAAATTTTATTTTTAAAGGAATGCTGTTAAAGGTTAAAACACACTTGAGGGCAAAGCAATGTCGAAGTTTAAAGCAGGGAAAAAATATTTTGAAGCAGATTAGAAAATTTTACGAGATTGTTAGTAATTTTGCAGCATTTAATTAAGGACGAGAGGAATTAACTTGCACAATTATTTCTATAATGTTTGCTTTAATTACCACAAACGATTGTCATCGCTTTCCATTCTTCCATGTTTGTGTTCGTTAAATGTATCGCGAGTCAGTTTAGTCAGATATTTTTTGGATTGGGGTTAATATTTAAACTGATAAAAAAACAACAACCTTAAATGGCAAAACTACTTCTAAAATAAGCATAGAATTCACGTTTACTTTTCTGCTAAAATTGTTTCGCTTCAGATTACAGAGATCCAAAAATGAAAAAGTCATCTTCTTTTTCGTTTATATCTAATTATCACATTTTACTATTTATTCCGTGGAATCGAAAAGACGAAGCATTAATTAACACTGCGAATACCATTTCCATCCATTTATTGAAATTCCTTCGCTCAACTTGTCTTATGCGAATTGGTTCTCTTCTAATGTGAACGCTTGCCTACCGAAAACTCCTTGGCTCCGGTTCAAATGCTCGTTTTAAAAGCGAGAAAAAAGGAAAGCGGCTCAATCAAAACGGATCAATTTTTATTGTAAAGAAGAAGGAGGGGGGGGTGGGTCAGTTTACTTAAAGTACTAATGCATTAGACTCAATCCAAACAAAATAATTCAAGCACAGTTCTATTTTTTTTCTATGGAGCTAAAGCTGAACTTGTAAAAAAAATAAAGACTGAATTCAAAATATTATTGAATTAAACGTTATAATATGAAGATTATTTGGATTATTATTATTATTATTATTATTATTATTATTATTATTATTATTCATTAATAATCCAATATATGGCGAATATTCTCATAATTCATCATAAAATTATAAAGTTAAACTTGAAGCAATTGAAGATGTAAATGTAAGGCCTAAGGTGTAGAAGAGGAAGACGATTGTATTCAAATGCAATCTCTATAAATATGTTTTCGAAAATATTTCGTTAAAAATAAAACTGTCACAGACAATTGTATTTATAATGAAGGCTGAAATTGTTAATAATCAAAAAGCCTACCTAAAACTTGCAAAATGCACTATTATGCTTCATTTTTTTTGCCCCACAGTGGCATTACTTAGGGGCAAAGAGTGTGAATGAGTTTCGAATTATGCATTGCAATGCAGCACGCTTAACAATCGGATAGATGCTCTCATATACGAGAGCAAAAGTATTATGTCGGAGTCGAGTTCGCGGCAGTTTTTCAAGAGTCGTCATCCAGTTTTTTTCCCCTCAAAGAAAGTGGAGCAAAGAGAGGTTGGAGAAATAGCTAATTTTCACTTTTTCGGGGCGTTTCAAAAATTTCTTCCCACAGAATTTGCATAATATAATAGATAGCCTTTTTAAAAATAAATTTTGAAATTTTTATTCTTTATGTCCAAAAATTTCGTTATTGTTGCAATTAATGGTCCTCTATTTAGCTTTTACAATTAAGACAAATTTTTTATGTGTCACTCAAGTAATAAATTAACTTGAATTAAATATACGTTCTTATTCTAAAATAATGTGCTTCCTATGCTTTATTATGTGCTATCAATTTGATTTAAATATATGAATCTGGTTGATTCAAGAGCCCTAATCTTTGTTTGATGCGACTGTCGCGCTATCGACAATTTTGCTGAGTTTTAGGCAAAGGTAATTTATTAACTTGTCCAAATGACAATTTTTTTTCCATTTAAAACACGATGAACTTTTACCTTAGATCATTTATAGTGTATAACCGTCTGCGATTTCGCTGAAGAATAAATTATTTTTGATGAGAATGATGAGCAATTTGCCATACGCGACAAGGCTAGGTTAGGCCATACAAAGAATTTTCAGATACTGCTTTTAGAAAGAAATTTGAATTTACAATTATGTAAGTTAACTGCTGGAAGAGAAAACCTCAATATTATTGCGCTTCTATTAATTCTATTGATATCTTACAAATACTCCTACGAAAGCCTTTTAGAAACCTGGGAACGTCGCACATTTCCAAATTTCCTGAGCATGACGATTCATCGTTCTTAATATAGACATTGATGGATAGTATATAGTTAATAATTTTATTTAGCTATTAATTATATAGGATTAATATTGTAAAATATCCACTGTTATTAAAATTTTAAGGACACTCTGTAAAATAGTTTATATAAAATTTTTTGTGTGAACTCATTAAGTTTTTAGTACATAAAATAATTGTGACACAAAAATGGTTTGATAGTCATTCGCTCCAATCAAATTCTAAATCTGTCGATCAGCTTGTTCTTAAAACTAACAACGAATCAAAAACTGAGCATGTCCAATTAAATTCCAAATTATAATTGTTAAACATTGGTTAATTGTTATTGCAACAGTGCCAAACAATTCATACCGAAAATATAATTCGACGCGTCCAGTTTTTCTTTCTTGGACAGATTATAGTAGATGATAGATATACTGATAGTTCATAAGATCGATAAATTGCTATAGCAATTTGAAAACTAAAATCCATTTATTTTCAATGATCGTACATTTCTATTGAGGATTCCGATATCCTTCTTTATCAGAGCATGTCTGATACCAATTTACTAGGAAAGAAACTTTTTGATATACTGAATCGTTATTGACTTTTCAATGCGGTCAAATTCGAAACTGTTCCTTCCCCTCAAATTTTGCCTCAAGTAATCGAAAAGGGGGCTTGGAAATACGCCAGGAAAGGCAGCCGAAGAAAAGCCTTCTGTTGTTTTACTTTAATCCGTGTGCAGAAAGGTTTTTCCAAAAGATAATGAAAACGTCGGGTTAAACTTCTGTATGAATAGATCAATTCCGGCGTTGACGACCTCCGTTCGCCTGGCAGCCAGATTAAAAAGAGAAAGAAGAAAAGAGGAATAAAGGGGTTTTAAGAAACACAAACCCCCTATCGCCTTCGATTCTACGAGGAGGGAAAGAAAACATATTTTTTAAAAAATGAATTTTTTGGGGATTGAAAGCCGGCTCTTAATTTTGTAACAACAAAGAAATTTAAAATTTTATAGAAGGGATCGAAAAGCTATGAGTTTGACGGGTTTCGTTCGTAGGTGCTGTTAAAGTTGAAACTATTGTTAAAAAACAAGGAAGAAAGCTGAAGGTAAACTTTAAACCCGCGATATATGGATAATCTAAAATAAGATTGAATCGATACTGTAGTAGGCGTATTTAATTAAATGCGTGAAGAATTTTAATGAAAATTATATTTATGATTATCTCTAAAGTGACCTCGTTAACTTTGAAGTTGGTGAATTGTTTTGAAAGAAAACTGAAAAATGCGCGCCATTTTGCTATAAAAACTAAATTTTGTTTTATGATTATATTTATGTTTAGACACGAAATTTCATGGTTTAATGAAATACTCTGAAATGAAGGTAGAGAGCGATCATGAATCAACAAAGTTAAAATCTTAGCACGAAAGTTAAAATCTTAGATTTTGTTAGCTTTTGTTAGCGATGGATTTATGGATAATTTTTTTATAAATTTCTTTTTAATAAAATTCTGGCTATTTCATATACCAACTTAAGGAATTTTTGTCTACCCTAATGAACTTTTTTTTTACGACGTTCTACCACTCTTGGAAGTACCCTATTCAGCTTTTGACTCATCTAAATCGCGTAACTTTTATATCCATTTAACGATCACCATTGAAAGTTAAGTACCAAAAACCAACGAAAAACTAATATAAAATCAGAAAATTTTATGTAAAGCGTGACACGGTTGAAACCCTGTTCCTAAAGATTTATTGTGTCGATCAAGGTCTCAACCTTTAAAGGGTCCATTTTGGGTTCACGCTTCCTTTGCCTCATTTTCTCTTCTCAAGTATAATCAAAAAAGGCAGACTTTCGTTTACCCAGTCACGGGACCTTTGTCTCTCCCTCGAGTGCACTGCTTCTAAGTAAAAAATATAAAAAACCATTTCCAAGCCCCTTTTTTTGTCTAAGTACACCGAGTTGACGTCAAAAAAGAGCTAAGGCTGGAAGAGCGCCATCTTCACTTCTAAACCCTTCTATGGTTACAAGGTTGTAAAAAGTGCCTCAAGGGTGGATGGATAAGCGAAGAAAGGTAGCACTTTTACTGCGCTATTGATTGAAGAAAGAAAAATGAAAGGTTTTTTCTGCATGTCTTTGTAAAAAAAAAACAAAAAAAAAAAACGTTTAAGTGGAAAGAGAGCTTCGGTTTTGATGTAAAAACTTGTAATGTTTGTTAGTAGAATTCTATGGAGACTTAATATAAGATATTTAAGTCTTTCTTATTACATACTGCTTATTACATAAATGGCTACTTCTATTATTCCCCTTTAAATCTAGAACTCGGTAGAAAGTACCGAGAAGAATTTGGTAACCGGAAACTAGTTTTTGGTGAAGAAGCTTTGATGAGACATTCCATTGAGAATTTGTAGACGTTGGTGTGATTCTCTTGAGTCACATTCCTCGGTTTTAACATCTCTCGGATTTATTTATCTCTCTCAGGCTCTGTTTGTGCAAAATGCCTCAACCACATTCTCAACTTTGGACTTAAATTTTGCAAATGGAGTGTTCCCTCCCATTTCCCAGCCATATCACCCCCGATAGGATACTAAGGGGAATTCAGAGAAGTGTTCCCTCGAATTCACATCCAAAGTAATTTTGGAAAATTAATTTTAATTTTTTTGATCGAAAATACCCGAGAGAAAATGCGAATTTAAAATGCGAAAAATTTTTGTTTTAAGAATAGTCTTTAGAAAACAATTTAAAACTTTCATTAATTTGAAAGCGTGAAATGAAAAATCCTTCATGAAAGTAATTTCGTTGTTGTCTTTGGAAAAAATTGATTAAACTCGTCACAAATTTGTCACATGGATGATTTTGATGAAAATTTCTCTTTTCGAGATTTTTATTTGTTTTGGTGATGTCAAATTGCAGTCGACTTTGAAGAAAAGGATTAATAAGGACAATAGCAATTGGGAGTTGCACAACTTTTATTTTTTTAATATCTTTGTTCTTACGGTTTATTAAGAAGCCGAATCGATAATTGTCATAGAATTTGACGTTCGCTGTAATTTATTAGATGTCATTTCTCTGGGAATAATATTTCGGGTGAGATAAAAACGGCCGGCCGAGCGTGGAAGAAATTAAATGGCAAATGACGATGGGAAGTGGCGAGTAACATCCAGATGACGACTTAAAGGAGAACATTCGTCTCGAGTACCACTTGAAACCAACACATTTAGAGAAAATCTTGGATTAAGAAAGTGAAGTCTTAAAGATAATACTTAAAGATAAATGAAATGTAAAAACTTAATTTTAACTACTTAAATTAGGTTTATATATGATATTAAAAAAGTTAAGCATATCGGGATGTATTCTACACATTTAAATAAACAGAATACCTTCAGTAGATTTAAGCCCACTAAATAATGCCTTTACAGAAGAAAACCTCATCCCTTTGGAAATTAAAGTCTGTTTAGGCTACTCCATGAACAAAAATATCCAGGAATTGATATAAATATTGAGTAGGAAATTGTTTGAATTAAACTTGCTGGCTATCGTAACATGCTCGTATACGTAAAGAAATAAGGCATAAAGTCTTTCCCTGATTTTATTTTATTTTTTAAATTTTTTATTTATTTATTAGTGTAATCCAATAAGTCCATCCAGGGCCTGTATGGCCAAAGGCCGACGAGTTGGACCCTTGGATGAACCTGGATTAACGACTGCTGTATGATGGTCGCAGCAGCCGGGGGGG